>OY796880.1:4445735-4777139 GCA_963680785.1 Diplosoma virens | reverse complement strand
ACCGGTATTAAAGCGTTTCTCGATCCATTGTATTCGTGACTCATTTACGTTTGCTGATGCTATTCAAAACTCTAAAGATGCTAACAATCTTTTCATGTGCTCCTTCGACATCTCAAGCCTCTTTACAAACGTCCCACTTGAAGAGACCATTAATATCTGTGCAGATGCCTTATATTGTGATGATTCGGATGCACAACCACTTATTTCGAAGGCTGTCTTCATTGAACTGATGAAAAGTGCCACATCTGGAGTAGAGTTTAGCTTTAACGACATCATGTACAAGCAAACTGATGGGGTTGCAATGGGTTCACCACTAGGCCCAGCCTTAGCTAACATCTTTGTTGGGTTTTATGAAGAAAAACTCTTTTCTCAAAAATCAAAACCTTCCACATATTTTAGGTACGTTGACGATACATTTGTTATGTTTCACAATGAAGAAGAGTCGGATAACTTTTTCAAACAACTAAACTGTCTCCATCCTTCTCTCAAATTTACCTTTGAGAAAGAGAAAAATAATTGTTTACCGTTTCTCGACGTTAACGTGGAACGAACAGCTACCGGTTTTGAAACAAGTGTGTATAGAAAACCTACCTTTACTGGACAGTACTTACGTTGGGAATCTTTCAGTCCCACTAAACAAAAAACAAATCTTATATCAACTTTGGTACACCGGGCACTAATGATATGCACGAAATCTAAACTAAACGAAGAAATTAAGCATATCAAGAACATTCTATTGGACAATGGTTATCCTGAATCTATTATTGACTGCAACATTTCCAAGAAAATTGCTCAGTTTTCTATGCCCAAACGATTTGGTCCTGAGAAGTGTCCCGTATATTTGAGAGTTCCTTGGATAGGGAAAGCTTCCATTGGTCTTGATAAAAACGTCAAAACGGCTGTTGAAAGCTGCTATGGCTCCGTTACCACCAGAGTTGTATTTACATCGAAAAGCATGTTGCCTGTAGCCCGCAAAGATGTTTTACCTACCACGCTGAAAAGCTCCGTTGTTTATGAATATTTGTGCCACTGTGACAGTAGGTACGTAGGACGAACATCACAGCGACTACAAGATAGAATCAAGCAGCATGTTCCTAAATGGCTACAACAGCAAGCGAAGCGCCCTACACGATCTCAACCTGGCAGATCCTGTAAGCTAAAACGTAACAATCCAGATTGTGACTCTACCATAGGACAACACTTGCTTGACAACGAGTAATGTGCTGCTAACTATAACGACAAACGTTTTAAAATTCTTGCTGTGACACGCAACTCGTTCCATCTGTGTCTACTCGAGGCAACTTTTATCAAAACCAAACATCCGGTTTTATGTAAGCAAAAGGAATTTGTTTACACATTGAAACTTTTCAAATAACCTAAGTTGGAGTAACAGTGTTTCTCCTGGGTAATTGCACATAGTGCGTTTCTCCTTTCCGAGAACATCCTGTATTGCACCACACTGTGAAATTGTGCCTTTCTCCTTTCCGAGACTGCAGCACCTTTCTCCCAACTGTTGAGACTATAAATACCTTGATTTTCTCTGGTTCGTCCCAATTTGACGCGATTGCCACTGATGAGAGTGTCACGAAAAGCTTATGGCTCCGAAAAAATCGACTTTGTTTAAAGCGATATTAAAACAGCAATATGTATTTATGCCAGAAAGGGTAACTACCGATGCCATGTTTGCTTTAAGAATGTTGATGGAAAATATGGGAAAGGTCAAAGAGAACTACATTGTGTATTCGTCGACCTAGAGAAAGCTTACAACAGCGTTCCGCGGGAAGAGCTGTGGTACTGTATGAAAAAATCAGGAATAGTGGAAAAGTATGTGCAACTTGTGCAGGATATGTACGAGGAAAGCAAAACCGTGGTGAGGTGTGCAATAGGAACTACAGAAAGTTTCAAGGTCAAGGTTGGACTGCACCAGGGATCAGCGTTAATTCCGTTCCTGTTTGCAGTGATAATGGACATGCTAACGGATGAAGTAAGGAGAGAACCATTATGGACGATGCTGTTTGCTGATGATATTGTGATTTGCAAAGAGACCAGGGAAGAAGTGGAGCGGAGATTAAGATCATGGAGTTATGCATTCGAAAGAAGAGGAATGAAAATTTGTAGGTCAATGACCGAATATCTGTGCATAAATGGAGGAAATGATGACGAAACAGTGAAGATGGAGAATACAAAGGTACCAAGAGTAAAGGAATTTAAGTATTTGGGATCAACGGTGCAAGAAAGTGGTAATTGTGAGAGGGAGGTAAAGAAGAGAGTGCAAGAAGAGTGGAACGGACGTAGAGTATCGGGAGTAATCTGTGACAGGAGGTTACCAGCTAGAGTAAAAGGAAAAGTGTACAGTTCAGTGGTAAAACCAGCAATGGTGTATGGACTTGAGACCGTGACAGTCACAAAAAACAAGTAAAAGAGATGGAAGTCGCAGAGATAAAAATGTTGAGGTTTGCTATGGGAGTGATGAGAAAAGACAAGATTAGAAACGAATACATCAGGAGTACCGTTAAGATAGAACGGTTAAGAATGAAGATGAGGGAGGGCAGGAAAAGGTGGTATGGACATGTCATGAGGAGAGACCAAGAGTATGTAGGAAGAAAGATGATGGAAATAGAGTTACAGGGAAAGATGAGAAGAGGGAGACCAAAGAGAAGATTTTTAGATGTAGTGAAAGAAGATATGGGAGAAGTTGGTGCGAAGGAGACGGATGTTGAAGACAGAAAGATGTGGAGAATGATGATACGCTGTGGCCATTCCCGACTGAAGGGAAAGGCCGAAAGGAGAAAAAGAAGATTTAAGCATATTAGTAATGCCATGGAGAGGGTTAAATATCCAACTATTCGTGAAGTTTTGCTGTGGAAAAAAAACTTTTGGATCATTACATCTGTCGATCATCTGACCTCTCAGCACTCAAAACTATTAAAAGAAAAATTACTTGTCTTATATCAGACAAACGGCATGATACCAATTTATATAAAGTTGTCCTGTTTCTTTTTCTAAAGTTTAAAAATTTATCTATTTTGCCACCTTACTGTTCTCAAGAAATACTATATTAGTAAAGCAAATGTTGCTGGAGCCAAATATTAAAATGACTGTCAACAACAATGTTAATGATAAAGAAAAAACAAGCTATATACCTGTTGACCATGCATATGTCAACCTACAGCCAACATCGTCAAAATGTCTTCGGTATTAATGATGAATTTGCATTGGACTTGGATGCTTATGTTGATCACCCACCAGAAATTCCAGAGGGAGTTAAAGGTGAAATTTGGCAATAGATAAATGCTAATTTTTCTGGTAAAGAAGATTTTTATTCAAAAGATCAGGTGGGAAGTTTTGATATTTTAAAACTTTGAAATAACCAAAAGCAGACTTTTCCAAATCTTGCCAGAATTGGGAGCCGCATTCCTGCCATTCCATGTTCTTCAGCTGGCTCAGAACGTTTATTTTTTTGTTCAGGTAGAGTGCATGAGAAACATCGAAATAGATTGAGTTGTGATTCACTTAATGTTATTATTTTTCTTAGTAGTTACTTTAAAAAGTTATTTAGTGCATTACAGTTGCAGTCGAGTCTGATAATTATTGTACAAATTAAAAAGTAATTTAAGGCTGCAATTACAATGTAGTCAAGTCTGTAATTATTTGAAATATTACTATATTTCGTTTTCCTTGAAACTTTTATTTACGTTTTTCCTAAAGGCTCTTGTTGACTTTCATTTAATTATATAAACATTGTCTCACCCGTTTGTTGCTTTTTTACTTTATTTTTTTACTCTTGTCAAGTATTATAAAATTGTTGTCATAAGTTTATACTTGATTGTTTTTTTGTTTTTTGTTTTTTTGCTTGTGTTGCTGCTGATGTTTTTGTTTTGGTTTTCTCTGATTTTTTTTTTTCTTTTGTAAGTTTCTAATTTATAATAATCATTGTTGTAAATATGAAATTTATTTAACATCATTGTATTTTTTATTTCACATTGCAATAGGCAATCAAATAAAAAGACATGACTAAACTGATTATTTTTTAAAAATTTTTTCTAATTTTTTGTGATTTTTTTTGGAATAAATATGTGTTACTGTAGTTGAATAAATATAGAATCTATTTTTTGAACTATTTCTTCATAAAAATTAATGGTATAGATTATATGCTTTATTCTTATAGCCATACGAAGGAGCTCAGCATGCTTTTGCTTTGGCTACAAATGTCAAGCAAAGGTTTTGGTAAGATTGCTTAGTTTGAAAAATTTAGTTATACCATTATGCTCTGGTGTAGTTGTTCCCAAACTTTTCTTGAGCATGACCGAATATTGAGCAGGGATGAAATTATATGACAAATGTAATCGATTATGATTATGACTACATACCCATTCTGCAATCATAATTACGATTACTCAAAATGATTATGTGTTTTTTGAATGTTACAACAGAAATTCTAAAACGTATTCACAGAATATTTTTTCTTTAATCAGTCTCACAATTAGCATTTTAAACGTTGGTTACATTTTATAAACAAGTTTTGAAATTGTTTATCTGCAAGTCAACAGTATGTAACATCACTAATGGGGTTCCCATGCTAGAATGGTACCTCAATGTAATCAATTACGATAATAATCACAACTAAGTTTTTATCAATGTAATTGATTACAATTACATAAAAAAGCGTAATCAATTGTAATTAATTACAATCCCTCATGTCTGATCTTGAGTTTGGTAAGCATCTTGCAACCCAAGCTTAAAAAAATGTATTTTTTTGAAAAAAAAGATTGTATTCATGATATTGACAAAAAGTTTTCAACTTTTTTCTTAATTTCCAATTTGAAATTTTCAATTTTATTCACCTATTATTATTTAAAAAGAAAAAAATAATGGTGAAATCCTATTAATGGAGAAAAAAAGAAAAAACCAAGAAAGGCAATAAATTTTTTTCTTCAAGGCAGATCTACGATTGTGTTCTTTGAAATAAGCCACTTGGTTTCTTTTTATGACTTTTTAAAATAATGTGTTTCCTATGTTAAGCACCATGGATTTAGTGTTATTTCGATGATGAAAATATTGAGCTTTGCCCTTATTTTACTACTAACCGTTATTGACATTTAAAAGGCTAGTTTTGGATTTTCTTGATGCAACTGATTTTTCAATTCCTTGTTTGATGAACTTTAGGAACCACTGCTCTAGTGATTAATGTTTCAAATTTTGGAGTAAAAACAATGTTGTTTTTTTTTAATTTTATAGTACAAAAATTTGCATTTCTTATGAAAGCTATCTAAAATACAAAATGTTAAGTTTAAAACATTATTTTGATGACTGCAACATACGAATATTGCTTGAAGAACTAACCTTAAAAATACAAAAAAAAGCTTAAATTTTTTTTAGTTAGACTAATGCTGTTGCGGTGCAGTGCGGTACCGTTTAAACTTTTAGTAACATAATTGCAGTGCAGTGCAGTGCGGTGTTAGAAATGAAAAATATTTGCGAGGTGCCGACATAAAATTTGTATTCGCGACATCACTATTGCAGACAGTGCAGAAGATAGTAGGCTTTGAATAACCAAATATTCTACATATATTTGTGAGAATTTTATGGGTAAACAAATAAAGAGAAACTCTTCTAGTAAGTGTAAATAATTGAAATATAAAACTAAAAACTTTTCAAAATTGATGTCTTTAGCGTGTCCAAAAATGCCTAAAAATAAATATAATTTTATTGTAAAAAAGTAATAAAAAATATTTTTACTTTTGTACCAATGTTTATGATTTTCAAGATACAAACACAGAAAATAAAAAAAGTTTGAAATAAATAAAATTGTTCTTCGCAGAGTCCAATAGACGCTGACCTGAGCATTGGTCAAAGCGATCATTTTGTTTGTTTTGCGCGTTCAACGCTCGTCATTGTGATCTAAAAAAAAATACTAAATGATACTCTTAATTTTATTTTTTTATGTGAATTTGAAAAAATTTAGAAATGGCAAAATTATCTAAAGAAGTTAAAATAATTGATTGACTGATGTTCAAATTCAACAAAATTTTTTTCCCTTTTTTTTTATAAGAAAGAAGACTCATTGAATTTCTAAGAAAGTCAAAGCAACAGCCACAATCTTTAATAAAGAATGTTTACACTACAAATAGAGCTGTATTGGCCACCAGGAATTCGGAAATCTTTAATCATACAAAATTTAATCAAATTTAAATCCACAAATGTATGCAAACGGAGCTTCATATTTACTATATACATTTTATACTGGAAACAAGTCATTTAAAAATTAGAAGCACCAGACTCGAGTTTTGCTCGTGTTAGAGCTTGTCAGTGAATCAAACTTTACTGAGATTCGAACCGACTGAATGTTGTCCAACAAAAATACTTAAAGTTGAGTTGTTGTTCGTCTGAGGAGTCTAGTAGTCTAGTCCCCTGCGTGTAGGACTACATCTAGTGGGTTCGAATCCCAGTAAGATATGCATCACTTACGAGCTTTAACAAAAGCAAAACTCGAGTCTGGTGCTTCTCTTTTTAAATAGCTTAGCTTCTTATATATATAATCTAAACACCTCACGTTAACAAATATAAATATATTTTGACTTTAATATTTTCTTGTTTGACTTTATAATATTTATTTAATTTAGTTTGTATCGCTGTAACAATCTATTTATTTTAATATAACATTAAGCCAAAGTAAATAAAAATATCGAACCTATTAACCGATGACATTGCGTTGGTGCACCGTTTAGTTCGATCCTGTTTCAAAAAACTTGATAAACGATTTTTAAAAAAGTGTTTGAAATTTCATTTCAAAAAGAAATTTTTTTAAAAATAATCAATTAAGAGTGATTTTTCAAAAATTTCAGCAGCATAATTTGTTAATTGCATTTTTGTCACAACGGAATCCAACAGGACCAGTTGCTGATGATGATGATGATGATAATATTTTATTCATGCTTAGTAACATTTTAAGTATATGCAATGTGCTATGAAGCATGAAAAGGAAACGCGACACAACGACGAACGTTAAACATGCAAAAAGTATAGAGAGAGTTGAGAAAGAGAAAAAATGAGAAGCACAGCTGCGTTACCTTTAATTCAAACTAAATTTTAATATTTAAAAAAACAAAAAAGACAAAAAATGTGCAGTGCAGGAATGGTTATGTAAATCATTGGGAGGCACAACCGCCCTTTATTGCTAACTATGGATTTAGCTCTACTGAGCATGGTGAGTAAAGAAAACCTCCCAAAAAGAAACCTCACCAGGTCTGGAAACCTGTCCTGGATGCACTGCAAATACACAAACATGAAAATAAAACAAAATATACTTATATTTATATATATATATATATATTTCGAAGAGAGAATAAAAAAGTATAAAGTTTAGAAAAGAATAAAACATGTCGACAGTGTAAATTGATTTGAATAATCAGTTAAAAAATAAGGTTTATTGTATATTCAACAGTTTGAATTTATTATATCAATTGATTTCAATTCTCTTGCGTAGCATACACTCTTTCTTGATAAAGATTGAAATTGTTTTGAAGATTGTGGCCTGATTGAGAATCGATAAGAGAACCAATGTTGATGATTGCTCCTTTGAAAGATATGTGCTTGAACTTCCTGAATTTATTTTTATCTGTAATAGAAATGCTTTCCCGCAGTAAGTAGCTCACTGAAATCATTAAATTTAGATCTTATTGAATATTTAATTATACACTATTTGTAGTTTACAGATGCATAAAAATATTAAGAACGGTCTTGGACTTTTAGAAGCCATATCATTGACATCAGCCAAATCACCCTAAACGAAACACTTCCATAAATTTGATACAGTCTAAGAATATGAAGTCTCACCGGCGTTCACTGGGACTCCACACATAATGCAATTCATAGATTATAGGATGAAACGTTTATATATTTTATCTAATCACTTATGTCATTTGTTCACAGGCCCAAAAGCTGCCCCACAGCAATGCACTACTGTAAGCCCACGCCACAACAGGCGTTGCATAAAGCCGGCAATACCTTCATGCATTGTCAAGTCATGGCGCCGAAAAGACAAAACGCCATTAAGACGTGGTCATAGTTTTATAACTTAATTTATAAAATCTTTTATTGATCCTTGTTTATATTGATTCATTGAGTAGAAATTTTTTAAGATTGTTTCTAAAACATTTGAAAGTCTGATTGCTAGTTTTTAAATTGGCTGGGAGAGAACTCCAAATAAAAGGAACTTGACAAGAAAAAGATTGTTGTGCAGCAGTTGTTTTACAGTGATGCGTTATGTATTGAGCTTTGTTTTTTGTATTGTATTTAAATGGGTTTGAATGCAAATTACAACTATAAGCAGGAGATTTGTTTCCATCTTGTATTTGTTTGAATATAAGGGATGCAGTTTCCAATTTATATAATTGATTTATTTTTAAAATGTTGCATTGTTTCATAATGCCATTTATGTTGGAACAATAAAGCAATTCGAATACCATTCTCAAGAATTTGTTACAAATTTGCTGAAGCTTTGTAATTAGAGTTGAATTACCAAAACACCAGTATGAAATGCAATATTGGAGTTGACTATAAATTAGAGAATGATACAGAAGGAGTAGTGAATCCTCGTTTACATGTGTTTTTATTTTGCATACTACACCGTAACAGCTTCTTAGCTTTGAAATCAAGTATTTCATGTGTAGACTCCAGGAAAGATTATTGTGAATGAATACACCAAGAAATTTTAGAGAATTTACCTGATCAATTTGTCTATTTCTTATTGACAAAGAATGTTTACCTCCAACATTTGAGTTTGGAGTACTATAAAAAGCATAAATTTAGTTTTTTCAATATTTATTGACAATTTATTAGAAATTAGCCATCGATCAATTAATTCCATCTCTGATTGCATGAGTTGGAATAGAGTTGACGTATTTTTATGACTAGTCCAAACAGTTGTATCGTCAGCAAACATAATGGCTTTGCTTTTAGTTAAGCAATTGTTAAAATCATTCACATATATGAGACACAGGAGTGGGCCTAAGGTAGACCCTTGCAGAAAACCCATTGTTGATGAATTGTTTGTGGATGATAAAATACCAGAACATAGAACTTGTTGTTTTCTGTTGAGTAAATAGTTCTTGAACCAGACATATGCTTGTCCTCATATTCCATAGTGGTCGAGTTTTTTTAGTAGTATTTCAATGCTAATTGTATCAAATGCTTTTGATAAATCCAGGAAAATAGCAAGGTTTTTTCGTTTTTGTTGAATGAATTGGTGATGCTATTTATGAAAAGCGAATAGCTTGGGAAGTAGAACATTTTTTTCTGAAACCAAATTGATTTTCGAAAACAAAATTATGTCTGTTTAAAAAGCTAATTACTCTGCGATACATTATTTTTTCTAAAATTTTGGAAATATTTGAAAGTAAGCTGATAGGCCTATAGTTATTTATGTCACTAGCATCAACCTTTTTATACAAGGGTATGACCTTGGCAACTTTGAAATCACTAATTACTTTACCAGTAGAAAGAGAAAGGTTGAATATATGCGAAAGTGCCATGATAATATTATCAGGAGAAGATTTCAGTAATTTAACTGAGATTTTATCAAAACCTGCACTTCGTTTGGTTTGCTGTTTATAAGTATATTTTTTACTTCCATAGGGCAAGTAGCCCAAACATACATAGTTTCTTGAATTTTGTTTCCAAGGTATTCAGAATAATTATTTTCATACTTAGGAAGTGTACTAGTATATTTATATGCAATAGATAAAAATGGTCATTTAATAGGTTAGCTAGTTGCTGTAGATCAATTATTTTGTTGGTATTTGTGTAAAGAGATTTACATTCAGGTATATTTTGCTTCCCCAGAAGGCTATTGAGAGTCCTCCAGGTAGTTTTTATGTCGTTTTTATTAGATTCCAGTTTATTTTTAATGTGTTCTTGTTTTTTTGTTGAATTTTTCTGAAATAAAGATTGCGAGCTTTTGTAAACTGTCTTTTTGTTTCAGGGAATTTTGTTTGAATGTATTTCTTAAATAATGCTTGTTTGTTGGAAAATAATTTTTTGAGCTCATCATCAAACCAATTATGATTCTTTTTATTGTCTTTGATAACCTGTTTTGGAAAGTATTAGTTAAACAGATTCATATAATCTTTCAAAAGTACCTTGAAGCTTATATTTGGATCTGTTTCTTTTAATACTAGGTCAATATTGACTTTTTGAAGTTCATTGTTGAAAAGAGTTATTTTGGCACTTGAAAAGAATCTTTGCATCTTAGGTTCAGATTGAGGATCAATGCTGTTTGCATAACTCAAGAATAATGGAAGATGATCAGAAATGGAATGAGTTATAATTGCTGCACAAATAGATTTGTCCAAACTGACATTGGTCCAGATGTGATAAATCAGTAATCCACTATTTGCATTGAACCTAGTTGGTTTTTTAATAAGTGGTATAAAGCACTTTTCAAAGAGCATATCTGCATAGTTAGCTATGTGTGGATCACCACAATTCAGTAAATTATAATTGAAATTATCTAATAGGAAGCAGGGTTTATTTTTAATTGAATTGAGAATATTAATGAGGTGCTCAAGAAATAATGCATGACTTTTAGAGTTTTGAGATGGTGGTCTATATATTACACAATAAATTATTGTTGAGTTATTGGATTCAATTTCAATAGATAATGATTCAAAAATTTTTTCATGCATTTTGGCTAAATCTGATCTCATTGTAAAGTTTAGTGAACAATTAACATATAAACCAACACCTCCTCCTCTACTTTAAGACCTTGAATTCGAAACAAATGTATAATTACAGAGGTTAGTATGTGGACCGGTTTGATTTTCTTTAAGCCATGTTTCTGTTATTGCTAAAATACTTGGCTGTACATTAATTGAATGCAAAAAGCTTTCCAGTTTTAAAAAACTATGAACATTATTTAGTGATCGCACATTTAGGCTAAGTGCAGTGAAAGAGGTTTCAGTATTTTGATTTGATAGAAGTTTGGGTATTTTATCAGTAGGAATATATTGTTCATTACTCAAGATTGAGTCATAATCTATGCTAGGAATATTCAAATTATTAATCTCTGGCATTACTTTAGCTTGCATGGAGTTAGCATTGCAATTTATCAAGAATGATGTGTAGGCCTATTTATTTTTTCAGACTGAATGAGATTAATGAATTTTTCATCAGGGATGTTATTGAATGGAAAGGAAGGATTTATGCAATTTCTATATTTCCAGTTACTATATGAACTGATAAGAGTTTTTGTTGACTTATCAATTTTAATAGTGCATGATTTATGAAATGAATTAAAACAATTTGAACATTGTATTTGTCTATGATTTTTTATTAAGTGTTTCAAACAGAAATGACTATTTAAGCAGTTGTTTGACTTAATCCTTGTTCACTATTTTTAAGGCTTAAAATATGTACAGTGGATAAATTGATTGAATGTCTATGAATAGAATTATGGTTTCATTTAATTAGCATATATAAAGAACAGAATAAGAATATTAACCAGAATTAGCAAGTTACGTATAAACAGAGCTAGAATTCTATTACACTTAAAGCTAAATAAATTAATAAAATATGATGTTTAAAAATAAATATAATTTAGACTCTAGATTATTTAGATTGAAAAGAAAAAACAATTTGAGTAAACTAAACTTTTTATAAAATTATGTGGCTAATTTATCAATATCACTAAAATCATCAATTATGTACCTTTTATTTCTGTGCATACAATATACATTACCATTAAGTGTCCAAGCAGAACCTAGGCCAAAGGTTTGCTTAGCACTTCTTAGCAGTTGCAATTGATGTCTTGTTAGAGATTCAGTGATAGATAATCTTTCATCATCATTTTTCTTCGCCTTAAGCTTTTTCTTCATTCCTTATATGGCATTCCGAACAGATCTTCGTACAAACTTGATAATAATTGGTGTGTTATTCAAACTCTTCTTCCTGGAAGGAAGAACATGACATGTGTCATTGTCATGTGTTGTTATTGCAGGTGAAATCTCAAGTTTAGAATTGAGCTTATGAATAACATAAGACTCAAATTCTGAATAACTTTCCTGAGCTGGAATTTTACATCCATGAAGAATAAGACAATTCCTCCGGCTGTACTGCTCAAGGTCATCGATGCGTTTGCTGTTTTTCCAAACACCCTCTTCTAGCTTTCTAAGGATATAATCCATGTTCTCGATGGCTTTTCGAATACTGTTCAGTTGTCCTTCTTGATTTTTTTTCTACTGAGCCTGAAACAGAAAAAGCTGCAGCAGTAGCAGAAGGTTTTTGTATATATTCCTTCTCATACCTGGTTTGAACTTCCTTAATAGATTTTAATTCTTGCTGAAAGACTTCAGCATCATCTGGAGGTTATCCGCCATCACAATCACAATATAAGTAAAAATTATAAAATATTAAGTAAAGTTATAAACTAATTGTAGCTAGTCCAAATCAATAGAACTACAATCTCATTTTTTGAAACTTATTCAATAGAATGTTTTTGGTAACTTGAATATCAGCGCTGAAGTAAAGCTGTGTCTATTTTTTTATTCATTTCAGTTCAAGAAATAATTTGCCGCGAGGCTGAAGTTTTTTATACAGTTAGTTCTGGCGAAGCTCGAATTGATTCTTTTAAAACCTTCTCTCCGCAGAAAGGCAGAGACCACTGTCTCTAACTATAAAAAATATAAATAAACCTCGATTTATCCGGATTCGCTTAATGGGGAACTTCACTTAATTCGGATAAAACTAAAAGTACAAATGATTTCCTAAATACTGTAATTTTTAATAAAAAGTTTCAGACTATCCGGACTTTGCTTAATTCGGATGATTTTGTCTGTCAAATCAAATCCGGATTAACCTAATCTACTGCATTTACAAAATTCACAAAGTTTTATCAGTTCACAAAAATAATACTCAGTTCCCACGCTTCACCAACTTCAAAACGATTCCAGCACCACAACTTAATAATTGGTCCGATGCACAAAATAATTTTTTCTCTATTGAATTAATCTCCAATTACACTGGGGCAAAACGATTTCCAACGCTTGTCAATCAATTGAACTGAAACTTCGACTACGCTACGGAATTTGAACTGGAATAATTTAAATTTAAATTGGAATTTACACTGGAATTTAAACTGGAATAATATGAAACCAAAGCGCGCTCTTATGTAAGATTGCGTCAAGTGACACCAGATCACGGTAGAACATACTCGAAAGTTACGATTAAGGATTAAAATAAAGTTTACATTCGGTCATTGTTCGCGTTTACGGAGAGCAGCCAATGAGAAAATTGGAACGAGAACGGATTAAGTAATTAGAAGTCTGGTTAGAAAAAAAAGCATTCAATTAATAATTCCAGAACACTCTAAACTAGTGAGAAAAGAAAATTCGAGAAGCTAACGGTCACGTGCTTTTAATCTGCTTGACCCAAGCTTAAGATTACAAATGAAAGAAGGAACAATTAAAGCAATCATAAAACAACTTGCAAATAAGTTAAATAAATTAAATTAAGTGGGGGTTTTACCGACTGCAAGTATTACTTGTTCATGAAAATATTACGTCATAATAAAAATCTAAATTACTGAAAAAAGCAGAAAATTAACTATAGATTTGTGAAGTTAAGCTTATTTTGCGAATAAAATGTGACAATTTCAATATGCATTAATTCAATAAAATAAGTTAAAAACAGTTTTAAGTTGTAGCATAATATTTAAAGAACACACTTGTAAAAAGTCAGCTTTTAAATAAGATAAACGTCCAAGATATTTATTCTCAAATTTTAGTGTATTGTTTCTGCAACGTCAGCGTAAAAAGTTTTATGATTATGCCTTGTTGCAGAAACATGCCGTCGTTTGGTAGAATCGCAGAAAAAATAAAAAACGCTTTAAAATATTAGTCTAGTAATTTTGAATGTCATTTCAAGGTTAAAAATATATTAATTGGGTTATCAAGCAAAATTGTAGTAATTTTTCTTTGGAAATCAAAACTTTTGCTATTAGAGTTTATGAGTAGAGGTGGACAGCGCTAGTCGCAAATATGCAGTGCAAGCGCAATCGCAAGTTTTATAAAATTAATCTTTTTTTACAAAGTGAAATAATAATTCAATTTTATAGTTTTTTTCTTTTAAGATATGCAAACAATAATTCATTTCAAAAAAGCAATAAATCGACTTTAACAAGCGAGTTTTTAACTGTTGTTATAATATTTGATAAATAAATTATAACCAGCACTTTTTTTTTCAATATTTTAAAGTATTAAGCAATTAATTTTGAGCCCTTGCGACGTACAAGTAAAATGGATTTACACAACAAAAAATCTTAATTCTACACCAAATTATGAAATAAAATATGTCATCTTTTTGTCCGACACAAAACAATTGTTTTACGTAAAAAACGGTTGAGTTACATAAGACCGAAATTTACTGAGTAACAATTTTTAAACAAACATTTTTCGCATTTAGGGTTGCTAAGATTACTTGTATTCGTACAAATGCCAACAATTTCACTTACAACATTTAACTCAGGAAGACTTTATGGTTCAACTTATTATGATTTGCTTCATAGGCGTACCAGAAAAATTTTTTTCCCGAATAATTGTGTTTAACCTGTAAGTTTTGATGCGTTTAAATATTCATCAGTGTAAGAAAAAAATTTTACTCTTCAACTTAGAGTGAAGCATGTTGAAATTAAACTATTTCGATATAAAACAACTTTCTTTGCTCAAGAAACAATATACCAGGGATGAGCAAAGTTTTTAATGAAAGAGCCACATGTGAAAATTTAAAACTGCCGGAGAGCCACCAATTCTGTTTGAGGTGTTAATGCAAATACAATAAACAAAGAAAGATTTAATCAAATAATAAAGACAAATACAACGTTACACGATTTACAATTTTTCCAAGATTTTACCAGCATTAGATCTACTGTGGTTTTCACTTTATTTGAAAATCTGAGCGATATAAAGTCAAATCAGGGTTGCCAGATGCAAAATTGGAAAATAAGCTAATTAAGATAAAAAAGTAGGCAAAATTATCAAAATTAAGCCAGACAAAATTTTATTTTTGTTGCTAGAAAAAGTGTTCTCTAAAAAAAAGGAAAAAGGTCTTCACTTAAAATCTGTATATGATCTCTCAGTTTTTCTCCCAAAATCATGGCTAGTTTGCAGTGAGGCTTTAATAGGGTGCAAACAGTATGGCCCACTAAACCTCCCCTAAAATACATCAAAATGTGGTTCCCCTACACAAGAAATTGCTCTATTTCTTCATAGTAGCAACAGGACGTCAATCGCGTGTCAAAAAAATTTAAAAAAAACAGAAACGGCTTCCTAGGCAGCTGATATTTTTTTGTGATCACAATGTCTTGGGGCAGTATAAAGTGCCTTTCCATGCTTTGGATCACCCAATAGTGGCCCCTTCCGAAATTGAAGACCTTTTTTTTTATAGATCACTTTGCTTTCATATACTAAAAATGGCTTAAACTACCTTTTTTTAGTACACTAAATAGTGGCCCCTCTTATGTTTTTTGTACAGGGATCCCCTTTTAGTAAGGCCATCACTGCTAATTTTCACTCAAGCCAAAAAAAGCCAAACAAAGTTTTTGACGCAAATCACATTAAAAAAGAGCCAATCTGGTAACCTTGAGTCAAAGCGGAGTGCATTGATTTTCTTAAATCTTCATTTGTTAGACTTGCACTGTACGATTTTACAAATTTTTTTACAGAGAAGCGAATCTAAGAGAAGCAAGCACTATCATTGTTTCTTTTATTCTAATGTTACCAGCATGTCTCGGCGGGCGAGAAATAAATTAAAGAAAGATAGCGCTTGCTTTGCTCAAATTTTTGCTGTAGTATAAATGGTCCTTAAAAACAAACAAAAAATTGCCTTTATTTCCACCGTATAAACCGACTTAGCACCTAATTTAAAATCTTCGTTTGCAGTGAATAGCAATAGTACAATTTTCGATTTCGTTATTATTGTTTAGCTAGAACAGTCGCAAACAAAAGGTTGGCGAGCCTCATGTTGCCGAGGCTCACTGTTGCAATATACGAGCCGCAATTCGCCCACTGTTGCAATATACCTTGAAGAACATACTTGGTGTTCAAACATTTATTGTACTCGTACATGAAAGTTTTTGTAGACGAATCAGATCAGGAAGCGATTGTGTATATCACTGTCACCGCTTTGTACGGCGGTGCTTTGCTAAGCAACACGTGTTAATCTTACGTTTACGAAAATCTTTAAATAAAATAAGAAATCTTAAGTACCAAAGAAAAATGATAGCTGGGCTCATATGATTTCAAAAATAAAAACTATTAATTTAAATTAAATTATGATTAAATTTTTGGCTTCTTACGTAGCTTTTAGTTTCTTTTGCTTGGGCAGAACGAAAAGTAAAGTATAAATATTAAGTTAAATTTTTACAGAAAAAATTTCCGTGACATGAAGTGATTTGTAGCTAATCACAGAATTAAACGTAAATTAACTTTGCTGTCTTTCCGTTAGCGCAAGAAAATGCTTTTAAACCTAATAAATTATTTCGTTTATTTATAAAATATACATTTTCGGAAACGTATATGATAAATACAGAGAATATTGATATGTCAGCTATTGAATATTCAGCTATTAAAAGTCTTTATTAATCAGCTATTAAAACAAAGTGTAGCTTTGGGGTTTCAAGCTATAGGTTATTTCAAGCAAGTAGATCAAGGTAAAGGTGTTACTTAATTTTTTCGTATTCGGACAATTGTTCGAAAAAAAAGAGTTGAAAACAATTGTTCAATAACAGTTGTTAATATTCATTAAAGAAAGAAAGCAAAATTTTCAATTAAAGCAAGGAAAGTGTCGTAAAGTGTCTTTCTCAGGGACAAAAGAGAATAGCGAAAATTGATTTTGAATTCAGACCATGTCGATCACACTCACGGCTTATAACCAGTCAACCACTGTACCGACACGACCATAAACTGTTTTTTAGTCCTTACCTAGTTTTCTACCCTTTAATTCTAGTTTTCATTTCAAATATTTTGATTATGTTTTGCAAGCCCTGCCAAGTAATATAATGACGTAATACTGCCCCGAGTGGATCGACCTGAACCAAAGTGCAAAAAAATCATTTCAAAATAACTAATTTACATTTTTTATGCAAACAATATCAATAATGTAAACTAAGGGCTTCAATTGTGATTTCAAAGGCCAAGACAAGTTTGGTTGTTTTTAAAAAAAAACTCAACTCTTTTGGCGTTAACATTGGATATTTAAAAACTTTTAGCATCAAGTCAACTTTAAAATGAATTTTTTATGACAGTTAGCTTATTTTAAATACAGATCAGTAACATATATTGTTCGTAAATATTTTAATGAAAGCTGCAAAGCAGGTTTTTTAATCTTTTTAGAATCAACTTTGGCAGTCATATTGAAATCAATGTTACCGTAGATTAACTGTAACAGTCAAAATCTAAAATAAAACTACCAAAACCATCTTGCTGCTTAATATCTAGTTAATTTTTTATTATTTCTATTTTTTCTAGGACTTTTTTTGTTTTTTGTATACGTAGGATTGTTTAAGTAATCGGGTTACTTCTAGGGACGCCGGAGATTTTTGCTGGGGTGGGGGGGGCGAAATTGAGAAAAAGGACACTTTTTTTTAAAAAGTCACTTCCAGCAAAAACAAATTTTGGCAACTGTGCTGCAATTTGAAATTTTGATGGACCGATAGAATTTTAGTTTGCGCAGAACAGACCTGTATCTCGGAAAAGTTATAATTTGTTAATCTGTTATTTTCATTTACGATCAATTGTTCGACCAATGTCAACCATTTTTAATAAATCCATAGCTTAAAATCGTAATCCTGAAGATGTGCTGCATATTGTAAAAGCCTTTAAGCTGACTGTGCCTGTCACACTTCATTCGTAATGATTTCAATCATGACGATGTAGTTTATCCCCGCTCAAAGTAATTCGTAGTTTTATTATGAAATAATAATCGCGTCGCCTTGTAGCGCTGCTCTCGTATTATGTGATATTACGTCCGATTCGCTTTCTATTGTTTGATGTATGTATCCCTTTTTTTTTTCGTCCTACAGTAATGACGTAATATATTTTGTCCAAGTTTTCTATCTCGTTGGTAGTGGAATGTTCAGGCGCATTTAAGCGTAGCGTTCTCTCTAGGGAATTCGAGTTAAGTCTCAAATATACAAGTAAATTTGCGTCCACGTGATCTTTTGTCTATATAAATGCAAAGGCAATGCGATGCGACAGTGACGAAAAGCATACGACAAAAGAGAGACGAATACGAGAGAGACGCATAAAACGAAAGGGTCGTTTTGAGAGAGAGTGGAAGTTGTGGCGAGTGTTGAAGTTATTCTGCGCCAGTGTTTTGAAGTTGTATCCTACAGAGGTAGAATCATTTGTGTAGATTAAATCAAGTTATAGCGCTGATTTCACTTTACAGTTTGGCAAAGCGTGGAATAGAATTTTCGTCGATCGTGAACTTTGTAATACATTTGTTCTTATTAGAGAGAGTAATCTCTGTTTGTCTGTGAAGAAGAGTCTTCAACAAACCAATCCGAGCTTTCGTTCAAACCAGCAGTATAAAAGCTTAAAGCTCATAGCAGAGTACTTCTGAGTCGGAATAAAATAAAATTGGACTGAGCTTTGTTTCAGCGCAGGTATTCGGGTTACCTAGCTCAACTGGTCCTTTAGGATTCCCGAACAAAGTCTGTGACAGTGCCATTACCATAGTAATAGTCAATTTTATACAGGTTTTTCTCAATTAGCCTGCACATGAAAAAAAAGCAAATCTACAAACATTCATTAAACCTAAAACTTTCCAACATAGCCAAAACCAAACGTTTCTAAAAATCACCAAAACTAGTTTCGAAAACATTCAACCATTGCGACTTTAATATGTTAAACTATCTTGCTGCTGTTAGCAGCAATAAAAGCAGCCAAACGTAGATAGACCAGATTGAAAGCATTCCTCTTTGGAATATCAGTAGGTCACATGCTAATCAGTAAATAGTGTTTAGTTGACCACAACACAACGCTGGCTAAAACATTTACGCTGTCAAGAATACGAAAGGGTTAAATATGCAGAACAATAATCTTAAAAAACTATTAACTATTGCATAAAACAAAAAACGTAATTACAATAAGTACAGGGTGGGTAAAAAGTAACTTGGGGGTTTTAAAATTCATTAAAACCATCAGTATGTGTCTAATTATATAGAAGCTTTTTTTACTTAAGAGATCAATTCTTCAAATTTTTGTTTTAATCATTCAAAAATTTTTTTTGTTTTAATAGCTGTTTTCATGATATTTCAAACATTTTCATTTTTTAACCTTTCATCATGCTATCTACCGAAGAAAGAATTGAGATTGTGATTTTAATGGCGAAATTAGAGTCAACAGCAGCCGTCCGTCGAGCTTTGCAGAGGAGGGAGTGAAGGTTCCAAGTGAGATTACCATTCGCGATACATTTAAAAAATTTAAAGAAACCGGTTCCCTCCACAATCGACCAAAATCAGGAAGGCCCACGTTGGAAGATGAAAAGGTTGAGGAAATTTCAAATTTCTTTGAAAATGAGCCTAAGACTTCTCTGCGATTCATTGCAAAAGAAGTTGGTTGCAGTTTTAAAACGGTTCACAACATGGCGAGACAAAAACTTAATTTGTTTCCTATAAAATCCAAATGACACAACTTCTGCATGACGAAGATTTAGGATTGAGAATGGCAATGTGTGAAACTCTCCTAGAGAAAATCGATACTGATGAAAACTTTCTTGATCGCTTGATTTTTTCGGACGAATGCACTTTTTTCTTGAATGGTATGGTAAATCGCTATAATTGCAGGATTTGGGCCAAAGAAACTCCCATGGAAACAATTCCAAAAACCCATTCAAGCCATAAAGTGAACGTATGGATGGGTTTATCTTCCACACGCATTTATGGCTCATTGTTCTTACCAGGCAACATTAACAGCGAATTTTATCTCGATATGTTGGAAAAGTGCTTCATTCCTCAGTTGACGAGAAACGTTTTCAGTAATGTGATTTTTCAACAAGATGGAGTGCCAGCGCACTACCATCGAAAAGTACGAGAATTTTTGGATAGGACGTTCACTGGAAGATGGTTAGGAAGCTGTGGTCCTCTTATCTGGGCAGCAAGGTCTCCGGACCTCATACCCCTTGATTTTTTTGCTTGGGGTCATTTGAAAAATGCCGTTTACGAAAGGAAACCTGCGACAATCGATGACTTAATGAACTTCATCACTGAAGAAGCACATAAAATTACCACCGATATGTGTCAAAACGTAATTCAATGTTTTCATGGCCGACTGCACACTTGCGTAAAAATGGCGGTAGTTCGTTGTAAAAAAAAAATATTGAACTTTTCAACAACCTTTTTAAATAAAAGTGAATGATTATAAAAATGTGTTCATTTTCTCTTTTAGTTTGCTTATTTACGTAAATTCTAATAATCAAAGAGTAATATTAAACGTTTTATTAGTCCATACATGGCAAAGTGCAAGAATTATAGACTATAGAAATCCCCAAGTTACTTTTTACACACCCTGTATGAGTGGCCCTTCAGATCAACGTATGATGTCAATTATTAAACGCTGCACAATTAATGCAATTCAAAATACTGTAGTTTAAAAGCGTAAAGCTTGCTTTGACAAATTTATCTGCAACGGCTTGTGAATTGATATTGTCCAACAAGTTCTTATGAATATTCAAATATTAGAGATTGTTATCCAGTGATGAGATTCAAAATTTTATGAACAGGTTCTCTATTGTCTAGAACTCACTAGCAACAGATATAAAGATACAGAGATTACGTTAAATTAACAGCGGGTTTGCTGAAAGTTATGACATTCCAAGAATGGGTTCACGCGAACCCGTGTAAAACCCCTGAATCCCATCACTGCTGCCCTCGCTACCGGCAGGTGCAATTCCCACCAGCACCGGTTCCGGCACCCCTGGTTACTTCATTTTATCAACATCGGATTACCTTGGTGTGATTGTTTAAGCAGATAAGAGTGATGAAGACAAACTTTCAAAGCATCACCAGATTTGCTTGTTGCATTAACTACAGTAGCAGACAGTCGTAAAATATTAGTGTCGTTGTACTTAAAATACTATATCGTTGTCAAGTAAATCAAGGTAATTGATTATTTCAAAAACTGAAGTTAATTTGAAAAAAGAGATATTATTTTCAGAAGCAGTGGCCCTACTACACCTTAAAAACAAGGAAATATCTTGGAAACATGACACATGACACAGCTTTTCAGAATTTTTCTTGTTTTGCACCAAGGAAACAAGGAAACATGACACACCTTTTCAGAACTTTTCTTGTTTTGCAACAAGGACTTACCTGTAAATATTTTTTGCACTTTGTAGAGTTTTACATGGCAAATATCATATTGTTTTGCTACTCCTCTTTTAAATCATGATAACTGCTGCAGTAGCTCTTAAGTTGTCTTGTAATGACGAGTTGATGTTCCTGTTAGTCTTTCTTTTATAATTTCTCAGATTATTCACAAATGTTATTGCCGAAGTTACTTTTAATGTAAGCTAGCTAAACCTATGCACAAAAATATGTGTCACTACTTGCCTCATCAGCCTATGTTACAATTTACCTCTCCTCATATTAAGCAAGTTTCTGTTAATATCTAAAAAAGTTAAGTTGTTATTGTTAAATCTTGTTAGGCATTTAATAGCCTATTGCTTTGTGATTTGACTGATATAAAACATTTTAATAAAACCACACCCATTATCTCTTTAAAAGACAAATGTTGAATATCGAAAAATTTACTTTGCCTACTACAAAAAACTTGTTTTAACAGTAAATCTATTTTTAGTCATTGGAACTAAACAATGTTATTTGGTAGTAATCGGCCTTAAAATGACTGTTATTTGGGGCTACTTACAATTTTGTTGCTTTCTATTAAATTTGGACAAATACCATTGTCACAACTTACCCCATGTTACTACTTGCCCCGTTCTCCTCTAATTGGTTTACCAATTCCAACTTTTTTGTTGACTTACTCCAGAAACAAATCACTTTGCTAGGAACGATGAGAAAAAACTGTGAGAACATTTCCCTTTGAATTTACAACAGGAAAAGCAAGAACAGATGGCTCAAACTGGTTTGGTTTTACTGAAAGCAAACGTTAGTATCGTAAGTACCTAGAAAAACAGATCTGTAATTTTACTTTTAACTATGCCAATAATACATAATGAAAATAATTATACAGATTGACAACAAAACTGATCACGATACAGGTTTACCTGAAATGACGCTAGACTATAATGTTACTAAAGCACCTGTTGACCGAGTTGATCAACTTTGACACAATTATAGTACGAAAAAAAGAAAGTGCTGGCCACTTTCCTATTTCTTTAACTGCCTTAAATATTGTGGGCATCAATAACATGGTGATCTTTGTAGCAAAATTTTTACAAAGGAAAAAAGACATCAATCATTACAGTCGAATAATTTTGAAAAACGTAGGCATGAGTTTGCTTCATCTATGGCTACAGCAACAAGTGCAGATCACGCAAATTTCATAAACTACTAAATTATCATTACAAAATTGTGTATAAAAATCGACATCGACTCTTTTCAAACAGCTTTATACCAGTTTAGAAAGCGCAAAAGTTGACGGTGTTACATCTTTTCATCTTCATTTGATCGCGAAATCGTTGACGTGTGCGAGAAATGCGATAAGCAATGTTGTATCGATCATAGACAATTAAGTCACGGTTTTGACCTCTTATAGTACCATTTGATTCTTGTGCCCTGTATTATTACCTACTGCATCAAAGGTTAGAGAACTCGAAATGTTTTATTGTTTTTTTCTGTTTTTTTCCAATTTTTGAAGTTAATTGTTATTTTAATATTTGTTAGTTGTTAGTAGTGTGAAGTACATGTATTTGTCATAACTTTTGTTAGGCTACACTTTTGCACAAAATGTACTGTAAATGTCACACTTGAATTGCTGCAAATTTTGTCAGTTCTTTCAAAGCATTATAATTTGCTGTAAATAATAGTACGCTTGAAACACGTTAATTAGTTTTATAACATGGTTTAAAAAAGCTGTACAAACTAAAAGCTAGAGCAAAGTTCTTTAGCATGTCGGTTAATAGGTAATAGTGGTTTGCAAAACACTTAGCGACTGACATAGGTAATAATGATTGGTGGAACACTTGAGCGCTTGAGGGTTCAATTACACAGGGTGTTTCAAAAAATTTGACATCATTTGACATGTACGTAAATATTACAAAAACTACAAAGTCGAATCAAATGAAATTTAACAGGGTTAATGTTGAGCTGAACAAAATTTATTCATGTAAATTTGAATAAGAAATTCAGAGGAAACTAAATTTCATGAATAGTTTTACAAGTGTTCAATATGCGCACCGCCTGTAACAAGGCACACGTGAAGCCGGTACTCCGGCTCCTCCTAAACATGCTGCACCATATCTTGGATAACAGTCTCCAGTGCGGTGGTGTTTCTTTGTTAACTACCTGTCTTGCACGAAAGTTAAACTGGAGATTGTGATGAGGAGGAGCCAGAGTACCGACTTCACGTGTGCCACGTTACGGGTGGTGCGCATATTAAAAATTTGTAAAACCTTTCATGAAATTTAGGTGCCTTTGAATTTTTTATTCAAATTTACAGGAATAAATTTTGTTTTGGTCAACATTAAACTTGTTGAATTACATTTGATTCGACTATGTAGTTTCTCTAATATTTACATATCAAATGGTGTCAAATTTTTTGAAGAGCCATGTACAATAAATGCAGCGTTGAAGATTACAATGCGATTACTGTAAAGACTTATTCGAACTGATAATTTACGGCTCATAATTTTTAGTTATCATTTCACTAGTACCCGCCTGAAAATTTTTATATTTGAGAATCGCTTAAAAAATAAGAAACCGCAGAAAATCAATTTTTAAGATGAAGTATTTGTGCAGGATTTAAAATTGAAAGTTTACAAAACTGCTGCGTTCACTTCTTATTTCAAAATAGTTTTCACCCACTCATGTATATGACAAGGTAAATGGGGACATAAAGATAGCTAATGTTTTTGTATATGATATAAGTAATAGGACAAGTTGAGATAGGCAATCTGCTGTGGCAAAAGCCAAAAGGAGAAGAATTTGGGGTCCAATCGTACCAGCCCATCAATTTTAAATAAATTAAGTCGGGCGGGCTGGGCACAGACTTACCGGCTAACCCATAACTGGATAGGTCTCTATTTTACCAGTTCTAGCCATTACATGTTTTTCTTTAACCACCGGTGAGTTATAAACAGTGATGCAATCAAAACACAAACGCCGAGACAGAGACCGGATAACTTTTTTGAGACCACGATTCAGACGGCAATATTTTATATAAAATAACGAGCCTTGATATTTCCAAAAGCTTTTTTATTTTTGAAAAAATGCAAGGTTATGTTTCAAATAAATAAATACTTTTTACATTTTTTAAGAGATCTTTGCTTTGTGTGATCCGTATTATTAAACAACTTGCGCTAAAAATTTACTAAACTAGAAAAAAAGTAAAGTTTAAAATTTATGATCAGCAAATTTTAAAACAGAAAAATATTTTTTAATTTCTTTTATTTCAAAACTTTAAAATGTTTGATGGCACAGTCATGATTGAAACTTTGTGCAGAAATTTTATACTGGAATGCACAGATCATCTATTGTTTTCTGTAGAGACAAGTAAAGCTTGCAGTTGGGTTGGCTTTAATGGTCATGTTCTTCGATGGCATTATACGATAGGCGTTCGGCCAAAATCACAAACTCAAAAATAACTTTTTTTATTGTTGTTACATAAGCTCTGTTCTCGGTAAGGTTATTAATTGATTTGTTGGTTATCTTTTGTTCAAGTACTAAGCAAAAAATCTTAGCATTTCTGGAGTGCACGAATCAACAACTGTTAAAAGCAAGTAGGGCCAGCTGTTGGTTTCACTTTGCTACTCACGTGTTTAGATGTGTTTAAATTAAAAAGATTATTGTTTTAATCAAAATATTAGCTTTAATATAGGGGTAAAATTAGTTTTATACAATTGCTTAGTGAATTTGATTGAAAGAAACTTTACAATTACTTAATAAATTTTTCACAAAAATATTAAATATAATAATTTTAAAATAGCTCATAAAACAGTGGTTCTAAAACTTTTTTGAGAGCGAACCATATATGAGTTTAATTAACATCTCACGAACCAAGCTTAAAACTTTGAAAAAATATATTTTAAATATCAACACTTTACTACTTTTTAGGACACCTATGTTATAGACAAGAACAATCAACCGGTTGTAGTACTCTATACTATATTTAACAATCATTACTAACAAATCATTAATTTAGTGCGATTGATGAAACTAAAATTTCTCCGTCATAATATCTTCAATACACGATCTATTTTACTGAGTGCAATGCAAATGTCGTCATCTGGATCGAGGCGATTGCGAACTTTGGTTTGAACGACGGACAGTGCCGAAAATTCTTGCTTGCACAGATACGTGGAACCGGAGCAGAAAAGTAATGCTTTGATACCAATTATTCGTTTTCCTTTTTAACAAAAGTCTACAACTCTCCAAGTGATGCTGTGATAAAGTTGTCAATGGAACTTGTCGTGATGCATGTCAATAAGCTCTTCTTGCAGTCTTGCGACATCCTCTGATAAGTTTTCAACAATTGCCAGAAACGGATTTCTAACGCACAGTTGAGATGCCAGATTTCTATTGGGGATGTAGCAATGGTTTTCCAAATGCTCCATCTGGATTGGCTTGATCACTTCAAACCTGCTAATTACAATTTGATTCCATTTCTCCAGATACTCGTTCATTGATGAAAACATTGCTGTACGTCCACGCTCCAGTTTCGTTTTCCAAAGTTGCAGCTTTTCTTTAAAGGCAGATAATTTCTCGGAGAGAGTAATGATATTTTGATTTCTGCCTTGCATTGATGTGTTAAGATCATTCACTGCGTTGAAGATGTCGTTTAAGTCGCATACTTTAAGGATCCACTCCTTATCTTGGAATTGAATGGCATGGCGATAGTTTCTTTCATTGAGAAAGAGCTGAACGTCTGTTCGTTAATCTACTACATGACGGAAGAGCTTGCCGCGAGAAAACCATCTTGCATTGGAGTAAAACAAGAGATGTTGGAATTCGGACCCGAGGTTTACACACATTTTCTCGAAGAGACGAGAATTAACAGCGCTGGATTTAAGGAAGTTGATTACAGCAACAATTTCCGGCATTAATACGAAAAGTTTTGAAGACAGTATTGCGCAGCAAGATTTTGGCGATGCAGAAGACAATGGACAACTTGAACATTAGGATTGACTTGCTTGACCCGTGCAGTAAACTCCTGTCGAGCAACAAGCATCGCTGGAGCGCCGTCGGTGCATAAGCTGCCGCAGTTTTTCCAGTTAATGCCTTCTTTTTGTTGGAAGTTTTCCATAACATTGAAGAAGTCGGCGCGAGTTGCCATTGCTGTTGGTGGTGTGCAAAACAGAAATTCTTTTTCGAGGTCCGTTTTACCCTCGTACCTCACGTAAACCATTAGCTGCGCATTTTTTCCAGTGTCGGTTGACTCATTGAGTTGATAACTCCACTTTGCCGCTTTCTTTATTCGGGCCACTACCTGGTCTTTTATGTTTAGTGAAAGGTCTGCAATGCAACTTTTGACCGTGTTACTCGATAATGAGACGGAGTGGAATTTTGAAGCTACATCGTCGCCGCATAAAAGACTTGTCATGTCAATGGCGGACTTATATGCATATTTTTGGGTTATGCATATGTCTAAACTTATATGTTTAGGTTGCAACCCATACTTTGGGAAATGCTGTCATAAAACCAAAGGCTTTATTTGAAACTCTTTTGTTTAATACATTGGCTTCCAGCCCAATTTTGAAACTTTTTACCACAGAACAAAATGTTTTTGTGCGTATTTGGTTCAAATTTGCCTTATAAACATGCTAAATACTCTTACAGACTTTACTTTGGAATCCAAGAGGACCAGTTGAACATGGTAAATTAAATACTTGCTCTGAAGTAAAACTGTGTCTATTTTTTATTTATTCCGGCTTAAGAAGTAGTTTGCTGCGAGACTGAAGCTTTTTATACAGTTGGCTTCAACTAAGTTTAAATTAATTTGTTTAAAAACTTCCTTCCGCAAACAGACAGAGACCTCTGTCTTTAAGTAGAAAGAATGTATTACAAAATCCACACAACTAACAATTAACGAAAACTCTTCTCCCCGCTTTGCCAAACTTCAAAGGGGTTCCAGCGCTAAAACTTAGATTCGTCCGATGCACAATTAATTCTATTTTTATAGAATTAATTTCCGAAAACACTGCCACAAAACATATGTTAATCAACACACTGTAACGACTGGGTTGATTGACCTCGAATCTACACACTGGAAACTCTGGGCTCAAATCAACACGGAGCTGAATTGAATTGACTTCAATTATTATGCAAACCAAGCGCCCACTTATATGGAATAACGTCACGTGATGCTCCATCACAGTAGCGAGTGCTATCTCATGCTCAACATTTCTACTATCTGCTACGACAAAGTTCACACTCGGTCATCGCATGCTCTATAGAAAAACAACCAATCAGATAATCGCGACAGAAGCGTATTACGCATTAACTGTATGGCAGAGAAACATTTAAAACAATGAAGCTGCTTGGAAATAATTTAAGTAAGATAAAGGAGAGATTTACCGACTATACGATTATTGTTTAGCCATGAGAATAATACGTCATAATAAAAATTGAAATTATTCTAAAACAGAAAATAAACTACAGTTTTGTGAAATTAAAATTATCGAGGATGTAATGTGACAGATATCAAATATTTTTTCTCTTTAACCAATAATGCTTTGACAAAGCCCTGAAACGAATCATCACTGTCACCAAAAATTTGGTGCCAAAACTATTTGAAAATGCCGTGTCACTGCAATATATTGCAATATATCGTCGTCATCGTTTAAAAGGTATCCACTCCAGGTCAGACACAAACAGGACTGGGGCCGAGGGTTTATCCTTTTATTACCTCAGACTGCTGCACTGCCTGAATCAGATGCTGGCAGTAATGTTATTAAGCCAGCATCGAGTTTCGTAATCCAAAACCGTCAGACCTCGTGCTCCATGTGGTGCCCAATGTATAGGGCACGCTGTTAGTACATGGTCTGCGGTTTGCTCAGAGGCGCCACACTCGCAATTCGGTGAAGGAGCGATCCCCATTTGTGCATGGACGAACGGAATCGCCCAACACCAGTCCGCAGGCGGTTGAGCTTAACCGAAGCTTCTCGGGGTAAGCCCATTCCGACAGGCCTGGCACCGGTCCTGGGCATAGAAGCACGGAGCCTGGAAGTATTTTTATAATACTCCGTTTTCCATTTGTGATTTGTCCATTCAGAGGCGCGGATACCAAGTCTGGCAAGGTTGTCCAAAAGATTTCGCGCAGCTGGCACAAACGGGCGTTTGGATCTTAGTCGCACTTGGAAAGTATCTGAGGACCCACTTAACAGACCATACAAGATATAATCGGGGTCCAGAGATCCACGGTGAGCCAAGGAGAGAAAGTGTCGCTCCCAGTCCGCGAAGCTCAGCTGACTGGATGCCTGGGAGTATGGGTAGGTGGTCCGTTGGAGTGGGACGCAAGCATCCAGTAACTATGCGCAAGGCGTCGTTCAAGGCATTGTCGATGAGGCGAGTGTGAGCATTACGACACCAGACTGGCTCACAGTACTCAGCTGTTGAGTAGACTAGAGATAAGGTGGCTATGCATAGTGTTTTAGCACCAGCACCCCATCCCAAGCTCACGAGTCGCCTCAGCAGTGTAACGCACGAGGATAGTTTTTTTCGTAATGCCACTAGATGGTGACGAAACGTGAGCGATCTGTCCAATTTTACCCCAAGATAAGTAAGGGTTGGACAGAACGGTAAAAGTCTACCGTTGCTATAGACTTTTAGCTCACGTTTGGCCTCTCGGTTATTTAAGTGAAAGGCTGCCGTCACCGTCTTAATGTGACTAAGCTTCAACCTCCAAGTCTGGAGATATGCTGAAAGTGTAGACATGTCTTGACTTAAAGTCCTCTCCAAGTCCTTCCAGTTTCAAGAAGAGTGCAACAATGCTAAATCATCAGCAAAAGCAAACTTTCTGGAAATCATGGAAGGAAGATTGTACGTATAGATGTTAAATAGGAGGGGAGCCAAGACCGATCCCTGAGGAACGCCATTTTCTAAGACGGTGTAGCCTGCTTTGCTTGCTGTCACCGGTGGTAAGGGTGAAACTTCGATTTCGGATAAGCTCCATGATCATTTTGACCATGTGCTTATCCGGAAGTAGTCTTAGCAGCTTGCAGGTAAGGCCACGGTGCCAGACAGTGTCATAAGCAGCTGTCAGATTGATAAATACGGCACTGGCCTTCTTTTTAGCCTCAAAAGAATCCTCGATGTTCTGAGTTAGCAGAACAACTTGATCTACGGTTGACTTCCCGCGTCGGAACCCAGCCTGCTCTTTAGGGAGCAGTGGATCGATGATTAGTTCAACGCGGGCGTAGATAAGCCTCTCGAGGATCTTGTAGGGGACATAGAGCAGAGATATCAGTCGATAACTCTTTAGGTCCCCCACGGGATTTCCTGGTTTTGGGATCGCGACCAGAAGCGCTCTTCTCCAGATCTTGGGAATTTTGAGTCGGCGCAGACAGGAAGTCACGTAACCAGGATTTCAAAGCAGCTCTATCATGGAATATAAGCTTGGGGCAGATGGAATCAGGTCCTGGAGCTCTACCTGGTTTTAAATGCTGGAGGGCAGCAACAAATTCAGGAGACAGCACTAAAAAAGAGATTTACCGACTATACGATTATTGTTTAGCCATGAGAATAATACGTCATAATAAAAATTGAAATTAATCTAAAACAGAAAATAAACTACAGTTTTGTGAAATTAAAATCATCGCGGATGAAATGTGACAGATACCAACTATTGTTTCTCTCTAACCAATAATGCTTTGACAAAGCCCTGAACGAATCATCACTGTCACCAAATAGTTGGTGCCAAAACTATTTGAAAATGCCGTGCCACCGCAATATATTGGTGACACAGCAGTCAAAGTGTTAAACAAGTTTTTGGTTTTAATAGCTATTTTGAAATTTGCATCAGCAAAAAGCTTTTTAAACAATAATTTTAATTATAATTCTTTCACAGAGACGTTTCTGTGATTTCACTATTACAATCATGCTACACACATTTACCATTGTCCGTTTAAAGATTAAGATAGGAATTTTGATGTAATTAAATTATTAATTCAAACATAATATTTGTTAAATTTTGCAAACCAATAGTTTTCCTCTGCCTAGCAATAAAAAATTCTATTTACTATAATTTTATATGCAGTCGTACTTATTAATTTAGTAGATGTTTTATAAAATGCATGACTTCTTATTTTTAAAATATTTTTTTGAACGTTAACAACAGTTTTTTAAATCCGGCATAACATAGGTTAAACACAAAAATTTTGTTGAAAATTAATTGTAAATTTTGTTCCAATCAAAGATTCTGTATATTGGCTAATGAAAATGTGTTTAATGTGATTGGAATAGTTAATGCTATTTTAGTACCTAAAAAATCATCCTTGTTGAGCTTTAGTCGTAGTGTAAAAGAATTATATTTTAAGATAATTTTTATTAAATATATTTTTTATTGATTTATTTAGAATGAAACAACGCATTCTAAAAATAAAAACTTATACTATTTGTTAGATAAAAATCAATTTCTGTATGATTATGATTGCACAAAGAGAAAGTGTTTCATATAGAAGACTTTTTTTCCGTGAGACACATAAAATAGGTTAGTGGATATATATCCTTAAAATTCAAGAAAATTGTACCAAAAAACACTTAGTCTGTATTCAAACTTTTGGCGCCAGGTAAAATATAATAGATTTTTTTATAGTGAGATAAGTAAAATAGGTTACTGAAAATATTATTAAAATTAGATTACCGGAATTGTACTTAAAAATTTACAAATGTATTTGAACTTTTGCTGCCAGGTAAAACACAGTAGATTATTTTAACTGTCCACTTCTCCCAGGTGTAAATATACGTTTTTCTTGTAAATAATCTTTTGATACAATACTTGTTTCATGTTTGTGTATGCGTAAACAAGTAACCGCAAAAGCAATAAGCGCATTAAGCATACCGCTTTTTACCACCTGACCACGCTGCTGACAAATAAGCGCATATCAAGCTTGTTTCAAAAGCGCCTAAAATACTAACTGAAGTTTTAAATTTAACCCTCACCAGGTACCATGAAAAACTTACATTTTTGGTACCATGGGGTCAATATGACCCCAATTTTAAAAATTAATAAAAAAATACCTTTTTTTTATTTTATTTTTATTTTATTAAATAGAATATTGCTAGGTATGCAGTAGTCTTTTATTTAACTAAAAAATATAAGAAATTAGCTAAAAAATATTTTTATTGGGATTAAATATTAATGTAAACCATATAAGGAAAAAATGAAAATTTGTTGTTTTTGAAAAAAATGCTTTTGAAAAAAATGCACTTTTTTTTAGAACTTTAATGACCCTGTACAAATTATTCAAGATAATACATTCAAATGAATTTACTCATCACTGCAATTGATGCAGTTGATGCAGAGTGCGTTTGAGTGATCCTCAAAAGCTAAATTTTGCATTTTGCACAAAAAGTTTTTACTTTTCTGTCTCTAGCTCTTGGGCATAAATGACATCTGCCTCTTGTTTGAGTCTTCTGTTTTTCAATCGCCTTTTCTTCCCTCTTAATAGCACAACTTTGGATAATGATCTTGGTCATCCTAGGTATTTAAATGATTTCCAATGGACTTTTAGCTTGAGGGAAAATCAAAGACCTGTATAATGACTTTAGAAAAAACACTCTCTCATCATCTCTATTTCCTGCAAAACCTGGGTCATTTTTTTCATAATAACGAAAGCATTCACTAATGTACTATCTATAATTCCATAGAAAATTCTCATTGGCCAGCGGTTAGTTTTTCTTGTTGTAGTATAAAGGGAACACTTATGATCATGACTATCTACACCACCCTTAGTTTGGTTGTAGAAATCATTTATTTCTTCTTTTCCATTAGGTTCGATTTTCATTTCTTCAAAGTGCAAGGTTGAAAAAAATATCACCTTTTTCTTATCCTTTGGAGTTGTTGATAAAAAGTAAAATCATTTTCATGGTCAAATCCATAGTGAATAGTGCCTTCCTTTGCAGCTGTAAGAAATAACTTAAGAATACAAGTTTTATTCTTCTTCATTGTTCCAACTAAGGTTAAACCACATTCTTTCAACTCTTTTGCTAGAGAAATTGAGGTATAATAGTTGTCCGTAGTTATGTTTCTATTTGTTTTATTGAGGCAATTTGTTAATTCAAGAACTTCTTGGGTTGGAATTGGGAGGTGAGAGTTACTATTATGAATCCCCTTTCCTCAGTAGACTTTAGATTTGATGCAGTATGATGATTCATTATCAGCCAAAACATAGAGTTTAATGCCATACTTAGCAGGCTTATTTGGTATGTAAACCTTAAAACCACATTTCCCTCTAAATCCTAGAAGAGATTCATCAACTGTGCAATTAGCACTAGGAGAGTAATTAGATACACATGATTTTACATATTCTTCATATAGTTCTCTTATAGGAGCAAGCTTGTCATAAAGCTTGCGCTCATTTCTTGAAGTACAGTCATCAAATCTAAGACGATAAAGAAGAAATACAAACCTCTTTTTACTCATTGCAGCAATGCATAAGGGCTTACCAGCTCCATCTTCAGCCCAGACACTTGAAGTTGATTCTTTTGAACTTTTTGTTGCACCTAGTAAAATTAAGATTCCTATTAGTACTTTTATTTCTTCATCCTTTGTTTCATATGTAAATCCTTGCCTGGTTGCAAATTTTTCTTTAACTTGTGAAATTTTTTGATTTGTCCATCTAGTGATTACTGAAATCATGGTAGAATTTATGAAAAGGTCAAAGGTCTTTTCAGGGGAGTTGGCTAAAGGTCCATCATTTTTTGGTCCTGAGTGCTGAAAAATTATATTTCTTTGGGGGGTTCTTCCTCTTCTATTAGAATTTTGCTTCCAGACATATCCATCTTTTCCAATAAAGTCTAAGTTATCTTCAACGTCATTAGATTCTAATTTTTCAGCACTTTGCTCACTAGCATGATCCTCTTCCTCACCATAATTCTTCTCACTCTCATCTTCACTTGCAGAATCTTCCAAATCACTCTCTATATTGAAGTTTCACATAGTTTCCTCTATTTCCATTTGAGATAACTTTCTTTTATATGCCATCTTAATATTTATTTATGGATTTATATGTAATATAATTAATTAAATCTGAAAAAAAAAAAATAATGAAAAATCGCATACATGGTACCATGGAGTCTATTTGACCCCAGCAGCATAAATCTTGCAATAACTTTAAAAATTGTTAGCAAAAAGTGTTATGAATATCAAGAATATCTTGAAACATCACAATGTGACAAATACATGGCTTGACACAAATGAAAAATAAACGGACTTAAAATTATGAGATTTTTTGTACACCTGGGGTCATATTGACCCATGGTACCTGGTGAGGGTTAATAAATTAAAGCTAAATAATTGATTTTAATCTAGATAAATTTTAAAACTACAACTTATGTATTTTAGTAAATTGTATCGTCACATTTTGGTGAATTTTCGGTTTATAAACCCATTAAACTTACTTAAGAACGAATGAAATTACAACGCCGTTTTGTTGAAGAAACTTGCAAACTTTGTCGTCGCTTAAATTACCTTTGAACGTCTCGTAAAGACAAAAAGTTTTATTTTTTAAATCTTTTATAATCAAATGGAGACAAATTATTTCTTAAAAATTGAAAGAAATAAAACATTGAATTTTCTTTAAAAAAGATTGGAAAAGTCGACATTGCATTGGACAAGAAAGTTTGCTCAACCGCTACAACAAAATTATTTATTTAAACCTTGAGTTTTTCATATTTTTAAAACTATTTTAACGGAAAACTTGTTTAAACATAAATAAATATATAATTTTTTTCTAAAAAAACATATCTTTTCTTTTACGTCGGGTCAAATCAGGTCGAAAATTACTTTGTAAAAATTAAAATATGAGAAGAGTTTTAAAAAAATGAAAATATAGGACCGTTTTTTTGTCTAAAGTGCAGGCTCCAAAAGTTTAATGGTGTCCCAAAAGTATACGACGCAAACTATTTTGCAATTTTTTATACTAGTTATGTATAAGTTTTTTTCAAGGTTATGACAATTAAAGTATGCGTATACTAAATTTAAAAACTTTAAATTCCAAAAATATTTTTGTCTAAAAATTTAAATAAAACTTCTTTAAAACCACGTAAAATTTTTTTACTTAACACATTTTTATAAACATTTTTTATTTTACAGGGAAATGCGATCAATTTTATGAATGCACTGACAGATCAGATGAATTAAATTGTTCTTGCAATGAAACTGAATTTCAATGTCAGTGTTACAAAAACAATCCTGTTGATTGTAACTTAAAGAAGATAGACCAAACATCATTTATTGGATGCATTCCAATTGAGCAACAAAATGATGGAATCAAACAATGCCCAGATGAAAGCGATGAAAATTTTCAATTTAAAAAAATTGTAAAGTGTGGTCAATGTGATGTCACAATAACCAGGTTAACTAACCTATGGCATTTGAACCCTAACCCTCTTGCTTCTTGTAATAACTCAACTTGTTACAACGTTTCTTCTCTTCACTGTTCTACTGTTGATTGCAATGAAACTGATCTTATTTCCATCTCAAACTGTTCTTCTAATTCCACGAAACATTGTAACCGTTTATTTCAATGCAATGATGGTAGTTTAGGGTTAACAAATCAGTTGTGTAACGGCATAGTTGATTGTCTTGACAGAAGTGATGAAATTCAATATGAATACGGCTTCAAATGTGTTGCTGTTGATTCAGATAGAAAATGTATTTTACCTCAACGAAATTTGCATGATGATGTTGTACAATGCAGAGACGAATCTGATCTTTGCAAGAACAACTCGTGTTTTCAATGTTTTGATCGACGTTTGTTGATTTCATCAAAGCAAGTGTGTGATGGTTTATTTGATTGTTATGACTGGTCGGATGAGTGTTTGTGTGAAAAATATTTGGACGTTGATCTATGTATCACTAGATTTCCTGTTTGTACTTTGTCTTCTGTTGATCACAATTTAAATTCAAGTTCGAATCTTGATCATGAAACCATTTCTAATTTTGAATTTGAAACATTCACTAAAATATGTCAAACTAGAATGCAAAATTATCATCTAGCAAAATTATGTGACGGTCGACCAGAATGTAGTGATTTCAGTGATGAATGTAGTTGTGATAATCCACCTGAGTTTTGTAATGACACTTGTCACAACGGTTATAACATTGGTGAACATTATTGTGACGGCATACAAAACAATTTTTATAACATTACAAACAAATCAAATTGCATTAAAGGTTTCGAGGAGTTGAATTGTCCGAAACGATTTGTTTGCAAAACAGGAAACAAAGTCAGTATTGATGTTGATCAGGTATGTGATAGAAAGCAAGATTGTGATGATAATAAAGATGAAAAAGATTGCAAATATAATAAGAACAATATATTTTCATCAGATCGAGAAATGATAGCGAATTCTGCATTGAAAATTTGTTTTTGGATTATGAGTATTGCAGTCATCAGTGGTAATTTGTACGTCATTACATCAACAATTTGTCTTAAAAGAGTAAAACTAAACGAAGCTTCCAAGTGTCATCATATGATTATTCTTAATATTTCTATTGCTGACATGATAATGGGAATTTATTTGCTTATCATTGCAATTTGCAGTCTTTATTATTCAGGCTATTACGGTCAAATCGACATTGAATGGCGATCAAGTTTACGTTGTTCCATATTTGGTAGTCTTGCAGTTCTATCCAGTGAAGCATCTTGTTTTTTTATGGTTTTGTTAACAAGTTGTCGTTTGTATGCAATCTACAAACCATTTTCCACTCTCTCAACATCTACTCGTACATATAAGTTGGCAATCATTTTAGTTTGGTTGATGGCTTTTATCATTGCTGTTTTTCCAATTCCACATCAAGCATTTGACTACTTCGTGCACAGTGTTGAGTTTTCAAACCGATTCACTCGTTCAAAGATTTGGAATAAAGAAAATGTCACTAAGTTTGCTTGTCGGTTGGCAAAGCTGAAAAATAAATCGATGGAATGCAAGTGCAACAACTGGAATTCTGCAAAATCATTTCTCAAAACCAATGATCCAGGATATTTCCCTGGAGTAGAATTTGGTTATTATGGCCAAACCAGTGTTTGCATGCCAAGGTTTTATGTTTATCGAGGAGAATCTGCATGGGAATATAGTCTCGTTATTATTACTGTTAATTTTATGTCTTTTTTTTTTATTGCAGTAAGCTACATTTGCATGTTAATAAAGGCAAAGAAAACTAAACTTGAAATAAGAAGCAATCAAAAAGAAAAACAACAATCAAGGATGCAAAGACGCATTTCAAGAATCATCATCACCGACTTTTTATGCTGGGTTCCCATTTGTATCATGGCATTTGTCAAACTCAGCGGATTTCATGTGGATGACGTTGCTTACATTGTTAGTGCTTGTTTGTTGCTTCCAATCAACAGTGCTTTCAATCCATTACTGTACTCGTCACTTTTTGATAAATTAAAAGAAATTTTTAAAAAGTTGAGAAAACATAGGGAAATCCAATAAGTAGAAAATATAAACTAAAATTACCAAATAAACAAAGTTTGTAAACCGATTTTGTTCCTTAGTTAGTGAAAATTATATTATTCGATTTCATTTTTTAACTATTTTTCAAACATTTTTTCAAACAGTTGATAAAAAAAGATTTGCTTCTGTATATTTCTGCGATTAAACAATTTTTTTCTTACTGTAAATTAGATTCATGAAAAGCAGAGAACATTAGTAAGAAGACAGTTGTTTTTATTTTTTATAAGTTTTTGTCAATGTCAAGGTCAGGGTTTCTCAACAAAGTCCCTGGCCAAAACATTTTAAGGGGGCAACAAGTAGATCTCTTGTCATGGTTATGTTTCGTTCGATGCCTATTGCTGCCATATTTTTACATTCTTTTCACATTGTAATCAGCTCTTTAAGGGACATTGTCCCTTGCAGATCTACTGCAGAAATCAGAGACAGATTCAAAATGAAGACCTATTTTTTTAAAAATTACTGTATTTAAAAAAAAAAAATTTGACAAAATTAGGACACAAAAAGTTGTAAATTCTCTTTTTCATTATTTGATCAAGTGTCGTTTCGATCAATTATCGTTTCGATCAAGTGTCGCTTGGATCAACTGTCGGATCACGGCTCCATCAGGCCTACACACTGTCCATTTTCTCTGTGCAAACTGCTGAATCATGGATTCATTCAAAAAAAGGACTTTACTCCATCTTGGTTCATCCCAGTCTTCATATTGCTTGGCAAAGCCAATTTCGTCGCTTTCATGGGTGAAGTTAAGCAAGCTTTTTGCAGGTTTAAACACTTTCAGGTTAAAATCATGAACAAGGGACCTATTAACGGTTATACGATGAGCATCTGTGCTTTAAGAAATAGTGCCGCGCATATATTCTTGCAGGAACCGGTTGCAGACCAAACAGCTATTTGCCGAATCAAGTTGTCATGACAAGGACTTGTTTTTTTTATTCTTTTACTCTTTTTCTTGTCATGACAAAGTCAAAAAATTTGAAATCTAGCAATTGCTTGATAAACAGCCGTTTTGATGCAAAACACTTTTTTGTAAATCTTCCTTTGAGAAAACCTTTCCTTGTTTAAAATTACAATTTTAGCTCTCTTATTTTTAGACAAACTGGCTTTTTTGCCCATTTTTTGACTCTCAAAAACTATAAAAATATTAAAAAAAGAGCTCAAATATTCTTTAACCATGCATGCACTAAATATTGTATTCTTAAATACATACAGTTAGACTGATGCAATAACATGATGCAATCTTGAACAAGCCAGATGACATCCAATGCTGAAAATCAAGAAAAAAAGTAATCTTTCGTTAGTAGTCTTAAACTTTTGTACACGACTTAACTCATCGTAGGTCAAGCGCATAGCCACATCTAGTATTTCAGTGAATATTTGTTACTATTAAGCTGTAGATAAATAACTGTTTTTAATACTTCTTTCCTGTACAGCAAAAATATGCAATCAAATATTCAATCTACTTTAAAATTTATCTGCTTTATCAAAAACCATAGATTAATTTAGACGGCTTTAAAAAAATATTTTTTAAATAACCTTGTAAATTTTCGTAATTTTTCTTACATGTAATTAACAAAGTTTGTAACAGTTTGTAACAATTGAACAAAACCGAGCTATGTTCTTGCGTTATTTTATTTTATGCTGATTTTGTTTTATAGTGGGAGAATAATCGAATAACCGTCGTTTTATATCTATTCTCGTCATTCTATTGTAAACTTTTTTTCTTGATTGACATCTTTGCAGGCAGTTAGCAAAGTTTTAACCTGACAGCAGTACAGTATATTGAAGGTCAGGAAAATTGTGGGAATATAAATATAAGATAGGATTTTGGGGAAATTGTAAGACGATTGCCCCAAGTATAGCGCCTCCGACGTTTTTTTCCTAGTCAGGAGATAAATGGGGATGATAAACGAATGAATTACTAGTTGTTGTATTTGAGATGTTTTTATTTTTAACGTTTTATGTAAATAATTGAGAAAAATTAACTCAAAATTTTTGAAATCTTAAAGTTGTATGCTGATGTTACAAACTTTTTGTAAGAATGTTCTTGCAAAATAAAATTGCAAAAATTTGTTTTATTTTGTTTGACTTTGTTTAGAATTGTTGTTTTTTAGCCGCTTTTAATTTTAATTGTTTTACGTAAATAGTCAAGAAAAAAACAATTTTAGGTTTTTGAAAATTGTAACGAAAAACAATTGCTAGCTTGTATTGTGTAATGGACGAATATATGTACAGTCAAGTATGTGGTCTACACAAGAAACGAAAATTGTCTAAAAACATTTAAACTTAGTGATTGTATTAAATAATTTTTTTTTTTTAATAACCAATAAGATTTTAGCCTTAAACCAATAAAATTAAATAAACTAACTAACTTTAATATATTTACAACTTTGAAATCATATTTACAACTTCTGTTAAGAATTTATTTTTAAAAAAACAACGTTGCTTTTGGTTTCTTTGAATGAATCACAGACTGAATGATTTATTGCAGTTCATTATTATCTCATTATTCAATGTCGTATTCAATTTTACAGCTGCTTTATAATCAAGTTAACAATTGATTGAAAGCTGTAAACTAGAAATACAGCGTAGATTACAAACTGTAACAGAACCAAATATCAAGTATTTAATTTGTACAGAAATATTTTGCAAAAATTTTTATATTGGCCAAATTTAATAAAACCATAATTGGCACACGATTTTTCGTTTTATTAAATTTGATTTTTCGTATTATGTTGGCCATACATCAAAAATTCAGACTAAATGACATTAAACAAGTGAAATCATTTGATAAATTTGTTTGATTTTATATCTCCACCAAATGTGTTTTGTTATAATTTGAAATGTTATATAAACGATAGAACTTTGTATTTCATGAAAAAAATATATTCAAGAATAAAGTTTATTTTGTTGTGTGTTCTTTATGAAAACTTCCATTTTACTAACTATTTGTTTCTTACATCAAAGCTTGTCACGAGTTTGCCATCTCCACAGCAATACATCTAAAAGCGAAATATTAATTTGCAAAAACTTGCTGGTAATTAATTTTGTATTTGAAATTTATTAACTTTTAAGTTGGCCAGTTAGTAGTTGAAATTCATCTTCATAACTATTTTTCTGTCACAAAAAAATTTTCCTGAAAACCATAAAACGCTTTTTTTAGTTTATCTACGTGTAAACGATGTACAACCTTCATTTCTTTAACTTTAGATCAAGTTTTCCAAACCAAGTTTTTCTGATTTTTTCAAAATTATGATTTCTGCCATAAACATATGCAATGTTTCTATAGACACTGTACATTTTACAACTTTTAGAAGTGTATAGGTTTATGAATATCCAGTCAAGAGCAACATGGATTCCCCAGACACTCACAAGTTAGACCAGTTTAAGTAATCCACATAATAAAACGCGATCCTCGGGCCAACTCAACCTTTCAGAGGGTTCGAGTTTCAAATCTTATCTTGATAAGACATTGATTCTTCAACTTCGACTTCAGAAACCAACCAAACCCATTATTAAAAAATTTATAAATTGCACTTTCAAACTTTTAAACTTAACTCTTTGTCTTCCAGAAGAAAAATGTGGTAGCAATAGTAGTAGCTTGTTTTTATTTGCGGCCAATAGAACGACAAAATACTGAAAAGAAAAATAGAAACAAAGTCCCGTCGTCGTCGTCGTTGTCGTCGTCGTCGTTTAAAGGGTATCCACTCCAGGTCAGACACAAACAGGACTGGGGCCGAGGGTTTATCCTTTTATTACCTCAGACTGCTGTACTGCCTGAATCAGATGCTGGCAGTAATGTTATTAAGCCAGCATCGAGTTTCGTCATCCAAAACCGTCAGACCTCGTGCTCCATGTGGTGCCCGATTTATAGGGCACGCTGTTAGTACATGGTCTGCGGTTTGCTCAGAGGCGCCACACTCGCACTTCTGTGAAGGAGCGAGACCCCATTTGTGCATGGACGAATGGAATCGCCCAACACCAGTCCACAGGCGGTTGAGCTTAACCCAAGCTATTCGGGGTACGCCCATCCCGACAGGCCTGGTACCGGTCTCGGGCATAAAAGCACAGATCCTGGAAGTATTTTTACAATACTCCGCATTCCATTTGTGATTTGTCCATTCAGAGGCGCGGATACCAAGTCTGGCAAGGTTGTCCAAAAGATTCCACGCAGCTGGAACAAACGGGCGTTTGGATCTTAGTCGCACTTGGCCAGTATCTGAGGACCCACTTAATAGACCATACAAGATATAATCGGGGTCCAGAGATCCACAGTGAGCCAAGGAGAGAAAGTGTCGCTCCCAGTCTGCGAAGCTCAGCTGGCTGGATGCCTGAGAGTATGGGTAGGTGGTCCGTTGGAGTGAGACGCAGGCATCCAGTAACTATGCGCAAGGCGTCGTTCAAGGCATTGTTGATGAGGCGAGTGTGAGCATTACGATACCAGACTGGCGCACAGTACTCAGCTGCTGAGTAGACTAGAGACAAGGTGGCTCTGCGTAGTGTTTTAGCACCAGCACCCCATCCCGAGCCCACGAGTCGCCTCATCAGTGTGACGCACGAGGATAGTTTTTTTCGTAATGCCACTAGATGGTGACGAAACGTCAGCGATCTGTCCAATTTTACCCCAAGATAAGTAAGGGTTGGACAGAACGGTAAAAGTCTACCGTTGCTGTAGACCTTTAGCTCACGTTTGGCCTCTCGGTTATTTAAGTGAAAGGCTGCCGTCACCGTCTTAATGTGACTGAGCTTCAACTTCCAAGTCTGGAGATATGCTGAAAGTGTGCACATGTCTTGGCTTAAAGTCCTCTCCAAATCCTTTCAGTTTCCAGAAGAGTGCAACAATGCTAAATCATCAGCATAAGCAAACTTTCTAGAAATCATGCAAGGAAGATCGTACGTATAGATGTTAAATAGAAGGGGAGCCAAGACCGATCTCTGAGGAACGCCGTTTTCTAAGACGGCGTAGCCTGCTTTGCTTGCTGTCACCAGTGGTAAGGGCGAAACTTCAATTTCGGACAAACTCCATGATCATTTTGACCATGTGCTTATCCGGAAGTAGTCTCAGCAGCTTGCAGGTAAGGCCACGGTGCCAGACAGTGTCATAAGCAGCTGTCAGATCGATAAATACGGCACTGGCCTTCTTTTTAGCCTCAAAAGAATTCTCGATGTTCTGGGTTAGCAGAACAACTTGATCTACGGTTGACTTCCCGCGTTGGAACCCAGGCTGCTCTTTAGGGAGCAGTGGATCAATTAATGGTTTAACTCGGACGTAGATAAGCCTCTCGAGGACCTTGTAGGGGACATAGAGCAGAGATATCAGTCGATAACTCTTTGGGTCCCCCACGGGCTTTCCTGATTTTGGGATCGCGACCAGAAGCGCTCTTCTCCAGATCTTGGGAATTTTGAGTCGGCGCAAACAGGAAGAAAGGAAGTCACGTAACCAGGACTTCAAAGCAGCTCCGGCATGGAGTATAAGTTCGGGGCAGATGAAATCAGGTCCCGGAGCTTTACCTGGTTTTAAATGTTGAAGGGCAGCAGTAAATTCTCTTTGTGAAAAATTGTCAGAGATATTTACTGCGTCTGGTGTTGTGGCCCTCCAAAGGTCAGACACTTCTTGATAGACAAGTCGAGATGACTTGAAATTAAGAGCCTCGTATTTCCCATTTCTAATCAGCTGAGATGCAATAGCATCGGCTGAAACGGGACAGTGACGAGGAGAGTGTCGTGACCTACTAGTAAGGTTGTATAAAATACTCCACGTTTTTCGACTAGAGTGTGAGAAGTCAATGCTCCGAACTGCTTTGGACCATCGATCCCTCCGCATTCTGTCAAGCTTGGCAAGCAGAGCTGTAGCAGCCAAACTTGAGTCGTCTCCCTGAGGAGACTGCAAAAAGGTGTTATAGAGGGATTCACACTCTGCATCCCAACACGGAATATAGTTGTTTCGATACCCGCGTGGGATAGTCTTTTCGGCTGCTTTCTTAATGGTGTTACAGAAGTCCTAATAAGCCGCATCCACATCGAGTGAATCAGGCGGCAACAAAGTCTTTGCGAATTTATTCGTCAAAGCAATGTAGTGACTCCATTTGGCCTTGGGAAAGTTCCATCGCTTAACAGGCATGCTTGGCACTGCCATAGCAAACCTTGGTGGTCTAATAAGCGAAGGTCGATGTTGTGACCTGGGGAACTTCTCAATGACACGTCTATCCGGTAAGCAACTGTTTGGACCTACGCTAGCGAAAGCTAGATCCGGATTGGTGCCAGTGTTCCAGCGGCCGGAATAATAACTGGCAGCGTCCTTGGCATTATATAGAAGAGCAAGACAATTAATACTTGCCCAGCCAGCCAAGCACTCATCGTCTGAACTGTTATCATCGTAACCCCAGTCAACATGACGACAGTTAAAATCGCCAGCGTAAAAACATGCGTGAGGAAACACTGGGAGATCTAGGGATCGCAATCGCGTTGATGGTGGTTTGTAGACGTTGACTATTTTATAGCCATCAACGTCCACACACAGCTACTCGATCTCCGATGTCGGGGAGATTGGTCCAAAAGCGTGTATCTCAGTCGCTCGTGGACAAACGTGGCAAGGTCATGCTTCCTGCTTAAAAAAGACCCAGCTAGCTGGTAGTTTGGTAGTACCAACTTCTCTGCATCAGTGCAGTGGGTCTCCTGCAATAGGATGACGAGTGCCTCAGACTGCATAGCGAGGTGATGAAGAACGTTCATCTTGCTTGCAGTGAGGCCTTCGATGTTCAGCTGAAGAATAGTGGGTCTTCGGAACTTGTCGGCAATGTGCCTTGAAAAGAGCAGTTTTATCCTAGCATTGCCCCGTCCTGAAAAGGATGGCAGACAGGTAGCAGTCGATTGGCAGACCCACACTGAACATTGGACTGGGTAGATACCCATCCGTTTTGGTAGGTTCGGTTTCGGTCTGTCATTTTTAAAACCAATGAACAGACTTACTCTCGGCCCAGGCTGCGTGAAAGTATCTACCATCTGGGCTTCTTAAATCTTTTTGGTCATGACTATTTTAATAATTTATTTTTTTCCATCTCTATACATAACGTTCTTGTAAGATCCAGAATAAAACCGCTCTCTCTCATTTTTGTTCCCTCCCACCCAGCGACTTCACTACTTACACTGATAGCTCTATTTCGGAAAGGATGAGACGGAAAGGCTTAGGAATTTTTTTTAAACTGTTGTAAAAATTCAATGCAGCTTTCTGTTCTTTCTTGCCGAACTTCGCGCTACAACTTACAGTGCTGAGACTTATGTTATTTTTCATGCCTTTAGAACGGTGTTTCTCTCATTTCTTGTCCTGTGATTATCAAATAAGGCTGTTATCAAACAAACAAATATTTGATTATTTGAAATTGAAATTTTAAACATTCAAATAATGTATTATTTGCTACAGGCTGAATATATTTTTTTCGAAAAAGCAATTAATATTTATTAAGATAAAATCTGTAGCTGAAAAACAATGAGACTCGCATTTTTCCATTATCATGTGTGACACGTGAATGAGCATAACAATTGCACGTGTTTGGGAATGCACGAACAAGTTCCAGAGAGGAGCGAAATTCGGAGTCCGACTGGAGTCGGATTATGGCATTTTTGGTCGGAGTCGGATTGGAGTTGAGTCGGTTTGGAGTTGGAGTCGGTTTTGTTGATTTCTAATAGAGTTGGACCTGAGTCGGAGTCTATTTTTTTAAATCTATTAATTTCAATAGGAGAAAAAACTTTTTGGAATAAAAATGGTATTTTCCAAAAAAATAAAAAAAATACCATCATCAAGACAGGGCATGAAAAAAATACTTGTGTCCTATGCTGAGAAACGCAAACGTGAGCCGTGACGCTTTTGAAAAGATGACACAAAATGGTCGACGCTTTTCTCTGTACAGTATATTGACGAGTAAACCTCAAGGAAAAATAAAATATACATGTGCATAAATTTTCACGTGAATGAGTCAAAATTATTATCACTAGGAATGCAACGCATCAATGGCTCTATGAAGGCTGAGAATGCCGTCTTGATAATTGCAGAAAAGTTATCAGAATTTGGCTTCAACCTCATAGAGAATATTGTTGGAATAGTGACTGATGGAGCTGCCGTTGTGGAGAAAACTAGCCGGTTGTCAGAAGACACCAAATCTGCCATTTCCATGGTATTCATTTCATTGTGGTTGATGCCTTGTACAAAACGAATAATGCAGGTAAACATGAAGATGAGTCATTTAATAGGAAGACTATCTGTGAATTTAAAGCTAATGAAGACTGACGTATTGATAACACCACTCAAATAATATGGAAAGAATCACTGAAAGCCAATGAAGATTTTGATCTTAAACTAAGTAAAAAGATTAAGAAAGTGAAATATTACACGGTTGCTAGGATTTTTTGTTGAAGCCCTGTCAAGAATTTTGTGCTGCAGAATAAGCGTCAACCTGAATTTAACAAGGAACTTAACTTCATATAGACCACAAGACTTAATGTAATTTATTACAGAAAATGTTCTCCAGATAATTTGAAATTCGTACAGCTGTTGAAAAAACCTTGAAGGATTTGGACCATGGTTCAAAATGCTTAGATGAAAACGAAGTAAGTTTGACTAAGGATCTGAAAAAAGCTCTTAAAATGCTGCTGCACTGTTTTTAAAAAAGCTGAGATCTTCATTGAGTGACTATATGATTAATATATTGTGCTTCGTGCGCTTTCATTTAAATCAATAAAGATTTGTTTGATTTATTTGATTATTTGTTTTGAAAAGCCCAAAATTATTTGTTGTTTGATAATTCTAAAAACCCTCGTTTGATAACAGCCTTATTATCAAACTGTCACCTTGTTTTCTGACTCCAAATCTTTTCGGTCAACTCTCTCTGTTTCTTGTACTCACGACCCAAATAACATACTGACACCCAAAATAATTCGACCCTTAATCTCTAGGTATGGCATGAGTAAATCAACAACCTTTCGGGAGAGCCTAGCAGCTGACGTTTAAACTTTTATTAAGGCCACGTCAGAAAAGTTTTTTGCCGTAACAATTGAACTTGATTATTAGCTGTGGTGCTTTGCTAAAATACTTCCGAGTCGGAGGACTGTTAGTTCTGTTTCGCGTTTCCAAGCTTCATATTTATTGGCCTGTCTTAGGATATTTTTGACACTCTTCTATAAACAAATTTACAAGAAGCTTATTAAAGTCTTCCAAAATATTACTGGTTTACTTTACGTAAAACAACCCTAAAAAAATTAATTTATTCGTTCAAACAACTTAAAATAAGGAAAAGTTTGTTTTTTATTTCTTTTTTACTCGTGGTTGCCATAAGGCGTTTTTTGTTGAGATTGGCTTTAGATTTATTCAAGTTTTTAGTATAAATTATTACATATTTTGCATGTTAGGCATCAATTTTCATTAATTTAAAAAACTTTATTAAAATACAACAAAAACACATCTTTATATTTTATAACAACAAATCAATCCTAGCAGTGCCGGATTAAGGGTTTCGTGGCCCTAAGGCATATTTCAAGTATGGCCTGAACTAATGATAAGAGTAAATAAAAAACAAAGAAGCTTTATTAGTAAACATTTATTTCTTGGCAAAATTTAATAATTAGAAATGCAAGCTAAAAATGTTACTCAATGTATTTACATAATAATTAGTGTCAAATAAATTAACTTTTAACTTTTCTTGATTTTATCGTAGCAAATTTATGGATAACTGAGCTAAAATCAGTTTCATGTAGCAGTTCTCTTTCAATACACAGAAGTGCCAGTACACTAAGGTGGTCTTGACTTATGGTAAATTGCTTCAGATCCTTAATTCGAGCAAGCTGTGAAAACGAACGCTCTCTAGAGCAATTATTAGACATAAGTGATACGTATATTCTAAAAATTACTTTGGTATTTGGAAATCCAGTATAGACTCCATTTGTGTGCAACAATTTGAAAATATGTTGAGCAATGTCTGTGGACTCTTTTCTGCTGTATTTTTTTGACTACTCCTTGTACCAGCAAATCAACTGACAGAATTCTGGGTAGAATTTGAAAGATAAATCTTTTCGATATATATAAATAATTCTTTTAATTGCAGTTTTAATATCTTCATTGGACATCAAATTAAATTCGGTTAGAACGCCAAAACGCTGTTGCATAAATGAATATGATTTATTGCGTTGCTTCAAAGCATTGTTGAGTTGGTCATTTATAACATAAAAAGTGCTTACTTTGAACTTGTTGACTTCTGACATTCCTTGCAAAGCATCAACAGTACTTCCTTCATTAAAATGCCTCTTGCATTTTGGTGCTCGGCGTGATTTACTTTCAAACTTACAAGATTTGTTTTCACTGCGGTCAAAAGCTTTCACGTCATAAGAACGAAATTTTTCTCTACATTCAGTTACAAATTGATTCAAATTTGTCTTAAGACTAACAGCGGTGGTAAGTTTAATGCTAGAGCTCTGCAGCAGTATGCTGCATTGATTGAAGCGCTGCAATATGTCATTCTAAAGTTGACACATTAAAACTACTTCCTTGGTATCCATTTGTTTTACCAAAGCGTTTGCCTGATTTCGAGTATCTCCAGTCTAATTATAATCAGTTGCAATTTCCTGAAGAGCACTCTGAAACTGCTTATATCCTCTAAATACAGCCTCAGTGACATCCAATCTGGCAGACCATTAGGTATCGGATGGGTATTTAGGAGCAAGACAACCAGGTTCCTATTTTACATAGGATAGCAGAATTCCCCATTGATTTGTAGAACTTAGAAAAAAGTTGTACAAATTGTGCAGAAACCCAAAGCATGAAATAGCTTCAACGCAACAATCCACTGCAGATTGACCTACTACATTTAGTGAGTGACATGCACACGGAATATAATCCACTAAGCTGTTCTTGTTTTTCAGAATTTGCTGCGTGCCAATATATTGGCCAGGCATACTGCTGGCATTGTCATATGTCTGTGCACGGCAGTTATTGAAATCAATCTTCTGTTTTGACAAGTAATGAAGTAGAGTATCAGCAAGATTCTGCCAGTGTGACTGGAAATGTTGATGAACGTGAGAAAACATTCTACTGGCTCATAATTTGTCATATTGACATGACGAACATTAACTGTAAGTTGGTCAGTACGAGTGATATCTGGTGTAGAATCCACTGAAATAGAGAAATATCTTGACTTCACAATCTGTTGTTTACTGACACCCATCTCTTTCTGTTCTATTACCGTAACATTTTCATCACATATTGTTTTCAAAAATAAGATGAATGACCGCGTCCGCAATTTGCAAATTGATGAATATGTTGAGAAAGATAAGGATCAAACTGATCAATCAATTCTACAATTCGCAAATAATTGCCATTATTTTCAGAACTAATAATTTTATTGCTTCCCCGAAGTAGTAAACCTCTTTGACAAAGAAAAATAATTGTTGCAACACCACGAGAAAGTATATTTTTCCAGTAATTTTCCTGCTCGCACATAATTTTGTGTAACTTTTTATCAATGCAACCAGCAGCAGAAGAGCGATCAGCTAAAGTCATAATTTGGTCAATATGTTTGCGTTCTTTAATGAACTTTCAAAGTTTGATTTATATTTTTCCAATCGTTATTGCCTGATGTACATAATTTTATACTTCCATATGATGAGAACAATACGCATGGAAAACAAAATTTACTGGTCTTGGATGGAGAATAGAAATGCCAGTCACGAGGGACTACCTCTCCATTTGGTAAAACACGTGTGAATTCACTAGGAGTAAGAAAGCGGTTCACTTCAGAAAATTTTTGTTTTATTTCTGGATTTTCATTTGCTTTATTTCGAAAATGATTTATACCCGTACTAATGCATACCTCACGCAATTTCTCAGTTATATTACCAAACAAACCAACACCACTTGGCTTGAATTGAATGTGAACTTTGAATATTTGAAGTGAGTGAAGATTCTATATTATCATCATCACGCCTGAAAATTTTGTCTTAGACAGTGCCTCGTTGTCGTCGTTTAAAGGGTATCCACTCCAGGTCATACACAAACAGGACTGGGGCCGAGGGTTTATCCTTTTATTACCTCAGACTGCTGTACTGCCTGGATTAGATGCTGGCAGTAATGTTATTAAGCCAGCATCGAGTTTCGTCATCCAAAATCGTCAGACCTCGTGCTCCATGTGGTGCCCGATTTATAGGGCACGCTGTTAGTACATGGTCTGCGATTTGCCCAGAGGCGCCACACTCGCAATTCGGTGAAGGAGCGAGACCCCATTTGTGCATGGACCAATGGAATCGCCCAACACCAGTCCGCAGGCGGTTGAGCTTAACCCAAGCTATTCGGGGTACGCCCATCCCGACAGGCCTGGTACCGGTCTCGGGCATAAAAGCACGGAGTCTGGAAGCATTTTTACAGTGCTCCATTTTTCATTTGTGATTTGTCCATTCAGAGGCGCGGATACCAAGTCTGGCAAGGTTGTCCAAAAGATTCCTTGCAGCTGGAACAAACGGGCGTTTGGATCTTAGTCTCACTTGGCGAGTATCTGAGGACCCACTTAACAGACCATACAAGATATAATCGGGGTCCAGAGATCCACAGTGAGCCAAGGAGAGAAAGTGTCGCTCCCAGTCTGCGAAGCTCAGCTGGCTGGATGCCTGAGAGTATGGGTAGGTGGTCCGTTGGAGTGAGACGCAAGCATCCAGTAACTATGCGCAAGGCGTCGTTCAAGGCATTGTTGATGAGGCGAGTGTGAGCATTACGATACCAGACTGGCGCACAGTACTCAGCTGCTGAGTAGACTAGAGACAAGGTGGCTCTGCGTAGTGTTTTAGCACCAGCACCCCATCCCGAGCCCACGAGTCGCCTCATCAGTGTGACGCACGAGGATAGTTTTTTTCGTAATGCCACTAGATGGTGACGAAACGTCAGCGATCTGTCCAATTTTACCCCAAGATAAGTAAGGGTTGGACAGAACGGTAAAAGTCTACCGTTGCTGTAGACCTTTAGCTCACGTTTGGCCTCTCGGTTATTTAAGTGAAAGGCTGCCGTCACCGTCTTAATGTGACTGAGCTTCAACTTCCAAGTCTGGAGATATGCTGAAAGTGTGCACATGTCTTGACTTAAAGTCCTCTCCAAGTCCTTTCAGTTTCCAAAAGAGTGCAACAATGCTAAATCATCAGCATAAGCAAACTTTCTAGAAATCATGGAAGGAAGATCGTACGTATAGATGTTAAATAGAAGGGGAGCCAAGACCGATCTCTGAGGAACCCGTTTTCTAAGACGGCGTAGCCTGCTTTGCTTGCTGTCACCAGTGGTAAGGGCGAAACTTCAATTTCGGACAAACTCCATGATCATTTTGACCATGTGCTTATCCTGAAGTAGTCTCAGCAGCTTGCAGGTAAGGCCATGGTGCCAGACAGTGTCATAAGCAGCTGTCAGATCGATAAATACGGCACTGGCCTTCTTTTTAGCCTCAAAAGAATTCTCGATGTTCTGGGTTAGCAGAACAACTTGATCTACGGTTGACTTCCCGCGTTGGAACCCAGGCTGCTCTTTAGGGAGCAGTGGATCAATTAATGGTTTAACTCGGACGTAGATAAGCCTCTCGAGGACCTTGTAGGGGACATAGAGCAGAGATATCAGTCGATAACTCTTTGGGTATCCCACGGGCTTTCCTGATTTTGGGATCGCGACCAGAAGCGCTCTTCTCCAGATCTTGGGAATTTTGAGTCGGCGCAAACAGGAAGAAAGGAAGTCACGTAACCAGGACTTCAAAGCAGCTCCAGCATGGAGTATAAGTTCGGGGCAGATGAAATCAGGTCCCGGAGCTTTACCTGGTTTTAAATGTTGAAGGGCAGCAGTAAATTCTCTTTGTGAAAAATTGTCAGAGATATTTACTGCGTCGTCCTTGGCATTATATAGAAGGGCAAGACAATTAATACTTGCCCAGCCAGCCAAGCACTCACCATCCGGAGTGTTGTCATTGTAACCCCAGTCAGCATGACGACAGTTAAAATCGCCAGCGTAAAAACATGCGTGAGGAAACACTGGGAGATCTAGGGATCGCAATCGCGTTGATGGTGGTTTGTAGACGTTGACTATTTTATAACCATCAACGTCCACACACAGCTACTCGATCTCCGATGTCGGTGGAGATTGGTCCAAAAGCGTGTATTTCAGTCGCTCGTGGACAAACGTGGCAAGGTCATGCTTCCTGCTTAAAAAAGACCCAGCTAGCTGGTAGTGTGGTAGTACCAACTTCTCTGCGTCAGTGCAGTGGGTCTCCTGCAATAGGATGACGAGTGCCTCAGACTGCATAGCGAGGTGATGAAGAACGTTCATCTTGCTTGCAGTGAGGCCTTCGATGTTCAGCTGAAGAATAGTGGGTCTTCAGAACTTGTTGGCAATGTGCCTTGAAAAGGGCAGTTTTATCCTAGCATTGCCCCGTCCTGAAAAGGACGTTTGTCGATTGGCAGACCCACACTGAACATCGGACTAGGTGGATACCCATCCGTTTTGGTAGGTTCGGTTTCGGTCTGTCATTTTTAGAATCAATGAACAGACTTACTTTTAGAATCAATCAATCAATCAATCATTTTTAGAATCAATCAATGAACAGCCCTGGCTGCGTGAAAGCACCTACCATCTGGGCCAAGTGGAAGCACCTACCATCTGGGACAGTGTCTGATTGAAAAGAAATGGGAAGAGAAATGTTATGCAAGTTGTCACTGCTGGGTCCAGGTTCTTTCTCAACAACTTGAAAAAACAAAGTTAATTTGTGTGTTTTATTCAAATCAATCAATCAATCAATCAATTTTTCTTTAGTGCAATAAATACGTGACAATTGAAAAGAAATTCATATCAAATAATGATGCACAAGGAGGCAGTGGTAATGACCATACGGTCTTCTATGTCCAAAGCCACCTTAATTTTTGAAAATAACAACATAATATGTACGGAAATAGTAGAAACAAATAAAGCCAAAATAAAATAATATGCAATGAAAACATTAGCAGCGTAAACAAAAAACAATAATACAGTATTGAACAAAGACATATGTAAAACAAAAACACAATATTAGACAAGGACATATTGGAAAACAAAAACACAATATTAGACAGACATATGTAAAAGTGGACTTTAAGCAGAGATCAATCAGTTATTAGCAAGAAACAAGCAGCAAAGTGATGTAAATAAATTAATCAGGCAAAATTATGTTGAAGATAAACTTTAACAATATGAGAACATTTCTTTTACAGGTATAGCACATCAAGTAGGTTTACTGAGGCTACATAGATTATGTAATAGACTATACAATAAATCAGTGGTTCCCAACGTGGGCGTTACCGCCCCCCAGGGGGCGTTGGCGAGATTTAGGGGGGCGGTAAGAGAACAAGGGGGCGATAGGAAACAATGAGAATAAATATACATAAAGGGCGATTAAAGACCTTTTATAGGTGAGCTTGCAGCGCTGTTTCCCAAAGTATTCAATACAAGATCGATTCAGGGTAAAGACCTTTATTTTTTTAGAGATCACAATGAATTTGGGAGAAAAATAGCAAAATTACAGATAAATATTCTCTGTCGAACATTCTTTTCACTTAAAAAAGAAGAGAGGGGGCGATGGGAATCGAGCTGAAAATCAAGGGGGCGCTGGGAATTTATCTGGAAGCCAAGGGGGCACCAGGCCGAAAAAGTTTGGGAAACACTGCAATAAATCAAATCATTGAGTATAGTTCAAGCTGATATATAGTTTGATAATAAATAAAACTTTAACTGTTGTTTGAATTTTGGAAAAGAGTACAATTTGATATCATTTGGTAAATCTAGCCAAATGGTTGATTCAATGTGTTTCAATGTTTCTTACCAGTTTCAGTTTTTTTCTTTGTAAAAAATAATTGTTTTTTGAAAGTCTGGTATTATACTTGTGAATTTGGTTTATTGGTTTTAAATTATGCATGTAGTTAAAGTCAGGAATATTTTTTAGTTTGAATATAAATTTCGCAATTTTAAACTTACAAAGATCTTCAATTTTGAGAATATTTAAAGAATAAAAAAGAGGTGATGAAGAAGTTTGTCTTTTAGCAAACATCATTATTTTTATTGCTCGCTTGTGCAATATTTTCAAAGGAGCAAGAATGCTAGTAAATGCAAATCCCCAACAGGATATGCAGTATTGTAAATATGTGTGTATAAGGTTATGATAAACAGTTTTTAGAGTTGCTAGGTCTACGTAATTTCTAAGTTTTAGTAATGCCCAGCACCCTTTGCAAAGCTAAGAGCATAAGTGCTGGATATGCTCCTGCCAAGTTAAACTTTTGTCAAACACAATACCTAAATATTTTATTTGTTTTTCTTGCTCAAGTTTGTGATTTCCAATAGCTATAATACACTTGTCAAAATTTTGTTTTTTTTGGAAATAAGCATAAATTGAGATTTTTTGTAATTAATTGTTAATTTGTTCAATTTCATCCAATTATCAATTTTTTCTAATTCTATATTAGTTGCACTGGTTAAAGTATTGATTGTTGTATTAGTTGCAGTTAAAACAGTGTCATCAGCAAATAGTTTTTTGTTTAAATTTGATACTAGTGGTAAATCATTTATATACAGTAAGAATAAGAGTGGTCCAAGTGTGGAACCTTGTGGTACTGCACAAGTTATTGATGCGAGATTTGATGTTGTCCCAGCCACAGAGGTGAATTGGAGCCTATTGTCTAAATAACTCTTGATCAGTTGTTGGGGTAAGCCACGAATACCATAATGATCAAGTTTTGTATTAATATTTTATGATCAACTGTATCAAATGCTTTACTGAGATTAAGAAAAATGCAAATGTTATTCGTTTTTGATCAATATTTTGTACCAATTCATCATATAGTTTTCTCACAGCTTGGCTAGTGGAGCAGTTTTGTTTGAATCCAAATTGATTAGGTGCAAATATATTGTATGTAATAAGGTAAGAGTATAATTGCTCATATTTTTTCAAGGATCATTTTTCATTTTTCAAAGATTTTTGAAAATGGGCTGAGAAGAGATATAGGTCTATAATTACAACATTTTTCTTTTGGTCCATTCTTAAATATTGGTACAACTTGTGCAATTTTCAAAATACTTGGAAATGTTCCTTCAATTATGCACTAATTATATAATTTTGCTAATAAAGGTGCAATAATATTCATGGACATTCTAATATACTTTATAGGTATTTTACAAGGTCCTGAACTTTTTACAGGATTCAAATTATTTATATGTTTTACGATATCATACATGGTTATTGGATTAAGAAAAAAAGAGGTCATTTTATTTGAAATATATGAATTACAAGAATAATTACAGTTATTGGATGGTTTATCAATTTTGCTAACTAATTTGGAACCAATAGTTGAAAAATAAATAAGTACGTATTAAATGTATTTGCCATTTCGAGAGGACCAGTTGTTTTGTTTTCATCATTCACAATCTCTTTGATTGATTCTTGTTGCTTGTTTTTAAATTTAGTGATGTCATTAATGGTTTTCCATAACAATTTTAAGTTATGTTTAGAATCAGTTAAAATTTTCTGAAAATAATTTTTTTTTGATTGTTCCTTAATGTGACTAAGTTTGTTTCTATAATTTTTATATCGTTTTATATCTTCAGGCTTTCCATTTAAACTTAGTTGAAACAATTTATTTTTTATTTTACTCGATATTACTATACCTTTAGTAAGCCATTGTTTTTGGATGATTATTTTCTCTTTTTTGGTTTGTTTCCTCATGGGAGCATGAGTATTTAATACATTTTCAAACTTTGAGATGAAGTTGTTAAAGTGGTTGTCTACTGAACCTTCTTCACAACTTAAATTTCCTAATGCTTCCTCTAAGTCATTTAAAAATTTTTCAGAGTTAAAATTTTTTGTATGACGTATATGAATTGTGCATACATTTTTAGGTGTATTTTTAATAGTATGTAATAAAGTTAGAACAGGTAAATGATCAGACAAGTCATTAATAAGAATATGTGTGGTGTTTTTGTGAAGGATATTGTTAGTGTATATATGATCAATAAGTGTTGAAGAAATATTAGATATACGTGTTGGAAACTTAACTAATGGAAGACAACCCAAACTAAATAACATTTGAGAGTAATTTTTAATGTTATTATTTGTTTCATTTTGAAGTAGGTCTATGTTTTTGTCCCCAGAAATATAGTAAGTTAATTTTTGTTTTTTTAATATTGTCAAAGAATTTTCCAAAGACTCCGAAAATTGCACAAGTTTACTTTTAGGATGTCGATATAGTACACTAAAAATTTTTGTTGAGTGATTCATATTAATTTTAATCCACATCTCTTCACAGCCAAAATAGTTTAGATTATATTCATCTGTTACAGTATAATTAATGTAATTTTTTATAAACATTCCTACTCCACCAGCTTTAGTAGATGAATTGTTTTGTATAAAATTATATCCATTAAGACAAAAATTGAATTTAGTTTGTAATTTAGTTTCAGAGATAGCAATTATGTCTGACAGTTTACCAAGTTCAACCAACAATTCCTCAAGTCTTTCTAAATTTTTATTAATCTTCGAATGTTAATATGTAATAAAAAAGAATCATTGGATTGAGCATATTTATTCTAAAAATCATTTACTGTGATATAAGAATTATCTGTGTCAATAATCTCAAAAGGAAGTCTTCTTTTTTCTTTTTCTTCTTTGCTTGTTGAGCTCTTTCCAAGCCATTTTATCGTTTTGATATGGCAAACAGTGAACATTAAACAAATAAATAAAAAATCAATTATACGGTACAATTTTTTAATATATAACAATATTAAAAATTTTTTTCAAGATAATATGATTTATTTTTGGAACACAGCCCTAAAAACATAAAAATGCATCAACACAGTTTACAAAGTTTCATTACTTTAAAAACACAGAAGCGCCATTTAAATTTGTGATAAGTTTATCAAAAAACAATATTTATTTTTCATAGCTCAAATTTAATTGTTTTCCTGACAGAAGTGGCCTGTATTTTTTTGTGGCCTCAAGGCACATACCTAGTTTGCCTAATGGTTAATCCGGCTCTGAATCCTAGTATCACTTTCTAAAACGTTTATAAAGTAGCGATTTCAACTGCCAACATGTTGACTAAAACTATGTTGGCCTATAATAATTTTGCCCTGGTTTGATCAGTCGAATAGGATAGCATTAAATTTGTATGATTTAAGATAGGTTGTAAGTTAGTTTAAGCAAACACGTGTTTTTTTCTAGTTTTGCAACTCAGTATAAAATTTTAATTTTACGCTTTTTTTACTGAGCGTCAGCTAAAAAATGTAATATTGTTGTTCGCGTCAAGCGATGCCTCTTGTCTGAGTTTTAATCAAATTTCCGAGTTTCTAAACAACGTATTCAATAAAAACAGATTCCAAGTTTATTTTAAAACTTTTTCTATAGCAACTTAGAAAACGTAATAACTTGATTGCAAACAAAATTAAATGAATGAATGAAAATAAAAAAAAGTTCAATTTAAACTTCAATGGATTTTCAAAGTCTTCGTAAAGGAATCAGTAACTTGTTAAAGGTTGTAAAGTCCAGATAAAACAAAAAAGTAAAAACAAAAAAAATAATTACGGTGTTAGTTTTTGTTGATTTTTTCTCTTCTTAATAAGCTGAAACATTTGAAAAATGCGGCTTGCAATGATCAATGTTATCAATATTCTGGCTGTTTATAAAAAAACCTTAGTAATCTATGTTTAAACAGTGACGCAATAATTCAAGCAACAAGCTAAACTAACTAATGAAAATTGTCAATAAGCTGTGCTATCATCTAGAACAGGGGTGGGAAAACTACGGCCCGCAACGACCTTTTGTGCGGATCGCGAAGGCTTTAAACAAATACTTTAAAAAAATTATTAATTGTTTTTTGTCTTCAAACAGATTTTTGGTCGCTGCTTTTAGCGATCACTGATTTTTAGAAAACTAAGAATCCGAGGCAGAATCAAAGTGAAGACCATTTTTAGAAGTCACTTCATTTTGGACTTCAAAACTCAGAAGTCGGACGCAGAATCAAAGTAAAAATCTTTATTTTTAAGAGATCATTTCATTTTGAGCTCAAAAATTTAAAAATTGGAGTCAGAATCAAAGTAAAAACTTTTTTTAGAGATCACTATAGTGCGGCCCACGAACAAATTCAACATCCAAATGTGGCCCGCGAGCTAAAAAGTTTGCCCACTCCTGATCTAGAATAAACGGGAGAAATTTTTTTCATCTCTATATTTATTTTCTGATTTGCAGTAAAGCGACGAATGCCCCGTACATAAAGCAAGCAATTAGACCGACCTGCTTCCGGAGATGCCAAAGTACGTATATTACTGCTTGGTAAAATTTTTTATTTTGTTAGTTTAGTTTAGTTCTAAAATTTAGGGTCCTTGTCGAAACCGCCAAGCAGGGGAAAGTGTTGTAAAGTGTCTTTTGCAAGGAAACAACAATTTGGCGCAAATACGTTTTGAACCGAGACCATGTCGATCACATTCATGGCACTTGAAACTACTCGTTTACGCAAGCAACGTACATTTACAAAGTGTTAGTGGACCAGCAATGATGTATGGATTGCAAAAAGTTGTACTTACTAAAATATAGAAAGAAGAGTTGAAAATAGTTGAAATGAAAACTCACAAGTCTTTTTACAAAATTCTATTCTTTTTCACAAAATATTTGGGAGTTTTTCTCTGTTATTAAATTAATAAAGGACGAAAAACGAAGTAGACATATGCAAAATATATTTTTTAAAAAATTTAAATGGAAACTTTTTACAAGTTGAACCAAGTTGCACGCTGCGCTGTTGACGTCACTAATAATTACTACAGATAATCGAAGTCACTTTTTTTGGGTTCGAGTTCACTCCAACTCCATTTATTTAAACTCCTACTGCAACTCCGAGTATTAACTGCGACTCATGATCCAATTCGTCTTTGAATCCGTGTTGATAATATTGCATATGTGTCCTAAAAATTAATGTAGCAACAATAAGTAAAAACTGACCAAAACTTACTAATTAGTCTAATCATCCATGTATAGCAATATATGCCAATTGATTAAAGGTTATTTCTTATCATGATACTTGTACAGCTCATCACGCTAAATTTAATGTTCTTATTACGTGGTATTAATATAATAAATATTCATTTCTATATAAAGAATCTGCACAATTGTATGACAAAGCAGTGTAAAAATGTGACTTTTAAGTTCGCCTTGTTATTCAAACTATTACGCAACAGTATAGTTTGCCTGTGTCTTTTAATCGGTTCTTATTAGTTCGTAGTTTTAGTTAAGTAAGCATGTTAAGCTACAGGAGGCGATTTAGTTATTTAGTCTTGATATTTTAGCAGGTGAACGATTTTGTCAATTTCGTTTAATTAAGATAATATTAACCATTTAACAAGGCGTTGCAATATATTTTGGCGTTGGCTATTTGTGCTCATTCGCTGGGCATGAAACTATTTTGGCTTTATTTAGTCACAGAGGAGAGTAGAAAAATCAAAATAACTGAGTTTTCTTGGTTAAAACTTTCTAAAAAAACTTTTGATTTGTATTGTCTTTGTTACAATATTCAAGGAAATGCACAAATTCGGTTATATACGGCTGTGCGTTGCTGCGAAAGCCTGAACAAGTAATCAGCTAAAAAGAATCTGAAAGCCCCGAGTTGTATAGTAGAAAAGACTTGTTCAATTTAATAAAAATATGTTAGCTAATCAGGTTATAATTATAAAAAAAGTTTTTTTCTATGAGACAAAGATTGATAAAATTTTATATGGTAAAAAATATATACCAAAACTATCAATCAAATAAGTTTTTAGAAATATAATTTTCGAAAACCTACTCTTAGTCAAATATGTTATTTCAACAACAGGTTTTTAAACAACAAGTGTTTTGTCTAAAGTGTATCTCCCTTTCTTTTTTTGAATTATAAATTATACGCTTCACTGGCGGCGACGTCGCTGTTTGCTTCGACGAGTACTGGAGTCTTCTAAAATCGTCACCGCTGTAGATGGTTGCTTCGTCACCAGCTCTTACAAACTCAAAGTAAACGGATTCGATTATTTGCAATTTTTTTTCAATTTCAATTTCAAATGTACAGAAAAAATAATACTGTTGGATGTGTTGCCAATTTGCAAGCCAGGCCGGGCTTTTTGGGCCAAAGTTTGAGAAAACTTTCGGGCCCAGTGTCGAGCTTACAGATAAACGAACACCTTTTTTCAGCGCCAAGTAGCTAGCTGCTTTGACTTTTTTAATGCAAACGCATCTTGCCATTCTCCTTTTCAAGTTTCTGATATGTTTACAGCGATTCAATCAAAATGTTTCAGTAGGTGTCATTGCCGTTTTTTAAAACGCTACGATTAAATGTACTCCAAAACACTTTACTGATCTTTTTTTTTTCTTTCTTTTTTGATTGATAAAACGTTCGGAGTTGTTTAAAACAAGTTTTATAGCTTATTAAACAACGACATAAAATTAAATCTAAAGATTATAATAAACAAATAAGCTCTCGCTAGAAAATAATTTAGTCCCTCCCCAAAAAAAACAAAGAACATAAAGACACCTCAAGTGATTTAAATCCTTTGACGTTCTGGCGATGCAATAAAAGAAAATTCGGAACACTTTCAAAAGTTTCAAGAAAATTAGTTGCAACGCAATATTAGTGCGCGCAATCTAAAAAAAACCTTTTATTCGGTTGTTTAACACTGTCGATCAGACGCTCTCTTATGTCTGCAGATACTGTTGAGATGATTGAACTGATAAATTCATCAACAAAAAAATGAATTTGTGTTAGTGCATGTAACCGTATGTATAACATTATTCTGTTGGCTCTTATCCGCGTGGTATATTTGGTTATGCAAACCTTAAAGTTTATTTGAAGAAACAAGAATTTTTTTCTGGCCCTAAACAAAAGAAAATACCTTGCAGTTAGGCAAGATTTTACAGATAAAGAAATACTTGGAGTTGCTGACAGAGATAACCTACAGCGGCTGGATGTTTTTCATAGCTCAAATTTAAATTTTGTTATGTGTTTTTATCATTATAGTTTATATTTAAACAAATTTTTATTTCCTATCTTTTTCTTAAAAATGAAAAAAAAAATTTTAAACTGAAAATTTTTACATTCTTAAGTAGATTTTCTGATAGTATTTCTTTATGCAATTTCTCGCAGAATAATTTGATGACAAAATCTGATCTATAAAAACTACGGCACACATATGCAATTTATAATTAATGCAAAATTTTGGCTTTTGATTTTCCTTTCTTGCTTCTGTGATTGTTTTCATTTTAGCATCATGCCAAGTACTGTCATAGAAACAGATTTTTGTTTTTTTCTTACCATTTAATGAAAGTTATTTTGTCTTTTGTCATTGAAACAATTTCACCTACTTTCAATTTAAAATTTTTCACTTTATTTGGATACCATTGATCCGCGCTCGAACTCGCTACTTGAGACTCGTCAATTCGGTGCAATATGGATGGACTCGAATTTTTTAAAAAATTTACATCGTCCGATGCCTAGATTTTATGTTGCATCAAGAATTTGAAGGTTTTGCATATTATTGTTATCAACAGCCTACTTATTAAGAAAAAAAATGTAAAGCCTTGAATGAAGAAGGAAAGAGAAGTTAAAATAGTATCTTCATATTATTCGTCTTTACTATTCTAAATTTTATAACAGTTTCTTATTCTATTGCGTTCAAGGTCGTCACTTTTTTTGTAATAACGAGTGTTTAACAGAAGGGCCGGAAAGGCATTTTGTCAGGGGGAAAAATACAAAAAGGTAGCTTTTTTCAAAAAGAGGTTTTACAGAGTTGTTTTTACAGAGCTGCCATTTTGTATCGCAACCGTTTTCAACGTAAAAATCTAGTGGTGACTAAAAAAATCATTACTTCTCATCAGTGTCCAAAGTCTCCATTTTACTCCCAAATTTTAAGCGAAGACTAAAAAAAGGTCACATAATCCCTACTTTTGTCCTAAAGTTAAGATGCAGATCATAATCAAACATTTTCAAAATACTTTCTATCAAGTCCATGATCCTAAATCTAAGTTGCAGAATATAACCAAATAAATAACATTCATCTTCAATCGGTCTTATATTTTGGTCGAGTTTATATAATTGTAGGGGCAAATCCGACCAAATGCTTCTGTATCTGCGCAACTGTATCCTCCCTTTTTTAAAAAACATCAGGAGGACAATTTAAAGAGGTCAATTGCTCTCCCCTGCTTCCCACTTCCGGCGCCCCGGGTGTTTAACACTTGCACAGAACAAAATTATTGCAATTTAGATTATTTTGCAACTTATGCCAGTGTTTGGCTGGCTTTTTCCATAAAAGTCAAGGGATAATTTTTAGTTTTATACAGGAATGTGGGCATGGGACTCGGGCATGGGACTTGGGACTCGTCATATTAGCCTGAATTTGCTTCAAAATATTGACGAGTCCGCATCCCTGTTGGTAGCTCATTTCTGTTTGCTCAAACAGAACCTATAATATCAGTTTTTTTCTGTTAAAATCTCAGGAAGTTCAGGTGAATTATAAAACTGTTTCATTCTATAGTATTACACTATTCTGCTTTAAAGTTTTAAAAAGTGGAAGGAGCAAACCGAAGTTTTTACAACCAAATAAAAAATTTAATTGATGCTATTTTATCAAAATCTACGTCTATAGATAATATAAATCACAACTCGTTAATGGTGGTTAAATGGAAGTCTAACAAAATTTTTAATTTATTGTTGCTAACAAGCTATCTTGTACCAATTGTCGCTCCACTCATAGTGCATCATACACTTGAAAATTTTCTATTACAGGAGTAGTTTGTTTTTGGTGCACAAAAATTTTTTCTGCCAAAAATTCTTTGTCACTGACCAAAAAGTTCTGAGTTTGAGACTCGAGGTGCAATTGCTCCCCTATCTCTCCGGCTTAAACGACTGTGTACAGAGTACAGATGAGGATAATAAGTTAAAAAAATTTATGTACGCCATGTTTTTGTCGTATTTTTTAAAGGCTTAGTTATGCACAATCAATTATATTATGATGCAATAAAACGCAAAACATTACAATTTGCAAAGTCAGTTTTGTCAAAACTAAATGCAAACTAAGTCACAGTTTTGCTTCTTTACCGAAAACGACAAAGCTGTCATAATGACAATTTTTTGCTTAATTTTTCCAAAACGCTTTTTTGATTTTAATTATCTGAACTACAGCTTTTCGTTCGAGTCCGTTGAAAACTCCCGATCTTTTGTAGAAAGTCCCCATTACTAATGCAAAAATGTGAGATTTGAGAAAAACACCCCCCGCCACGTTATAAGTACTGCACGGTGGCGGGAATGTTTTTTATGGCGGGGTAAAAGATCCAAAACTCTGATGAGAAGTTTATTATCTTTCGTATATTTATCTTCCCAACTCACAGAAAAATAACAACTCTTTTGAACTTTTTGTCAAGAAAAACTTAGAAATTTTAATTTTGGCGTTATTATTTTATAAAAATATAATTTTTTTCTGAACGACATATTATTATATAAACTGAAAAATTTAAATTTATTTCAGTCAAAATCTTTTTCATTATTTGTAGATGTTGGTTGTTATATGTTTCGGTTGCTTAGAGGTGATTAATATCATCAACGATATGGGCCTCTTTTACAACAATTTAATGTTTTCAAGAAAGTCAGTCCAATCGAAATTTAGTTATTGTAAATGCAGTTGTTTCTTCATGTTTAGCTTATTGTGTCGATTCTCCACCCACATTAAAGGTTACTTTAGCTTTTCGCGCGGAATTTCGATGTTGTAAAAATAACTTATTTTTTCTAAAAGATCAAAAATTTTAAATTTTAAAATCATGTTATTATCTTTAATTAAATTTTTAATACGTCACCTTTAAAATCTGTATGCATAGCAGTATGTTTTGCTTTTTTAACCCAAAAGACAGAAAAAATGTTTGATCGTGAACATTTTCGTATGTGTGCATTAACCACAGAAAATATTTTAATAGTATTTTGGACTTACGAACCTGACTGTAAATCATACAGTGAATCTGTAGCCTCAAGTGCTGATACTTTTGTGTTTAGTAAGATCAACAAAACCTTATCTATGTCATGGCATAGCGGGAACGCTATCAGTACACATAGAATCAAGTAAACTCAAATCTAGATTGGGGTTGCACAAACTGCGGTCCGAGGACCACACCTGCCCTACTACGTGATTTTCTGTGGCCCACTAAATAATTTATATATTTCAAAAACTTGTGAATAGGGGCAGCAGCATTTTCTAAGTCACCGAAATATAAAAAATTATCAAGTTTTCACAGTTTTGACAAGTAAAGAGGACTAATTTTTTATGTACAAATGAAGAGCATAAAAAAGGACTTCACTTGTCAAAAAAGTAAAACTTTTACTCTCACTTGAGCCAATTACCAGCTTAATTCGGTCAATTTCAAACCCACTCCGGCTTGTGCGAGCTGATCTGGATGATGTTTATCGACAGCATATTTTACTCAACAAAATATATTCTTTATAGTTTCCTAACTTAAAATGCAATTAATTTCTTTAGAAAATTTTTAATTAACGCTCGTAGAGAAGGGATGGCGGTCAGTAGTCAAAAAATTAGGTTACTAAACTTACTTCTGGTTTCAATTATATTTTTAAAATGACATGAGCCAGCAGGTTTTTGAAATAAAGCTTGAGTTTAAAATTTGTTTGATTAAAATAAAAACCTGGTAAATTTGTTTTGGGGAAATTAAAAAAGGCTAATTAAATCGTTCTTGCTCTTCAAATACTTTTTTCCTTAGGTTTGTTTTTTGTATAGCTAAGCATTGGGTTTTTGGCGTTTATTTCTTGCAAAAAGTCTTTTTCTTTTTGACTTCCAATAAATTATGCAATGATTTTTATGATTGAACGTACAAAAAGTTTGGAATAATAAATTTGCTTTTGATGAATTGACTTTTATTAGGTTGCGTTTTTTTATTTTTTATTTTTTCGACTCTTAAGAAAGATATCTAGGTGCAAATTCGTCAACGGCAAAATAAGAAATAAAAAAGTTATATTTTTTTCATAAATAAAATTTTAAGTATACAAAATTTTGTAAAGTAGTATGCGATGCATTAAGCAATAATCATTTCACACTGATAGTTCATTCTTTAACGTTTTGTGAATAACGTTGAAATAATAAGCAAAGAATTGAAGGTTTAAATACTATTTCATCACAACAAACTGCGGTATTGACAAAAAATAATTTTTTGTAATGGAAGATAGAGAACCGAGAATCCATTCAGGATGGGTTTGATTATGCTACAGTTTTGTGTGTTTGGCCTCGGTGGATTGTTTGCAAAAACTAAACAAAGTGGAATTGGTCAGAATGGTGAAATTGTTTTAGGTCTCATTAAAAATTAAAATCTTGTTTTACATTTGATGATTAGTTTACGACTTTTTTTGCATGGTGACCATACCAAACGAAGCATTTGCAGTCTTAATGTAAACTTTGGACAAAAATTTTAACCTGCTAACACCTCAGTTCCATAGATACGCCAAATGACCTGAACATAGACATAGTAATGCAAGGCAACACAAAAAATCATTTAGTCAAAGAACCGAGTTTGCAAATCATGCAAACATACATTGGGGCATTTGTCTGCAAAATGCAGCGCGGCAATTCATCTTGAAAGTTGCTTTCAACGTTGCCTCGAGACCCAGGTCAAAGATGCTTTTTCAATCACCCGTCTTAACGCCCATGATGCCAAACACTTGGTGTAATTTTTCATTTTAATTGTTTTCTAAAAGACTTTTAATCAAAAGGGTTTTGTTGCTGTAAAGCTCTTTCAACAAATAAAAAAATAATATTGTTTATACATTCTTAACTGGTAAGCAAGAGCCGACAAATTAAAAGAAAACTTTTTGAAAACTTTATTGCAATCCCGTAAACACAGTAAGTGAACGTTTCAAGCTAAAAATTTCTTAAAACATTTTGAGCTTTCAGCAAAAAGAGATTGTTGTTTTGTTATTAGACTAGCCAAACTAAGCCAGTGTCATCAAATAGTAGGCTCACCATTTGTTCCGATTTTTAGGGTTTTGTCGCGGCGTTCTTTTTTAAAATTTTTTTAGAGAACACTGATTTTTAAGGGCGAAAATCAAGAAATCTGAGTCAGATTCAAAGTGAAGGACTTTTTTTTAGAGAACACTGCTTTTTAGGAAGAAATTTTTTTCTGTTAACGAACGTCCCGGTTTACCCCTTCGCAAATATGATATGCCTAACAAACTTTGAATGGTCGAGAAAAAAACATTTAACTTTTTTCTTTGTAAAATAAAATAAAGTTTTAGAAATATTCTGTTTACAGCGCAATAGTCGAGTCTGATTCAAAGACAAACCGATCGGACTAAGAGCAAAAAAGAAACAAAATTAATTGCAATAAGAGATAAAAAGAAAATACCCGGCGCGCAAATTGTACTCGCCGGTGCAAAATTGTTTCAGTTTCTTCTAATTTGTTAAAGTGCTAGAAAAAAATTTAATTTCTTTTCAACCAACTAGTTTCTCTAAAACTAATTCTGGTTCTTTAATGGAATATCTAAAATTTATAAAGATTATTAGGCTCACTGTATTTGCAGCGTATTCTAGTTATATAAGTATTCTAATTCTATAAAATTAAAAAAGGAGAAATGATCACAAATCCCACGACATATTTTCGAATTAATGTTTCTTGCATTTATTTTTAAAAAATTTGAAAAAGCAGATATAAAAGCATAGTTTATTTTTATATATTTTCAATTCATAAATTTTGTATCAATTATTGACAAAAAAAAGTAAAATTGTTTATAATAAATTGATTGAGGTTTTATATATATTTTACCTAATATGTGATCAAATTTACCATTATTTAGTTTATTTAAATTTACGCCTTTTACTTTATAAAATAATACTAATAAATTCTAGTGTTCTCTACGTAAAAATTTCTTTAAATTTTAATTGTTAATTTTTTGTTTATGTTTCAATGCATCTGCTGTTATCTTTTTAAATGTTGTGTCTCCTGATAAGCCTTACAAACGAAACAGAAATGATTTTTTAAAAATGTATGTTCTGATAAATGTAACAAACGCTCTGACAACTGAAGTCATTGAGCAATCTTTTAAAAGAGAATCAACAATTTCCCGTTATATTTATGTCATTACTTAAAAAAATCGTTTTTTTTTATTTTTTTAGTTATTTTCACGGTTTCAAAGTGACACACCAAAATTCAGATATCTTGTAACTAATAGTTAGCCTAAATGTGTTCTCCTGTTTGGTGACAGAAATATAGTAGCCCTATATTTTGAGCTTTTTATTAAGCAATTTGTTTTTTTGTAATTTCAAGCTTCTTGTTATAATAATAAAATTTGATTTTATATGTTGCTGAATATTCGTTTGCGGTCTAGTAAATGGCTTGATGAAAAATAACTTATTCATTTGGTATTATTTGATTCACTTCTATATTCTGTTTAAAAGTCGTTTGCGGTCCATTGTATAAACTAGCTGCAGGATAAATTAACAAATCGATATTTTAGCTCTGTTTAAATTTTTTTTTAATTCAATTTTAAGGTTTATTCTATAGCATAGGATTTGCCTTTTATGACGAAGAACATTTAATTATGATCTATTGTACAGTTGTGGCCAAAAGTTTAGGATCACCCTTTGAAATTCTGATTTAGACGACAAATCGGATATTTAATCGTTAATAAACACATGAATTAGGTTTATTATTGAATATCAGAAATAACAGGGGGCTTCCACATATAAATCACATACGTTCGACACAGAATTTTCAGAAAAGTCAGTATTTTGCTGGTCCTCCCTTGGCTTTAATTACAGCCTCCAAACGTTTTCTCATGCTTTCCACCAGACTTCGGCGGTATTCAGCTGATAATTCAAGCTCCCGGACTGCTTTGATTGCTTCTTCCAGTTCCTTAGTATTAGTTGGTTGTTTCTCAGACACTTTGTCCTTCAAAACAGTCCATAAATTATCGATAGGGTTCAAATCTGGACTGTTTTCGGGCCAATCCAGAATTTTAATTTTCTTCGACTTCAAGAACTGAGCAACAATTTTGGAGCGGTGACATGGTACACCATCCTGCACAAAAACTTTCATTCATGAATGGCTATATGCAGTTCCAACTTGTCCTTCAGCAAATCAACGTATTTTTGGCCATTCATGGTCGTTCCTGGTGGTAGGAAAAACAGTCCGGCCGTTTCATTTACGGACGTTCCACCCCAAATCATGACACTTGGGGGTGTTTCATTGTCTGCGTGGTGTACCGTTCATCAAATCGCTTTCCGGTGGGTCTATGGACGTAGCGCTTGCGCGTAGTTAACTGCTGTATTGTAGATTCATCGGAAAAAAACACTTGCTGCCAACATTGAATCGTCCATTTCGCGTGCTTTTTAGCAAAGTCCAAACGCTTAGCTTTCATGGCCGGTGTTAGCCTAAATTTCTTCGCATGTTTACGGGCTTTCAAACCAAAACCGATAGCCAGACGCCGACTTACGGTTCTCCAACTAATGTCCGCACCTTTTGCAAGCAATACGGACCGTATCTTGCTTGCGGAACTCATTGGAGACCGAACTGCTGTCCGCCTAATGATGTGGTCATCCCTTGGCGTGCTTTTCCGTGGACAACTAGACCGTTTGGCATCTGAATAAGTCCCTGTTTTCTTAAATTTCATGACTGCATTATGAACTGCATTCTTGTTCTCTTTATTCGTTCACTAATTAAACGTTCAAAATATCCTTCCTTGTAAAGAGCCACGATTTGAGCACGCTGAACATTAGAAAGTGACAATTTTTTACCCATTTTTGTGGGTTTTTTAAAATTCTAAAACAAGTAAAAATCACTCACAAGATGGTGCTTACTGCTTGAAAGAGAAGAAAAAAGTGGTTACAATCGACTGGCAGATGAATGACTCAATCTGATGCAATCTATTCGATTTCTGTTGCAATCAGCGGGTTTAGGAGCAAAAATATTAATTCCTGCATGGTGGTCCTAAACTTTCGGCCACGACTGTATATCTAGCAACAATTTGAGATTGTACTTTAATTTTCCTTTTAATTTTTTTTCGTAAACATTCAATAATGCAAAAAGCTGAAATTCAAGTAGGAAAAGCAGTAATGAATGAAAAACTTAAACTTAGCAAATTAAATGGTTTTATTTCCTTGCTTTGTTTGAGAAAAAACAACCAATAGTTAAACTTAGAATAGTAATTAAAAAGAAAAAAAAAAACTATAAAATTGTAAAACTGTAAACTTACGTTCTAACCAGCAAATTGCTGATGTGAGAGTTTAGTTTATTTGACCGTTAATGTTTTCAAAAAAAATTTTTGATGGAATTATGTAAACTTGGAAGGACTGGAACTCCACTGTTAACCGCTGTTATTTGTTGTCATACGCTTGGTTGTTCCTTTTTTTATCCGAATATATTTCTATTAGTTTTCGTTAAATGAGTTAAGTATGAACTGCAATTTAAAAGAAAAAATATAATTACAAAATAAATAAAATCAAGGTATTCTATAGAATGAAAGAAATTCAAAATAGGTGACAAACGAATGTTGCAAAAAGAGTAGGATAAACCACTGCATTAAAACCTTGACAAGGAAATCAAATCATTGCGAAACGTTAGTGTGAATCAAACCAGGGGCAAGAAAATTGTGTCAATTTTGACGGCGCTTGGTTTTGTTTCCTTTAATTCATTAAAAGCTACATTAGAATGCATATTCGTACCAACCATCCCCGGCTGGTATGGCTACGATGGAATTTATGCAAAATAAAATGTTGGAGTGACGTCATTTCAAGTTCATGTTACAACAAGATGTTAGATATAAAAGTTCCCAAAATTATGGCCGACTTATTTGCAGCGGTTTTCATTACGACCTTAAACATTTGAGAGGCGTTTTGTTGTTATATACTGAGTCATGTGATAGTGTATTCGCTTCGTATAAGGTCACGTGACCATGAATTGATCTGTATATTTGAATGAGTCGTATCTAAAATTTTCAAATCGATTTCAATAAAGAGATTTATTTTTTTACGTGAAATAGCTGTTGCGCTTATAAACTTCTAATTAGTATAGACTTGTTCAATTTTTTTTCATTATTATCTCGTAATAAACTGAAAAAATTATCTGAAACAAATCTTTTATAATGCGAAGTTTTGAAATCAATATATAATGTTATTAATTATTGATCAGAAAATTATATACCACCATTTGTTAATGGTTATATAAGACTTATTTAAAATAAGATTGCAATAAAGAGAGAAATTTTATTTGGTTAAATTTGTAATTCGGTAAGTTTGTACATATGTGGACGGCCCAATGGACTGTTATTTCAGACCGCAGGTTGGGCACCGTGGATCTGAATCATAATTATTGAAAATTATCAAATTAAAGTTGTCGCTTATAATTTCTTCATTCAAAACTTTTATGAGTGAGAATGTTATTATTTCCATCAAACATCTTTTTAGATTTATGCTGGTTGCAATTATATCAAAAAGCAATGGCAATAAACAATTAAAAAATCAGGCAATTAAACTTAATTTTATTTGTGTCATATCATCGAATTAATGTAGACCAGTCAGATTTTTTGTAATTTGTTGAATGATGTGGCCATAACAGACTTGATTAAAGAGGTTGCCAATAAGAAAAAGCCCTTTGTAAATTGTTTGTAAATCAAAAAAGCATTTTCTTCAATGATTTTGTGCTCTCGATGTTAAGGCAAACTAGGCCTCATACCAAATATTTAACAGTAATTTATGCTTTGCATTGAATATGTTTGTGGTCTTCTTTTTTAATCATCTTGAAATTAAGAGAAAAACAATTTTTTACCTTGAATGGCATATTAAAGTGAAACCTCTACCCGATACACTATTTGCACGACGTCACCGTATTTACGCACGATTATTTGTTGGTCAGTTAAGGTAATAACTCTGATGATAATTATATCATTTATCAAATATCTCTCTTCCTGACTTGCTGGACGATGGCGTAGACAATTAAATAACTTAATCAGATAATTGATTACTTATAAACAAATCAAAATTTGGATAATCAGAATAAGCTAATTATTATGTAAATTAAATGTTTTTTCAAGAAAAAAAAACTTTTTGTGAATAAAAAAGACCCCAAAATAGGTCTTCACTTGTAAATTCGGCAGCAGTATTTTATTTACTTGGCCCCCAAATATTTTTGTCGAGCCAAAATTGCCGCGAGCACAAAAAAATTTTGACGCCCTTGATGAAAATAATGCTTTGCACAATTTATTGTTTTCAACTAAGATAATCAGATCAAATCATTTTGAGGTTTAACAAACTGTGTCAAATCTTTTTCAAAACGTTACTTTAATTCAAAATCCAAAATTTTAATGCTGTAAAAACAATTGTTGTTGGTAAAAGTAAAAAACCTTGTTCTTACAAAAACCTCTGAAAACTTCTTTACGTAAGCATACAGAATTTCGGTGTTGTCAAAATATTAGCTGTTTTTAAAAGTAAAAAAATTGGATTATTACTTAGAACTCTGAAACTCACCTTGCGTAAGGTTGCAGAACTTTGATGCTGCAAAAATAAATTGCTTTTTATTTTTATAAGAGATAACGGTTTTCCTCTATTGACCAGTTATCACAACATTTAAAATATTTATGTTTTGTTAGAATACTTTTATTGGGTTGTTTTTTGATTTTTTTGTTAGAGTGTTAAAAAAGATTTTTGGATGCAAATTTGCTAACAGCAAAAGAATAATTGAAAAGATTCAATTTTGCAATGAAGAAAACTTTAATAACTTAAATATTGTATGTTAATGGCCAATAAATTGAGCAGTAATTGTTTCTAAGTAATATTTAATACTTTTGCGTTTTGCTCATAATGTTGGAATAAACAGCAAAGAATTGAAACTTAAAATTATATTTCATTACAACAAACTTGGGTATTAAAAAAATCATAATTTTTTAAACGGAAGATGGAGTACCAAGAATTTTATTCAGGACGGATTCAGTACACATTTAATTGTCTGTACAACAAAAATTTAGAGGCATAGAATCAGTTCCACAAGTTTGCGGATATAAAAATAAAATGTAATTGGTATAACTTTAACTTAATATAAATCGACAATGAAGAAAAAATATCTTAACCCTTACTTACCTAGGATGTTTTTTTCTGTTGCTTACCTAAGGGGGGGTTCCTCGGAGGACCCTAAGTTTACGTGTCCAATACTTTTAATAGACAGTAGCTGCGCAGTTGATTTTTTAATATGTCGGAGAAAATTTATTCTAGTTTAGTCAAATGTCTTTACTTTTAATATATTTTCTATTAGTTTTTTCTTATTTTGCATAATGTTAAAGGTCCTCAAATTTTTGTTGATTGCTTTGTTTTGCGTCATAATCGAATTAGCTACGGTCTGCTGTAAAAACAAATAACTACTACGTGACGCAGAAATCTAGATAAATACAGCAAGACGTTCAAAACGTTTTTTGACTTACCTCATGATTTTTGTATGCAAAAAGTGTACCAGAATTATGAGGTAAGTCAAAAAAATAGCCTGCTACACTAAAATTACCCATCAGATTTGCGTAAGTAAAATACTAAAATATTTAGGAATACATTTTAGGAAAAGTCATAAAATTTTAGGTTTTTATCATCCGAACTTTTTGAGTTATAACGCTTTTATATAAGAGGGTCTTCAAAGGACCCCCACTTAGGTAAATTAGGGTTAATAAATTTTATATAGATTAAAAAAATGAATGTATTTACAAACATTCAAAATACACTATAAATTTGACATAATTTGACAACACTGAAAACATTACCAAGATCATTGTGTTACATGAAGCAAACAAGCAGCACCAAACAGCAAAATATTTATCTATTTTGTATAACAAAATATTGATTTATATTATTATTTATATACAACTCTTGATCTATATTATTATTATTGTTTATCTCTAAGATTTGTACTTCAACCAGGTGTATATTTGCACTCATAAAAGCAGTATTGTGCATCACGCACGCCGATGACCAAATGCTAAAAATATATGGAATTGTGGACAGATGGCACTAAAGAGTATTATCTGTCGCATTGCGCATCACGCTCGCCAGATCCGAGCTCACTGCTTCACCATGTTTCGAGTTTTAAACTCTCAATTACGGCGTTTGAAACTCGAAACCAGGGTTGGGAAGTGAATTGCGTGATGCTTAATGCTACAGATGATACTCTAGCGCCACCTGTCCTATAACTCGATATATTATTTATGTAAAAGTACTGGCTAGTTTTTTGAAGGTAAGTTTTTTGAAGGCAGCTATGTCACAAGGAGAATTTCCTTTCAAAAAAATTATCTATAAACTAATTCATCTCATATGAAGCAGCTGCTCTGACAGATAAAAGTAATCTTGGTGAGCAAGGGTTTGCAAAATTCCGACAGCACCCCTTTCTAATTTATTCATTTATTATTTTTTGGATCAAGAGTTTGTACATCAAAATTGTTTTTTCCTATGTCAAAAAACTCAAAAACGTTTTGTCAAAACAAGGACTATAAATCTAATATACAGGGTGTTTCACAATTATTGAAACAAAGCAGCAGCTTATAAAACCTTTACCAATGACCTTATTCTTTTTCTGTTTTTAGATTGTCATAGCAAAATTGTTAACATTTTTATACGTTAAACAAAAAATAGCCTAATTATGCCTTGGTCGATGGAGCAGAAGATCTTTTGTGTAAAGACATATTACGAAACGAAGTCTTTCCGGATTGTTCAAGCAAGGTTCAGAAGGAAGTTCAGCTTCAACGAATTTCCAAACAGGAGTCAGATTTTCAAGTTGGTCAAGAAGTTTGAAGCTCATGGCACTTGTGGAGATCGTAGGGTAGCGGGCTCATCGCCCTCAGGGCCTCCAATAACAATCTGCACCCCCGACAATGTCAGCAGGGTTCAACAGTCAGTCGGTCGGAGTCCAAAATAATAACTTAATCCAAGTTATGTGCCTTCGCTTTGTTTCAATAATTGTGATAAATCCAAAATAATAACTTAAACCACCTGTTCAAGAAATAGATTACTGCGAGACTGAAGTTTTAAATGCAGTTAGTTCTGGCTAAGCACGACTGAACTATCTCAAAAATTTTCTCTGAACACTTAGCAAGAAACTTCGATTTTTAACGAAAAGAATATACTGTATTATTCGCAAAATCAACAAACTCGATCAACTCTCGATAAAATTTGACTCACAAGCTTCATAAATTTCAAGGCAGTTTACAGCAACAACGACTGCGAATAATTACTCAACAACTTTCTACTAAATAACTTTAAATATAATTAGCACCCCGATGGTTAGTATTAAACTTAATAGTTTGTCCAAACAACTCAATCTCACTGTAGCATTAATTCTAAGGCATCAATCTGACCCTTAAACGATTTAGACACTATCAGAGTAACACCAAAATAATTCTAACCACTTCAAGCAGAATCAATTACACAGCTAGACTCAACCAGCCAGAGTGAATGAATAACAAACGGCAAACTATGTATCAGTATCAGTATCTTTTATTTCAGTACCGCCATAAAAAATACAGTGAAATAGAAAATTTTTTAAGTAGTTAGAAAACAGAAGCAGATGCACATATCAATTAGCAAAAATTGCAAGATAAAAAGCAAATAAACCTGAACAAACGAGAATTTTTATATAAATTAATTTGCTAATTTTAGCAATTGGTCAAAGCAGTTTATGACGTTACCAAATACAATCACAAGATCAAGTACAGAACTATTCATGTGATTCACAAAACAGAATCTACTTGTCCATTGGAGATTATACTACGTAGAAACAAATTACATCATCGCTACCGCATTGTTGTCCGTAAATAGCTTAAAATTATAATCAATCAATGCGCTTTGAATAAAACAGTAAAACGATTCTTTATAATTTCTTTTTAAAAAATAACTTGCAGACAAAAAATTAAGTAGAAGGTGGTGTACCGATTGTGCAATTACTACGTCACAATGGAAAAGATGACGTCATAATTAAAAGCTTAAAAATTACTACAAAAGGCTAAAAAGGTTTATAAAGTTAAGATTATGATTAAAAATACAATGTAACAAAGAATAAACTATAATTGTCTACCTACTTTTAATTATATTGATTTTTGGTTGCCATAAAAGAATCGTATTTACTTTCTGTTTATTAAAATCAATTGGTTATAAGTTGAATGTGTTTATATATTTTAATGAAAATTTGAGACCACTTACTTATATATATTTTCAAACCCAAAACCAAACCATACAAAACTTTAAAAAATTGCTTAACATTACGAAAATAAAAAAATAAACTCTATAATCTTTTTTTTTAAGGTTTTAAAAAAGCTTTAAAAATCACTTTCACTAATTCTACTTCAACAAATTTTTGTCACATTCCAGAAAAGAAATGTCAGAAAGGTTTGCCTTGAATAGTTTGTAAGCCTACATACAATTCTATGTATTTTTTTAATTAAAAAAACTTAGCTTGTTTATCGCTGAGGTTACGATTTTACTTGATATTAATTATGCTGAGGTAAAATTCATTTATTTCATTTCATGTCTATATTTATTGTCCTGTCTTGCAAGAAACCCCCGGAGGTGACTCAGCACATTTTAGCTTTGCTTGTCTTGTGCTTGGCGCTCTGACTTTGCTTGGCGGTCGTAGTAAGCAGCTCCATCTTTGGGTTGTGTTTCTAAATAAAAACTAATAACCAAAAATAAATATAAAGGTAATAATAATAAAGATAATAACATCAATAGAAAATAGACGTTTGCAATACGAGTTCAATGAACCTTAGTCGCGATGAGTCTTATTTCGGTTAATTGTGTCGGCAACGAGGTAGAGTGGGTAGAAGCGTCCTATTGATGGCGATAGCGATCAACACTCTCGCGGTTCAAACGTCACTCGCGTGATTCTGTTGTGTCCTTGGGAAAGCGAATTTACAAAACTTTCTTTTATTTGTTGGTCTTAGTATGCAACTCCCAATTTTAATCGTATCTCTAAATAAAAACTAAAAATTAATGAAAACTTTTGACTTGACAACAATATCTTGGTATTTTTGAAAGCAGACCAAGATAACCGCTTAACTGCTGCCCGCAGTATAACATTTACAACGTTTTTCTGTGAGGCAAGAAAATAAATATAAAGATAATAATATCAAAGAAAATAGAAGAATTTTAAAATTTAACTGATTGTACTGTGGGTTTTTAATCATTTACTAAAAATGGCCTTTAAAAATTATTTGCGATACTAAAACGCAAATAATTTCAAAGGTATACGAAAAACTGCATTTCCTCAAAATACATGTGCGACGGAGTTAAAGATTGTGAAGATGGGTCTAATGAAATAAAATGTTCTTGTTTCGAGAATGAATTTGAATGCAGTCCTCGCTTTGAATATGGAATTAAGCAAAACAATCCTAATCAATGTATTTCAATAAATTCTACAAATGATGGAAAAGTTGATTGTCAGAATACAAAAGACAAAAGCAGGTAAAAATTGTGTTTTTCCGTTTGGAAAAAATTAATTAAAAACAAATAAACAAATTAGATCGTAAAAATCAGATGAAAAAAAGTTTTCAAATCAATTTTATTTTGTACTTGAAGTTCAATCATTCGTTAAGAAATATAATTGTTATAATTATTTTTTCTTAAATTTACAATTTTCCTGTTGCAATGTTTGTAAAGAACTTAGTTTTTAGAAAAATTTAAAAGTTATTACTAAATCAGTGGAAACTGTTTTGAAATATTGTTACATCATAAAAAAAACTGACCGCACGGAGATTGCATCATCATTAACAGGTTTGAGTTAAGAAAATTATTTGTTGATTTTATTACTTGGTTCAGTAAGCCTGTACTCAGCTCAGATAGTAGTAGTCAATCTGTAAAGATTTCATGCGTCACCAAGGCACAAACCAGTAATTGACAAAGTTTAGAAATGAAGCACTTTGGGTTGCTGCCTGAGAAAGGCTAGCCAAAAAACAGGTTAAAAACTGCCATAGCTTCAAGTTATGCTAGGCTTCAAAACCAAAAAAAGAAAAAAATATATATACTTCACTTAGTTTTAATGCTGCTTCTGGTTTTACATTTTTTTGAAAAACTATGAATTTGATCTGAAAATAAAATTAGATTCCATGTTACATGCAGTTGCTTTTACAAAGTGGAGGTTCGAAAGCCTGGCCTTAGCAAAACCATTTGTAATTACTTCTTTTTTTTAGATAAAATTTTGGAATTTTGTGACTTTTCTTAATTTGAAATGCTGAATAAGATAGCATTATTTTTAGTGGCCTTAAACAAAGATTAATAGGTAAAATAGAGATTTTTCAGCAATATTGGGTAAATTTGCTTGCTATTGCAACAAAGCGTGGAATTTCAATTTCACGCTTTTATCAAGTGACATTGATTTTATCAATTTATTGCTTTTGCGTGACGAAGCGAATTACGTTGATTTTCAAACGTCAACATGCCTGAGGTAATAAGAACTTGTCGTCGTTTGAAAAGGAATCAACTCCGAATCAGACACAAACAGGACTGGGGCCGAGACTTTATCGTTTATCTACCCCAGGCTGCTGTACTGCCCAAATCAGATGCTGACATTGATGTTGTTAAGCATACAGTTTGGTCATCCAAAACCGTCAGAACTCATGCTCTATGTAGTGCCCGATATATGGGCATGTTATTAGAACATGGTATGGAGTTTATTCAGCGGCGCTGCACATGTAATTTGGAGAAGGAGCGAGACCCCATTTGTGCCTGGAAGAATGGAATTGCCCACCATTAATCCGCAGGCGATTGAATTTTACCTAAGCTCTTCTGGGCAAGCTGACTTCATAAGGCCTGGCACTGGTCCTGGGTATGAAAACACGGAGCCTGGATGTATCTACGCAATACCCCACGTTCCATTTATAATTTGTTCACTAAGAAGCGCAGATGCCAAGTGTAGCAAAATTGTTTAATAGATTCCACGCAGCTGGCACAAACGGGCGTCTAAATCTTAGTCTCTCTTGGCGAGTAGCTGGAAGACCCAGTTAAAAGACCATACAGGAAATGATCAGGGTCCAAGATCCAGGGTAAGCCAAGGAGATTGTGGCTCCTAGTCTGCAAAGATTAGCTGGCTGGATGCCTAAAAGTATGGGCAAGTGGTCCGTTGAAGTGGGATGCAGGCATCTAGTAACTATGCGCAAAGTGTCATTCAGGACACTGTTTATAAGGCGAGTGTGAGCACTGCGACATCAGACTGTTGCGCAATACTCAGCTGTTGAGTAGACCAGAGATATATCAGCTGTGCGCATTGTTTTGGCACCTACACCTCAGCCTGAGCCTGCAAGTCGCCTCAGCAGTGTGACACGCCAAGATATTTTTTTACGCAATGCCACTAGATGGTGACAAAACGTGAGCGATATGTCCATTACTTGAAGATGGTTATAAGATAAAGAAGTAATTTCATGTAAATTGTATTTTCTTTCTCTGAACTTTTGAAGATTGCTTGGAAACAGTTTACATATTATAAGGTTGCCATCTTGACTTTATTATGGCCAAAACTGAGAATTTTTAAGTTCTTTTGAAGGTGTTTGGCTTTAAAATTTAACGTTTGTCCTTTTTTGATCTTTTTTATGAAACAATATCTTCCTTGTAAATTAGTATTTTCGTTTAAATAGTTGAAGTTTGTGAGCAAATGTTAAAATTTTCATTGTTGACTGATTCTTCAATCGTCATCACCTTAAGTTTGGAACGTAAATAGAAATTTTGGGTACCGATTGAAAGTGATGAACTTTTTGTATTTTTTATTTTTATGCCTTAAATTTGGGACTTTACTACAGAAAAAAAATTTGGCCTTATTTTTTACTTTTGCCTTCTTTTGACAGTCTAATTCAGTGATGGTAGGACTTTTCAGTTGGTGTGTCAAAAAAATTTTTTTTCGTATTTTTTTCTCATTGCGTGTCACTTCTAAATAACAGTTCTTTAATTTTAGGCATATTTATATTTTTTATTATTGTTGTAAACTAAAGTGCTATCATCAATTTATATCGAATAGTAGTTAATTATTATGTAATATGTTTAAAAAAACGAATACACTAGGTTTAAAATTTACTTCACATAATAATAGGCTCAAATGTTTTTAAAATTATTATTAGTAACACTATTAGTACCTAGACATAACATAATACATGGATTTACCAAATAAACAAAGAAAGAAAGAAAATTTTTTGTTTAATTATTTACTTTTGTTGATGCTGTACTCCTGTTGCCAACAATTTGATTTTAGATTTATAACTTGTGTTTTTTATCAATACGTAGGCTGAACTGGCATCATCGGTTAACCGATTCCCCTTTTCATTCTTTTTGCAGTGTATTGAAGAAAACAATGTTTTACATGCATATGTTGAAGAAAAAACTGTTAGAATGGCCTGTACAAAGCTTTTACAAATCTTTAAGTAAAAGGATGCTTACAATAAAATTACCAAACCTGTACAATAAAATTACCAAGTGATACACGATTATTAAATGACAAAAACGATAAACGATAATGGCATGAACAAGGTTTTTTTTTGAGTAAAAGAACAAAAAACAACATGGCAAAATCTGCGATAACTACGGTTATTATTTGTGACACAATGTTCGTATTGCGAACTCCGGAAAATTCCTATCGACTTTTCATCAGTGTGTCACTAGTGACAAACGTGTCATAGTTTTGCCATCACTGATCTAGTTGACTTTTTTGAAAAATTCATCTGGCAACCCTGATAGATTCTGTTGTATAAAACAATTTGTTGTTTGACTGAAACAAAAGTTGCTTGAATATTATACAAGTAAACAAAATTCAATTTTTACAATACACATTCTTTTTTGAACTTTTTTGTAACTATTTGGTGGTGTGGAAAAAAATAAATGAACACATTGCATATTATAAGCTTTTGCTGACGCTTTCAGACAATTGAACAACATCTGATTTTTTATAATTGCCTTTTACGTTGCATTTGAAGTAAGGACCGTTTCTACAATGAAAATTGTTCACAATAAAAAATATATCTTATGTTTTATACATAAAATTACTTGTTTGAGAAAGTTTTGTCAAAAGTTTATAGCCTTCAGATTTGGATTTTCCGAACGGAAAACAGAACAAAAGCAAGATGTTCGATACAATTGAATTTCAGTAAAGCAGGGTTTCCAACTTGTATAAATTCTTGATGGTGCTTAAGTCTTAGATTTACACAAATAAATTTTTTGTTTCCAATAAATTTTTCAGCAGAGTTTAAAAAACGATCTTTACTTATTGCAAACTGTTTGATAAATTTATTTCAAAAAATTGGGAGAAAAAAAGCTTTACTCAAGAATTTCAAAAATAACTTTTTATGTAGACATCAAGTAAAGACCTTTTTTAGTTTTTTATTGACTTTTTCAACAAATTTATTTTTGAACGTTAAAATGTCATTTTTGTTAAATTTGATATAACCCTGGTCTAAAATGATTATCCTATTATATTCTGACGTGTTTGTAGTTTTAAAATGCTCTGCTTGTTGGAAACCTCTGAATAAAATCAACTTAGACAACTCAAAAATATCAATAGTTTGTTTATTATTAATAAACAATAAATTTGGTTTATGATTCTCATAATATAACAAAGTAATAAGACCAACTGCATTATTTTCCTTCCTTGGATTTAACTGAGTTGTAGTTTGCTTATTTGCGTCCCAACTGCTTTAACGAACTTGTAGAAATGATGAATGCCTTCGAGCAACGTGGAAAAATATTTTTAACACTCTTTGATCTCATCATCTACATCGTCTTTTTTCAAACCTAATGAATAATTAGTGGTGAATATTTAAAATCAGGGGCCTGAACAAAGTTTTAATCAATAACCCCCAACAAATGAAGACATAAAAATTCGATTACCACTTTAGCGATGCCATCTAGAGTGGTCGAGTGATTAGAGTGCCGAGATTGTGATCGATATGGTCTCGGTTCAAAACCTACTGGCGCCATTCTGTTGTGTTCTTGGGAAAGACACTTTACGACACATTTCCCTGCTTGGTGGTCTTGGCAAGCAGTTTTAAATTTCACTCATATCTCTACTAAATTACAAGTGTACAGCAATACCTGGCTTCTCAGGAAGCAGGTCGGGGTAATTGCTTACTCCATGCAATAGCGTCTCCGTCGCTTTCCTGTAAATCAGGAGGATAAATATAAAGATAAAATAAAATAAAAAAAGATAGACTTCCAAATATTGGAAAAAAATTGATGCTGATAAGAAACTTGAAATCACTCTAATCCGTGACTGGGACACTGATTCGAGTATTTATGTAGGCTACTAAAAATACATACTTTTTAAAAAAATTATGTATTTTTAGTAGCCTATAAGTCCATAAATACTCGAATACATGTCCAAGAATTTCAAATTTACTAAACCATTTTCCCAGTCGTTTCCACGCATTGCATTGTACATAGCCAACTAAGCATACACCAAGAGTAATTTCATGTCAACAACTGTTGATTTGAGTACTTGGGTTGAGTTCTTCAGTTCAGTTCAGTTCAGTTTTCTTTTATTTCTGCTCCGCCACATGAACAAAATAACAAAATGTTGAAAAGTTTGTGTGTTGTTAAAGACGGGGTTAGAAAAAGGAAGAAGCAACAAAACGAGTTGACGTTGTGTCTTGCTAATTAGCGATGAAAGGTGTGACTTGTTGTTTAATATAGAAGCAAGGTTGCTTAATATAGAAGCAACTTGTTTTTTTTAAAGAAGACTCAAATCGAGTTCAAGTCTGTCAAAGACTTTTTCAGGTGAGTTCCGTTCTGTTGAACGGAACTAAACTGAACTTGAAATCGGTTCGAACTTTTTGACAAGGAACTCGAACTTAGTTCGAATTCGAAAGTTGTAAATTGTTGCATTGTTGTCCACATTCACACAATCTGTCACAGGTATAATCTTAAAACTCTGCCATTGTGTCACAATAGATATTTAAACCAAAGTCTTGATAATCTCAAAACTACTGATTAAAACAATAAATTTGTTAAAAATATATTTTATGAAACTAAAAATTGGACTGACTTAATGGTAGGCTACTATCACAGACAAAAAATTGATCTCTTTAAGCAACAAAAAACAAATTTGGATTGAATACAAAACAACAACAAAACAATTTTTTTTATTGGACATATAAAAAACAATAACACAAATAAGCCAGCCGAACAAAAATAATGTAAATCTCGAGAATTATGCTGATTCCACATTGTAATAACAATTTCTATTGTAAGAATTGCAAAATCTATAACCTAAAACATTATTAGAAAAAGAAGTTATAGTTTTTGCCCTTTGTTAACATAAAAAAGATTAAGAAATGCTAGTAAAATAAAACTTTGTAAAATATAAATATCTTAAATAAAAAAATTTAACTTACATTTGAAAGTTAGTATAGTTTTTTTAAAATAAAAAAGCTTACTTTTAGGCAAGTCAATTTAAAAATATTAACCGGAAAAACAATGTAGTTGATGTGTTAATATAATATAAAGCAACATATTATTAATCTATTTAATATTTTCAGTTTATATTGGTGTATCAAATATTTTTGGGATCTTTGATTAAAAAAGTAGTACTACGCAATGCAAACATGTAATGATGCTAACTTTAAACTAAAATTGTAAAAACACTAATATTTTTGTGAAATGTTTTTATGTTATAATTATTTATGCAAAATAGATCATTCTTGTAATCATGTTAAAAACATTAAAATGTTGGCTACTTTTTAAAATTTATATTTAAAATCAAATTATTGGCTTAATCAATTTTCAATTCAATTTTTTTTCAGAATGAAAATATATAAAATTTTAACTTTAATTGAGCAATTGATTTTGCCAGTTCACCTTGCACACCAGTTGTCGAAATCTTCATTTTGAAAATTGCTTAATCTATTGCAAAAACTGCAATCAACAGTCTTATAAATCAAGTAAATAAACAAATTTCATTTGAAAATAGAAATTTGAAAAAATAAAATTTAATAGTAAAAATTTCCAAATCAATTTGGTTTTTAGTGAAAATCACATTGACTGGATTTAGTGTTACAATGGTTTCTACTGTGTATGAAATATTTGCTAATATAAGTAAAAAATGTATATTTTTATTTTTAATGTTTGTAATTTTTTAGTTTTGTATGACATTATTTTGTTGCAATGGCAAAAAATAATTAATATTGTACTCACAAATACTTTTAATTTCAAATAGTGTTTTTATCAATTAAAAAATTAAATTTAAATTTTCAATCACTTTTAGACAACTTTTATAATAATTAAGAATAGTTCACATTATACAGTTGATGTGCAATATTCCAAAACTGAATAGATTTTATGTATTATTGTTTCAAACTTGAATATTCTGCCAATTATACCCTATGATCCGTCTTATGTGACGTACATTACTTTTATCTGAGAAAAACTTCAAAGTTTTGAATTTCGGAGTTCGTGGACCCATGTAAAATGTTAAAAAATAAAATTACAGGTGGCATTTTCAAAAAGGAGGCCCCTTGATAACTGTACAAAAGGGGGGCCCAAGGCCACTGCCTCACTCGCCTCAACCAATATTCACCACTGTGAATAATAATTATTTTTGTCATCCTCCTAAAACTTATTTAAACAAAAATAAATGTAATTGCACACAGGGATGCAAATAAGATTTTATCACATAAATTCACGACGTCACAGCAATAAAAATCAGATTTTAAGAAATAGCCAATGAAGCAAACTAATATAGGAGATACATTGACACTATTTACAAAATACAGTATAGAATCGCGCTATTCTGTTGTGTCCTTGGGAAAAACACTTTACGGCACATTCCCTGCTTGGTGGTCCTGGAAGCAGTTCTAAATTACATTCATATCTCTGTTAAATTACAAGCGAACAGCAATATCTTGGCATCTCCGAAAGCAGGTCGGGGTAATTTCTTACCCTATTTATAAGCGCCTCCGTCGCTTTCCTGCGAATCAAAAGGATAAATATAGAAATGAAATAAAAAAAATAAAAAAATACTGAAGAGTGTTTACCCATGTTTAGCTGTATTGCGTGCTGTGGAACGAATAATTAATTCAATAAAATTTGTAGTAATTTTGTTTTTTTAGCCGACCCTTTGGATATTAGCGGGAGCTTACGTTTTTTATTTTACTACAGATTTATTAGAACGTGCGTTTTTACGTCATCATTACGTTTTTGATAATCAAAACGTCAGCTGTTATGTCGTTTGCCTTGTAACATTTATTGAAGCTTCATTTTGTGTCTTAAGAGTCAGGAACCGATTAGAACGAATAATGATCTTTAATTTTTAATTTTTAATCTTTGATTATTTACAGAAACTGATAATGACTTTTATAAGTTGAAATCGTTTTTTTATTATTAGTTAGTTGGTTAGTTGGTTTGGCCTACTGAAATTTACCCACCAAATTATTTTAGTAAAAATTACTAAACAGAAACAAAAATAAAAGTTTGAGACTTCAACTATTGCTAAAAACTTTTCCAACTCTTGTTATAAAACTAATATTTTATCTTAACTTCGCGTTCACTCCAAAGACTGGCTAACATAAATTAGCGATTTATCTTGTTTTCATTTACTTGGACAATTTTTTTATTTATTATAGCATTTTTTAATTTACAAAAATATTAATTACTTTAACTAAAAGTTTAATGTTTTGTTTAAAAAACGCACATTACCCAAGTAAATTTGTTTGATTAATAACTTTCGCGCAACCTTTATCCTAAAGCAAATCTCCTCAAGCTGCCGTATTTAAGAATTTAACTTATATTTGACACTGGGAATTTATATTGTCCAAAGACTAACTTTTCTGTTTTTTGAGAAGAATTACAAAGTTCTAAATGGTGCTGACAAATGTGATATGAAACTGTCTATAAAATTTTTATTTGTTATTAGACTTTAGAATCTTTTATGGTGAAAAGATGAAGTTTGATAATAACATCTTGAAACTAGGAATAATGATTAAAAGGCAAAGCTTTGCGTTATCGAAGCTTATTTAGTAGCTTGACAAATTATGTAACATAAATGAAAAGGGATCTCGTGCTTCGTATCACAAGTATACAAAATTATTTGGTTAAACACGGATCTAAAATGCCTTATTGGTGAAGGCACCCAATCAATGAAACATAATAATAATCACAATTTCAAATTATATTCAACATTGTAATAATAATATACGACAAGCGCCTGTTTCGATCTTGTTTGATCTCGTCAGGTATATATAATTACGATTACAAATAGAAAAATAGCAGTAAATTTGGAAAGGATAACAAGCCGAAATAGTTCATTGCGGTAAAATTTGATAAAAAGCCAAAGAAATCAACGAGAATATAATGAACTATGAGAATTCCAATGCAACTCTTTTGTATTTAATTTAAAAGCCTTTTAATTTTAATAGTTAGAATTCCAAATTTACAAAAGAGTTGTATTGGAATTCTCATAGTTCATTATATTCTCGTTGATTTCTTTGGCTTTTTATCAAATTTTACCGCAATGAACTATTTCGGCTTGTTATCCTTTCCAAATTTACTGCTATTTTTCTATTTGTAATCGTAATTATATATACCTGACGAGATCAAACAAGATCGAAACAGGCGCTTGTCGTATATTATTATTACAATGTTGAATATAATTTGAAATTGTGATTATTATTATGTTTCATTGATTGGGTGCCTTCACCAATAAGGCATTTTAGATCCGTATTTAACCAAATAATTTTGTATCTTGAAACTAAGCAGAAAGTTATTGCATGAGGCTAGATTTTTATATTGACTCTCAGCAAATTACAAATTTTTTTAAATTCTTTTTTAAAAACTTGCGTGTTTTTTGTGGTATAGCGTTTTTTACTGGAGAAATTTTTAAACTTTTTTAGCGAAGACACGATAATATTTAACATTGGAAAGTCAGCCCCATTTTTTATTGATGCATGGCTACCAGTGATGAAAGTCTCGAGACCGATTTTTGTTTATGTTTTTTAAATTGGTTTCGAGAACATACGTTTTTTGATATTTTTGTTACTTCATATGATTATGATGATTTTTGCAATTTGATTGGAAACCACCTTACTTAATCAGCTTTGTTTCAATTTGAAGCGTTTGAAAGCTACAAGTTCAAAATTATTTTATCTTATGTTTTTTGTAACTTTCTAACTTCTCTAGCTTTTTCACTTTTTACGCTTTTTCCTAGATTTTGGAAATTTTGTGTCAAAACAAGTAGGAAGAGAAAAAGTTACGTAAATAAGACTTCAAAGCAGCTCCAGCATGGATTATAAACCCTGGGCAGATGGAATCAGGGCCCCAGTGCCCTACCTAGTTTTATGTATAAGAATCCTTGCAAACAGCCTAGGTCAGAGGTGGGGAATGTTTTCACTATTAGAAGCCGATTTCTACTAAACAATTACAAGGAGGCCGCATAAGTTAAAATGACCAAGAATAAAGCGTCATCACTTTGAATTTGACTCAAATTTTTTGATTTTTGTTCCTAAAATGAAATAATTTATAAAAATAGTTCCAAAAGAATATCGGATTTTTTGATTTTCGTCTCTAAAATCTAGTAAACTCTAAAAAAAGGTTTTCTCTTATCAGCAGTAGCCATTGATACATAAAAAACTCATGAAAGACGCAGGTTCCCCACCTCTGGCCTAGGTCATCTATAAACGAGAGTCCAGTTTAATTTAATCTTTTACTGGTATTGAAATTACGTATATACGTTCTAGTATTTCTGTTTACATTTTTTAAACAATCTTACTAAAAAGAGTTTACTTTTGTACATGGCATTATTAATGTAAATATTGTAAATTTTAACAAAAAAAGTAACACTAAACTAACGCTGCCCAAAAAATCATACATAATGTCCATATTTGAAGGATTTGACAGGCTACCTATGTCTCGTACATATACTTTGACCACAATCATTGCACCGTAAGCATGAAGGTTTTTGCAGTTTATGCAATGATTACACAACTTCTTTGATAGTCGTTGATGGCTTTGCGAAACCAATTAGCCCTTTATGACCCAATTTATTTTGTCGGTGCAACCAACTTAGGCACTTTCTTGTGATCTAAATTAAATAACACGAGACAGGTGATTGAGCAAAATATCATCCAAATCTATGTTCATACAGCATTAAATAGAATCTTTACTGTATACTTTCACTCAGAAATTAAAGCGAATATTTTGGATATAATAACTAAACCCATTTATTTCTGATGTCGTTCATTGAACGCCATTGGATCATATAGGGTTAGTGCAGAAAGTTGATTAGAACAGCGACCCTTTTTACATGAGTTTGACCGAAAGTTGGTAGTTTGTATCAGCATATAAAAATTTTTTGCTTTATCTGGTATTAATCAGGTTATTAGCATTAAATCTGTTAATATTACATCTTCAAGAAGTTTTTCGATTTTCAAGTACTCATACCCTTTTAAACTGTAGGAATTGCATTTCCGCACATCTACAAATCCATTTCTTTATTTGAAAACCAAAATCTTCCAACAGATCTAAACGTTCTCATATGAACGAAATCAGGTTCACCCACATTCTGCTCACTTTTTTCTTCAATAGAACTTTTCTATACTCTTTTCCAACTCTCCAACTCAACTTGATCTTTTGTAGATCAAATCACTTACTTTTATTTACTTACCTCTCTCAATCTTGTCTACGATTTCTTCATCATATCTTTAATCTGCTCCATCCTAGAAACAATCCATTATAACCCCTAGGGGAGACTGGTGCACGTAGTAACACTTTTTATTGTTTTTGCTATTTTTCTCGTAATAAATTTTTTTCAAAATTCTTGTTTAATATGAAAAATTTAGATCACTGTTTAAGTAATAGCAAAAAAATAAATAAACAATTTTAAAAGCTTAGTGATTAAACTTACGATTTAAATATTTATAAAAAGCGTTACAATGTATCTCGTCAAAGGGGTAAGTTGTAACACCAGTTGGGATAATTTGTAACAGCAACAAAATTACTAATAAATGTTTAAAGATAAATCTAATTTGAAGAAAATAATAATATGAAAAAGTAAACACAATGAAATCACATATAGCCTAGTCATAGACATGAGTATCAAGCACAAAAAATGAGGTATTTGGCCGTTGCTTAAAAATGTTGAAACAGTTTTTTTCACTGCTGGATTAGCCTAATCATAAATTTCAGAATCACATTTGTGAAAAAAACATATATTAAAATCTTTGGCATAAGCTAATTGTGACCACTTTAGGTAACCATAACATTGCACCACCCACTCCTCATCAGGACAACTGTTAAAATAGGGTTCAAGAAATGTAATGCAAAACTACTCTTTTGCTTTGAGTGTTTTTTCAAAAATTGGTTTTTATTTGTTTGGAGCTGTAACAGATTTTCCTTTATTGGTATGTCTGTTAGCATGACACACTTTTTAGACCTTTTCTTGTTTTGCACCAAGGACTTACTTTTAAATTTTTTTATCTCTCTGTGGAGTTTTACATGGCAAACACCATTGTTTTGCTACTCCCCTTATTGACCTCTTTTAAATTATAGCAACTGGTGCAGCAGCTCTTAAATTGTCTTGTAATGATGAGCTGGTGTTCCTGTTGGTTTTTCTTTCATAATTTCTCATATTATTCACAAATGTTGTTGCCAAAGTTAATTTTAATGTAAGCTAGTTAAACCTATGCACAAACATATGTGTTACTACTTGCCCCATCGGCCTATGTTACAATTGACCTCATCTCATACTTAGTCAAGTTTTTTGCTATTATCTCAAAGAGTTAAATTTTAGTTTCTAAACCTTGTTAGCCATTTAATAGCTTGTTTTTTTGTGTTTCAACTGACATAAAACATTTCAATAAAACCGCACCCGCTATTTCTCCAGAAGAAAAAAAATTAAATTTCGAAAAATTTACTTTGCCTACTCAAAAAGCTTGTTTTAACAGTAAACCTATTTTTAATAATTGGAACTAAACAATGTTATTTTCTAGCAATCGGTCTTAATATGACTGTTAGTTGGAGCTATTTAAAATTTTGTTGGTTTATGTTAGATTTTGATAAATTCAAATGTTACAACTTACTCCATGTTACAACTTGCCCCGGTCTCCCTTATAAACTTTTGAAAATTTTCCGAATCACTTCCTTTTAGCGTACTATCTCTCTCACATCCTGCAGTTTTTAACTTTTCGAAAGAATGGTCCTTAGATGGAATGGTTTATATTTTTTTTAATAACACGCAAATACCATACTGACACCCAAAATAATTCGAGCCTTAATCTCTAGAAATGAGTTGGGTAAATAAACGATCTTTTTGGAAGAGCCTAGCGGCTGACGTTTAAACTTTTATTAAAGACACGCCAAAAGCTTTTTTACCATAACAATTGAACTTGGTCATTAGCTGTGGTATTCTTCCAAAATACCTCGCACTATTAGTTCTCGTTCACGTTTCCAAGCTTCATATTTATCGGCCTGAATTAAGACATTTTTGATCCCCTTCTATAAATTAATTTACAATAAGTCTATTAAAGTCTTATAAAATATTAAAGGTTTACGTTACGTAAAACAATCCTAAAAAAAATTAATATAGTAGTTGAAACAAATTGAAATAAGTAAAACTTTATTTTGCTACTGTTTTTATTTCTTTTTTACTCGTGGTTGCTATAAGCCGTATTTTTGTTAAGATTTGCTCCAGATTTATTTAAATTTTTGGTATAGATTGCATCTTTTACTTTCCATGTTTCTCATCAATTTTCTTTAATTTGAAAAACTTTATCAAAATACAACAAAAACACTTCTTTATATTTTATGCATCGTAAATCAATCACTTCATAAAACGTTTATAAAGTGGCGATTTCAACTGGCAACATATTAACTGAAACTAGGTTGCCCTATGTTAATTTTCCCTAGTTTGATCTGCCGAATAAGATAGTTTTAAAAATAGAGCAACCATGCACAATTGACGTTGTGCGTGTAAGAACGTATATCGTTTAGCCGCTGTTTCCTATTTCGCATTCACTTTGTCAATAACACCTCAGAAATCCAACAAAATTTATAAAATTGTGATTTCACAACACAATAGCATATGACAGTAAGTAAGCAAGAATGCAAAATTAAAAAAAGGCACTTGTCTTAAAAAAAGTCTTAGAAAAGGCTCTTCGCGCATACTTTCATTATTTCATATTGGCGACGCTACATACCTTAATTGTGTTGTTTTTTTTATAAAAATTCATAAAATAATAATTGTTACAAGTTAACTTTATACCAACGTAGCTTCGACGTCGTTATAGTATTACATCATTCTGCTTCATAGTTTTAAGGAGTGGTCGGCTTGATCAGACGTCTTTATGACGAAAAAATATACTTTAATTGATGTTATTTTATCAAAATCTAAGTCTATAAAAAATAAATTACAGCTTGTTAATGATGGTTGAATGAAAGTCTAACAAAGTTTCTAATTTATTGTTGCCAACAAGTTATCTTGTACCAATCGTCGCTACACTCATAGTGCATCATACACTTGAAAATCGACGTCTTTCCTTTGTAAATAAACGTAGTTTTGTCAATAATATTTAACCAAGGAGTACCAAGAAATATTTCTAAATCTTATTGACAGAAGAAACTTTTTTGTGGGATTTTATTTTATATAGGAATTGCACCAATGTTGCTGTACCTCTTGACTGCTTAACTAACATTGGTGGGCGCTAAAAACATATAAGATTTAATTAAAGCCTCTATGTATAACAGTTTCACTAATGTTAAAACCAATATCTTGGTGTAGACTACTTAATGTTAAGCGAAACCAAGTGACAGGGAAAATAAGTTTATTGCCAAAAACTACAAATTGGTGAGATTTTATTCAAGTTTTGAAGCGTCCCCCGACCACTTGGTGAGATAGGCTAGTTTAAAATAAAGTTGCAATCAATAAACGTGGGTAAAAAAAGAACTAAATAGTTTTCAGCTTAAACTTAAGACTATTAAAACTTAAACTTAATAGTTTTCTTTCGTGACAATGAACTGTGTAGTTAAACCACGGCCAAGTAGTGAGCTTTCAATAAACATGGTTTTATTGGAAAGTCTGTGAAGATGATTCTTTTCGGTGCAAAACCCATAATTATTTTGTTTATAATAAAATTTGCATTACGTGCGATTGTAATTGCAATCGCCCAACAGTAAAGTTATTTCGTCTTAAGGATGAACATTGTTCAAGTTGAGATCAACAGGCGAGGGCCTCAGGTGGACCCAGGTCTGCTGACTGACGTCCATCCGACGTTGGCAAAGATTGGTCGGACCATGCGTCGGAAAAACAACGTCGGTTCAACTAATCCACGCCGACTCCTTAGTAGCTGCTTAGATTGATTGATTTTGCAAGTTGATTTTTATGCAAGCACAATTAAAGAAATCATTAATGGGTTTACAATGTTTCATGATTTGTGTTTGAATAATTTCGATCGGTAAAAATGGTAGAAATATAATATTATCAATGAAAGCATATTATCAATAAAACTTAATATTTTCTTAATCTAATACATAATTTTATCCACTTACCATTACCTTCTAGCAATTATTAATTAAAACTAACTCTGTAATACGAACAAAAAAGTTGTGATGCAATTAGATATTTAACAAAGTTAAAAATGACCATCATAGTCTTAAGATTTGATTTTTGTTTATGAGTTTGTTTCGTTATTGTTGGTGCGTCTCCATTTCAATAAATTTTTCATTTTACTGCTTTTAACATAATATCAATTTAAAACTGCGCTTTCTTTACTTAGGTCACGTAACCAATAGTTTACTTTAAATCAACGCTTATAGAAAGTTGTTCGTGACGTTTCTGCTTTGCCACACAGCAAGTTAGTGACCAAACAAATTATGGCAACTTCAAATACAAAATTGTGATCGACATAAATCTATATGTAAAATTAAAATCACGACGTCGAACTGGATCCGATTAAAATAAAGTTCCGGTTCGGATTTGGGTTCGGCAAATCTAATTTTTACGGATTCAACTCCGCTTCAGGTTCAGCAAATTTTTTTTTTGGGTTCAGTTCTGGTTCAGGTTCAAAGAATAATAACGATTAACACTGGTTTATGGATCCAGTTCGGGTTCGGTTTGACGCCCTGGTTACAATGCAAACTTCCATTTGACCATCTTCTTCACTGTATACTGTCGCGAAATAAAGAGATTGAATCACGCTTAAAAATCAAGTTTGTATGAATGATTGTTAACAAAAAATTGTTTTAAAGTTTGACGAAGCTTCGGAGCAAAGTTTAACGTGAATTAATAAAGTTTTTGTGAATTTTGTAAATACGTATATTCTTTAAATATATAACGTAGTTAAAAACAGTTGTTTCTATCTGCGGAGAGAAGTTTTCTAAAGAATCAATTCGTACTTAGCCAGAACCTGCAGTTTCAAGAACTTCAGTCTCGGGGCAAATTAATATCGCAAGTTGTTTTCGCAGTGATGGCCTTACAAAGATGAGAAGAGAGGGCTTGGTGCAAGAAAAAAAAGGGAGCCACTGTTCAGTTAAGCTTTTTTTGTGCAAAAAATATAGTGATCTTTAGAAAAAAATTATCACTTTCAATTTATGTCGAAAATCTCTATTTTTATCTCAAAACCAAGGTACTGGTCTTAAAAAAAGGGTATCTTCTTCAATCGAGTACATTGTTACAACGCTTTGTTTGTTCCAAACTAAAGCCATCATTGTGCTTTTATTTTAATGGAATATTGATGAAAAAATATAAAAAAATAAGAAAAAGTTTATACATGACTAAACTTAATTATTTATTAAAAACACTGCGATTATTATGTACATAGTTATTATAACAATTTATCCAAAATAGAAAAGACACAGACTTAGGCTGTCGCTTTCTCGCAGCCTAAGCCGTGGGTAAATTGGTTTAATGTTAAGATTTTGAGGTCTATTAAGCTTCATGCCAAATAGATGAAACCACTAATATCATTGCTGACTTCATCCACTAAAAAGATGACCAGATTAATTATAATCCACCGCCATTGAAAAAAAAGTATTCATAAAAGTTTTGCGTTTGCTAACAAAGGAATATTTCTATATAAAGACAAATTATATCAATAATATGACTGGCTACAACTTTATCTAACTTTTTTCTTGCTCACATAGAAAACAAGTTATTAGGAAAGCAACCAGGTCTTCATCCAAAGTTGTATTTAAGATTTCGCAATTTAATTAAGTCTCAACATAATAATATTAAATTTAAACTGGAGCTTCCTTCTGAAACTTTACCATTTCTTGATTTTGAATTAGGATCAATGAAACAGGCATTGATACTTGGGTATATAAAAAACATTGATGGGCTTACAGAAGAGTGGGGGTCTGGTGCAAGAAAAAGAGGGGCACCTTTTAATGTGTCAAGTTTTGTTGTCCCCAAACTATATAGTGATCTCTAAAAAAAGTTCTTACTTTCAATTTATGTCCAAAATCTCCATTTTTGTCTCAAAAACCTAGGTGATCTCTAAAAAAAGTATTCACTTTCAATTTATGTCCAAAATCTTTATTTTTCTCCCTCACTCACAAAAAAGGTCAGCACCTTCAATCGAGCACATGAACCCTACTTTTGTTGTAAAGTTAAGATGCAGACAGGGGAAACCACGGTCATAATGTTATAAGAAATAGAGCAATATTTTGCTTAGGTGGGGCCACATTTTGACGTTTTTTAGGAGGGGCCCGCTGCTATCTTTACCTTCGCTCCGTAATCAAGCTTTCATTGTGTTCTCATATTGATGAAATATTGATGGAAAAATATAGAAAAATAAAAAAATTAATATATGACAAAATCTAATTATTTATTAACAACACTGCGATTATTATGTATTATTGTTATAGTTATTATAACAGTTTACCCGAAATAAAAAAAACACACACGTAAAATTTCTCAAAATAATACAACGATGACAACAACGTAGGAAGAATATCGAAAAACGTTGAAGATAATAAAGTTAAAGTGTTATTTTTTACTAATTTTTCAGTTTTCTTTAACATTGCAAAAAACGTGATTACATTTTTTTATCATCCGAGATTTTTCTTCATTCAGATCTTTAGATGACAGATTCAGATGGCTGTCGCTTTCTCGCAGCCTAAGTCGTGAGTAGTTTGGTTAATTGATGTTAAAGATCTTAAGGCCTATTAAGCTTCATGCCAAATAATTGACAATAATTCATGTTTTGCATTGATATGTTTGTGGCCTTCTTTTTCAATCAACTTGAAATTTAAAGAAAAAGTAGTTCTTTAGATTGAATGGAGTACTGCAATGAAAATTTTACCCGACACACTATTTGCACGAAGTCATGGTATTTATGCATGATTGTTTATTGGTCATTTTGGGTGATAAATTTGATGATGATTTTATTATACATCAATTATTTATCTTCCTAACTTGCATGTCAATGGCGGAATTATTAAACAATTCAATCAGGAAATTGAATACTTACCATAAAATGAAATTTTAAGTAATCAAAATAAATTAATCGATTAAGATAATCGTGTTTTCACAAAAAATTTATTTCATTCAAAAGTCGACAGACCAGAAAAAGCAAAACTTCTCTTGTGAATTCAGCTACGGTGTTTTATTAACGTGAACCGCAAACATTTTCGTTAAATCAAATTGTCCTGGTCTCAAAAATTTAGACGCTCTTAATGTAGACACTATTATGCACAATTTATTGTTTTCAAATAAAACAATCAGATTAAAATATTTTGATGTTTAACAAATCGTGTCAAATCTTTGCCAAGAAATTTACTTTAATTTAAAATCCAGAATTTCGATGCTATAAAAATTATTTGTTCGTTATAAAATAAATGTTGTTCGAAAACTAAAAAAAAGTGTTATTACATAGAATTCTGGAAACTCACCTTCCGTGAGAATGCAGAATTTCGATACTCTAAAAATAATTGTTGTTTTTAAAATTCCAAAAAACCGTGTTATTACTAAAATCCGGGCAACTAAACTGCTTTCGTTGTGTGGTGCAAAATAATGTTATTATTCTCATTTTGTCCGCTTGATTGGTAGAAAATAAGCATAATATTATTTTGTACAATCTGCTAAACAGACTTTGAATACGAGGACTTTAGCATCCATGGTAACCGCGCGATCAACAAAGTCTTATTGATGTTTCCGTGATAGAAATCAATAAACCGAAACCAATTTTATCGAAAAAATCTTTCATCAAATTAAAGATATCACTAATATATTGATTAAAAATGTTATTACTTCCGTTAATGAACTTTATTAACTTATGCTCGTTGAAATTATATAGAGTCATAGCCGTATCAGCCGAAAAAATGTTGGGGGCAGTAGAACAGTAAATTACAAAGCATTGCAACACTTGGCATTAAGACTATTTTCCCAAAAAAATAACCAACTAAGAACCAACAAGAACAGCGTTCCGGCTTACTTTCATCACTTGTTGAAGACCAAAAATAAAAGGTCTTCACTTTGTTTCTTACTCCGAGTTTTCAATTTTTGTCCCAAAATCACAGTAATCTCTAAAAAAAAGTCGTCACCTTAAATCTTAAACATTTTTGAGCATTCAATGTTCATTTTTGATACACAAAAAATTTTTTTCCTATTAATTTTTGGTCACTGCCTTAGCATTTCTGATTTTTCCCAAATTTTTTTATTGCTGTCCAAAAAAATTCTGGTTTACTCCAATAATTCCTCGTCGCTGCCAAAAAAATTTTGATTTTTCCAAAATTTTTAAAACTTGAAAGGCAATTGTCCGCCTTGCTCCACGGCAGGTACAGCTATAGAAACCATTGTTTTTTAAACTTATTGATTTGAATTTTTTATCTTATTGTAAGGGTTTAAAATAGTAAAAAGACCAAATTTCCTTTTCGTGCTCTTTGTCATTTATCTTAGGTCTGCAATGCCTATCTTTCTGATTCGCAGAACAATAACGAAGGAGTTAAACTTTAATCAAACATGAAACAATTTTCCGATCTACTTTTGTGTATTTCATTACTGTGCATTTAAATTTATATTTGCTTTTTTAGTTTTTAAGAAATGATAACTAAAGTTTACGGCTCCTTTTCAAGACGATCAATATTTTGGGTTTAAATAGTTTATCGCGAATCTCTCTCTCTCCACGTTAAAACTTGATTGACAAATACTTTTATTTTGTACTTATAATCCTATACATAACACATACGAGTAAATCACTGCAAATAGCTATTACGAAAAGATTTATACACATAAGTCAAATAAAAGTTACTTAAAGAAGTTTAGAAAAGTGGAGAGCCAAAATAACTTAGAGGTTGACGATCGCGATTCCGAAGTTTAAAGTAATTAGATATACTTCGGCCAAAAGCTTTTCACTACTTAAATGAAATGAATGTTTTTCTCTCTGGCGTGCGCTATTTATATTTCAAGGTTTCTTTGTTAATTAATATGTGAGTTTTAAAAAAAGTTAAAAAGAGAAATTTAATAAGGCCAAATGTACAAAATATTGTGTGCTGTATAGAGTTAATCTACCGTTACAAATTGGTTACACTTGCAAGTCAAAATATTTAGAAATCCAATTATAGATCGCTTCAAAACAGGAAACATCATCGATTTGAACCCGAAACAACCAACCAGAGGAAGATGTCGCAAAAATTTCTTCCCAAAGATACAACAAAATGATGAAAACAAGAGTTATTCAATACAACAAACTAAGGATACAAAAAACAACAAAAGGATGAGAGCAAGAGTTATAACGAGGAAACTATATGAGTCGGTCGTGGCTGCTATTAAAAGCGCTCTTACCATACGCGTCTGCGCTGAGCACAACTATACGCGCCACTTTCCTCCAGAGTTGTAATGACTCAAGTTCACTTTTGAAATTCTAAAACAGCTCTAAGTGGCGTCAATTCCTTACTACAAAAGACTCAGATTCGATTCGATTCCTCAAATATATTAGGGACTCAAACTGGACTCGATTCCAGCTGAAATTTTACTCCAGTCAATAAGTTTGAATTTTTTTGACCCTATTTTTGAAAAACCAGCTAAAGTTAACAATGCCACAGTTACCAAAAAAATTAAAAAGCAGTTTTGCTATTAATGGTGAGTAGTATAATCTAAAACAAATCCATCATTAATTTAAAATCAGAGGCAGCGTGGTCCAGTAATTAAAACGTCGTGATTTTTATGAACATCGTCTCGTTTGAAAACCTACTCGCGCCATTCTGTTGTGTCCTTGGGAAAGAAACTTTACGGCACTTTCCCTTGCTTGGTGATCTTGGCAAGCAATTCTAAATTTCAGTCATATACCTATTAAATTACAAGCGGACAGCAATACCTTGGTATCCCCGGAAACACCTCGAGGTAATTGCTTGCTCTATGTACTAGCGCCTCGTCGCTTTCTTGCTAGTCAAGAAAATAAATATAAAGAAAAAATGAAACTGAAAAAATTTGTAACAAATTGTTACTACGAATTGTTGAAAAACAAGTAAGCTTAAGCGTATTATTCAGACGTGTAATGACGTGTAACGGAAGATTGTGTACCGAGAATTTATTCAGGACGGATTTGGTTTGATAATTGCTTTATTGATGATATGACAATCTTGTAGTTTACAACAGTTTCTTTGCATAATAGCTTTAACAAACAAAGCATACGAGTATGCAGTCTTGATGTAAACGTTTGGCTTAAACCTGCAAAGCAACACCTCAGTTTATGTTCCATAAATGCGCTAAATGACTTGAACATAGGCATAGACAGGCATGACCAGTAATGGCCTTACAAAAGGGCGGCCTGATGCAAGAAAAAAAGGGGTTGATATTTTTTGTCCCAATAAATGTAACGATCTTTAAAAAATGTTCATATCGAGTACCTTATTCATATGTTTCTTCTAAAGTTAAGGTAAAGGCAGGGGCAACTTCTTCGTGCTAATATAAAGAAATAGAGCAATAATTTGCTTAGAGGGGCACTTTTTGGCGTTTTTTAGTGGGAGCCGGTGCCGCCGCTCCGTTCGCACTGCACACGACAACACTGCGCACAACAACACTAAGAACCAACATTGAAAATTATGAAAACATAAATTGGTGCGTTTGTCTACAAAATGCAACACGACGGTGCATTTTGCAAGTTACTTTCATATTGATGGAATATTGATGAAAAAATAAAAACTTCATATATGACTAAACTTAATTATTTATTAAAAACACTGCGATTGTTACGTAATATTGTTATAGTCATAAACACAATTTACCCGAAATAGAAAAAACACACACACAAAATTTCTCAAAATAATAGGACGAAGGTAGCAACCTAGGCAGAATATCGAAAAACGTTGAAGATAATAAAGTTAATATGTTATTTTTATTTATAGTTTTTCAGTTTTCTTTAACATTTCAAAAACCGTGATTATTTTTTTTTATCATTCGAGCTTTTCCTTCATTTAGATCACCAGATGGCTGTCGATTCCTCGCAGCCTAAATCGCAAGCAATTTGGTAATTTAATGTTAAAAATCCTAAGGCCTATTAGGCTTCATGCCAAATATTTAACAGTAATTCATGTTTTGCATTGATATGTTTGTGGTCTTCTTTTTCAATTAACTTGAAATTAAAAGAAAAAGCAGTTCTTTAGATTGAATAAAGTACTACAGCAAAACCTTTACCCGATACACTATTTGCACGACGTCACTGTATTTACCCACAATTCTTTATTGGTCAGTTTAGGTGATAAATCTAACGATGATTCTATCATACATCAATTGTTTATCTTCCTGACTTGCAAGTCAATGGCGGAATTGTTGAAACAATTTAATCGGAAATTTGAATAATTACTATTTAAATGATTAAAATAAATTAATCGAATAAGATAATCGTGTTTTTATAAAAATTTATTTTGTGCGAACTGAAGACCAGAAATAGCAAAATTTCACTTGTGAATTCGACTGCAGTGTTTTATTTACTTGAACCGCCAACATTTTCGTTAAACCAAAATTTTCCTGGTCTCAAAATTTTTAAAAGTTCTTTTGCTGTCCACATATAGCCCACAAAAGAATTATCTGTGGCCTGCTGAGGAATTTTAAACCATAGAAAAATAAGATTATTTTAAAAACATTTCTTCTCCCTCAGTGATAACTACCTTTACTTATTTTATTTAAAACCAAATAAATACAAAAAAACTTTTAATAATCATTTTTCACATTCCAAAATAGTTAGGCTTACCATACGTGCCGTTTTAGTCAGGACAGTCCCAATTTTTAGGTCTTGTCCCGACGTCGCGCCAAGTTAACCATCATGTCCAAGGATTTACAATTTTAAATGAATAACTTTTCTAAAGATAACTACTTATTTGGGAGGAATTCTTTTTTCTTTTAACAAACGTCTCAATTCACCACTTAGAAAATACGGTCAGCCTAGAAATAGTCCCCAACCAGCTACGGCTTGCAAGTTCTACAAAATTTTGAAAAATGGCCCGCAGGAGAGATGAGCTTGGACCAACCTGGTGTGGACAATACTATGTACAATTTATTGTTTTCAACTAAAACAATCAGATTAAAATATTTTGATGTTTAACAAATCGTGTCAAATCTTTGCCAAGAAATTTATTTTAATTCAAAATCCAGAATTTCGATTACTTGTTGGTTTTAAAATAAATGTTGTTAAAATAAATATTGTAAAACTTAAAAAACGTGTTATTGCATAGAATTCTGGAAACTCGCCTTTCGTAAGAATGCAGAATTTTGATGCTCTAAAAATAATTGTTGTTTTTAAAATTTCAAAAACCGTATTATTGCTAAAATCCGGCCAACTCAACTGCTTTTTTTGTGTAGTACAAAATAATGTTATTCTCAATTTTTCAGTTTGGTTGGTTGAAGTAAAACAAAATAATTTTAGCATCTAAGGCAACCACGCAAACAACAAAGTCTTATCGATGTTTCCGCGTAGCGTCATCAGTATGGATAGAAATCAATAAATCTAAACCAAGTTCATCGAAAAAATCTTTCATCAAATTAAAAATATCGCTAATATGCTGATTAAGAATGTTATTACTTCCGTTAATAAATTTTCCTAAATATTGCTGGTTGTAATTATATAGAGTCATATCCGTATCAGCCGAAAAAATGTTGGGGGCAATACAATTTTGCCCATATTTTGTTGAGGTTTTCCCCAATCATCATGTTCTAATGCTTCACGGATATGAGACAAAATTTCGTATCAAATTTATGGCAAAGACAAAAAAAAGTTCTTCACTTTAAATCTGTTTCTGATTTTTTGATTTTGGTCCCAAAAAAGTAGTGATCACAAAAAATCTTCACTCTAAATTTTAATCGTTCATCTGCAATTGGGAATTTTCTCTTCCAGGAGTAGTTTGTTTTTAGTGCACAAAAAAATTTGTTCTGCCAAATAGTTGTTTGTCGCTGGTCGAAAATTTCTAAGTTTGCCCAAATATTTGAGATTTGAGGCACAATTGCCTTGTGATCATATTGGCAATTTTTTGATTAATTTTTCAAAACTCTTTCTTGATTCCAGTTCTCTAAAGTACATTTAGAATTCTGATGATAGGTTTATCATCTTTATCTAAGTATAAATTTGTCAACGGCAAAATAAGAATTAAAAAAGTTATATTTTTTTTATAGATAAACTTTAGGTAAACAAAATAATGTAAAGTAATATTCAATGCATTAACCGGTAATCATTTCAAACTAATAGTTCATGCTTTTCCGTTTTGACAAAATTTTTAAAATAAATGACAAAAAACTGAGTGTTTAAATATTCAGTCGAGTCGTGTGAGCCGATGTCAAATTTCTGGACAGATCTTTTGCAGTCTAACCATTGTTGATTCATCCAAACTGATTAAAACTTCTATTTCACGCGATAGAAAGTGGAAGGAGCAGTTGGGATTTATGTGGTCTGCCGTTTGATCCTCCACTCCATATTTGCATGTTGTTGTGGAAGACCCCCAAAAAAAGGCCTTCACTTTGTTTCAATCTCGATTTCTCTATTTTTGTCTCAAAATCAGTTTTTGCCTCCCTGGTATTGAAGTGGAAGACAGGCGACACTGTTTTAGGTGCGCTGAGTTCCTGCTTCCATTTGTGGAAATACGCCTGGAGAGTTGACATGTCTTGGCTAAAAGTCTCCTCCAGCGTCTGATAGTCTACAGCAGTATGCACAAGATCTATTGTAAGTCTTGAGCGTAGGCATATTTGTTGGAGAGAGTTGGAGGCAGGTCATTTTTATAGATGTTAAAGAGGGATAAAGCCAAGACGGGAGGGACGACTTTTTCAGGTGCCAAAGTCTGCTTTGCTTCTCGTTACTAGTGATAAGGGTAAAACTGCGGTTTTGAATCAGTTCCATGACGATGTGTCTTTCAAAAAGCAACAGTAAAACTTGCAGATGAAGTTGCAATGCATACAGTATCACATGCTGCTGTGAGGTTAACAAACACAACACGGCTTTCTTTTTTTTCCTAAAAGCAGTCCTCGATTTCTTGTGTATCACATTGAACTAATCTACGATCGAGCTCCCTTGTCAAAAACCCGCTTACTCACTAGGGAGCAATGGATCAATGATATGTTCGATACGGTCATAAATAAATAAATATTATTTTATCACGTTTAAACATAATTTCATAACAACAAACTGCCGTATTGACGAACCAATGATTTTTTGTAACGGAAAAAGAGGCCAAGATATTCATTTAGAAAGTGTTTGGTTATGCTATAATTTTGAGTATTCGGCCACGTTGGATTGTTTACAAAAACTAAACAAAGTGGACTTGGTCAGAATAGTAATATTGTTTTAGGTCTCATTAAAAGTTGAAATTTTGTTTCTCGTTTAATAATTAGTTTACGAATTCTCTTTGCACGTTGACTTTACCAAACAAAGCATATGAAGTGATGCCCTTACAAAAGAGGGGCCGGAGCAAGAAAAACAAGGAAAGCACTTTTTAATGTGCCAAGTTTTTTTGTTTCAAAATAAAGTGAAATCTAAAAAAAACTCATCAATTTCAATCTATGTCCAAAATTTTCATTTTCACTATTTATGTCCGAAATTTACTAAATTATTACTAAATAGCTGAAAATACAGCAGCAACGTGAAGTTAGCCGAAATTTGAAAATTGCTTTGTGAAAACAATTGAATAATATTTTGTTTCAGCAGTTTTTATACTTGAGCTTCTATTGCATTTAACTAAATCATGACTGAAAGGCTAAAAACAGCTGAATCAGCTGCTGATGCAATTTTGACTTGGGATACTGACAATAAATGTCAAGATGATGAAGAGCCAACAGCATCAGCTGAAGAAATAGTCGAGATTTTTGACAAAGCAGCATTATTGAGTGACAGCAGCAACAGTAATGGTGAAGACTAAGACAATGATAAATGCATCTTGACAACTAAAAATTATTCAAAAACTTCATGGCGTATTCCGTAATAGGAAAAAATGAAACAGAGAAGAAAAAATTGCCATTTTCGAATGCTGGAAGAGTGGAAGGACGAAACGTTTTTAAAAGTTCTCCAGGAGTTCCACGATTTGTAGCTAATGCAATTATAACTCCTTACGATTTGTGAAACAACTGATTCACTAAACCATTTTGAGAACAATTACGAATTATGAGGAAGCTGCAAGATGCGGGAAAGAGGATTTTGGTTTGAATCTTCAAGAACTCGAAGTTTTTATCGCACTTCAGTACGCACGTGGTGTTTATGGAAAAATGATCCGGTGCATTTTTTGTGGAATAGAATATATAGCATCTTTTTTTTACACAACAATATCTCGAAATCGTTTTTTCAAGATAAATATAATAAGATTTTGATTTAATTTAATAATTTAAGATTTGATGATTAACCCAACAGATTAAAAACAGGGTCTATAACGCTAATAGATTTGCTCCCAAACGGAAAGTGTTTGAAATTTTTGTATCTTTGTGCCAAAAAAAATATGTCCGCAATTTTTTCTAACATTTGACGAACAAATAATGTCACTAAAATCCAAATGCTCTTTTATTACTTTCATGCCAAAAAAACTGGACAAATGTGGAATTAAGTTTTGGGTTCTTGCCGATCTACAAAATATGTTGTAAATATTATTCCGGATTTCGATGCACGAAAAAAAGAGAAACGTGGAGACATATCTTTGGGACAATCAGAACTCAAGTCTTTAGTACAATGTGTCAGAAACAAAGGTGCAACATAAAATGTGACAACATTTTTACTTCTCTGACAGTGGCAAAAACAATTGCTATGGAAAAACATTGATTGTGGAAACAATTAGAAAAAACAGGCGAGAATTGTCAAAATATATAACTGAGTCTTTAGAAGAACGGTTATATTCAAGCAGATTTTTATAGAATCAAGATTCTCAAGCATTGTTTGTGAAATATCAGCCGAAGCCCAAAAAAAGTATCTGCTTGTTATCTACTCTTCATCGTTCGGTGAATATAGATTAGAGCACTGAAGAAAAGAAACCAGAAGTTATTTTGTTTTACCATAACAATAAACTGGCGTCGACTGTTTTGACCAAATGGCTCATCTTTATTCGACAATACTGGCATCTCAAAGATGGCCATATAGTGTCTGGGAAAATATGCTTGATATTGCAGCAATTAATGCTTGGATACTCTACAGAAAGTCCAATAATAAAGGAAAATTAAGAAAAAAAATTTTAGTGGAATTGATTTATGCACTGAGACAAAAACAAATAGAGAGTAGTCCAGAAATACCTTTCGCTGCTTATAATCAGCTACCAACTAGAAAGCAAAAAAAATGCAGAGAATTTGATGGTTGCTACATGTTCTCTCTGCATTATTTGCAAGGAACCAAATTGTGGAAAGTGAGCAGTAACTGATTACAGAGTAGTCCAAGTAAAGTATAAAAAGTGCCAGATACTTCATTTGTAATTGGTCCTCCGCTTACTTGACTACAAAGTGTAGCCAACTTTAATAAATTATACTGCTGTAAAACAGTTTTGCTTTTAAACTACGAGTGAAAAAACTTGGGTTTCTTTTTCTATTTTTTTATTTTTATTGCTTCAAATTATGTAGCAATGTTTTGCTTGAATAAAAGAAAAAAATCCGGGGTACCGCAGCGTTATATGCATCTGAGTAACATTAAGTTGTTTTACGCAAATGTTTAAGAAAATATCTTATTTATTAATCTAAATCAGACCCAATATTGTCCAGATTTTATTTTTTATGGACTGAATTTTATAATATATTTTTTTTAAATATTCAAATAAACTTTCTTTTTTAAAATATTTATCATCAAAATCTAAGAGAAGACCAAGAAAAAGTCATCGCAGAAGTTAGATGGAATATACTGGTTCATTTTGATAAAATGCAAATGAAGAACAAAAAACTTGGAAAAAAGTGTTTACCTAAAGTTCAATGGAAAATCCGGATTTATTACATATTTTCCCTTACGTTGCTTCCTCATGTTGAAACGCATAATTACGACCTTGATCGAAATCATATTTTAAGAAATAATAACTTTGTACCAACCATTTGTACCAACCAGATCTGAAGAAGATCTTGAAGATTTGTGCCAACCAGATCCTGCCCACGCATTGTGGACAACTCCACTTGACCACGGCTTTTCAAACTGTGGGTCGCGACCCCAAACGAGTTTGCATAAAAATTTTTGAGGTCGCAAAACAAATTAGCTTTTTGTGCTTTTGAAATTGGCTTTTCTACAAAAAGATTTATTGACAATAAATAACTAGAAAAGGTATAGTGTTGTTTCACCATTGTTGCGTTCATTGTAGGCATTTAAGGCATTTTATTAGCAAAATAAACCCTGAATCAGAGTTAAGACTTTTTTTTTTTAGAATACACCTGATTTTGAAGACAAAAATTGCAAAATTATAGCTTGATTCTACTGTTCTTGTTGTGGTTTTCCGAAGAAAAAAATAGACGTAAAATTAGCGTATACATATTGGGGTCGCACAAAAATTTACTTTTTAAAATAGGGTTGCAGAACAAGAAAGTTTGAGAAGCCCTGCAGTAGACCATTCAGCTGGATCACAACAGGACTTCCGTTTTATTTGGTTCTTACATAATATAAATACTAATGTCTTTATATATTTTTCCAATATAAAAATAATATTTAATTGCTATAACATTAGCTTAATATTTACAGAAAATCAGAAAAAATGATTTTAATATATTCTATATAACCCATAAAATGCATGTAATCTCAAACATTCAAAATACACAATAAATTAGTCTTAACTGGACAACACTGAAAACAGTAACAAAATCATTATTTTGTAGTGAAGCAAGCAAGCTGCATCAAACAACAAAATATTTATCTATTTTTTATATATATAAAAGTATTGCTCTGTCTTATTATTATTAATATTTATAAAAAAGTATTAATTACTATTTCGACGACAAGATTTTCAACTATATCACAATGAGCATTTCATTCCAGAAACTTACCCAGAAATCAGTTCATCTCATACGAAGCAGCCGCTAGGACAAATGAAAGTAATCTCGGTGAGCACGGGTTGGAAACTTTCGATAGTGCCATACAAGTTTAGTTAATTCGTCGATGATTGTTTTCTTTTTTCGTTAAAGGTTCTTCAGTAAAAAGCGATACTTTCCAGAAACCTTACTGTTGTCAACTTTGCGTTTGTAGAACTAACAAACTGAGTAGGTAATAAAACAAATTTTCCAAGAAACCGCTGTTGATTTGGTAACTTTTATTTTCATTTTTTACTTTTGAAAAGCTAGAAGTAACATCAAATGCAGCTTTGTAAAATAATATTTCACTTTCTGTGGAGTGGCAAGTATAATTTATGATTATGTGCTTTGAAGATAAAAAACTTCAATTTAATCAATTTCATTTTAGTTTGTGTTTACGAATTTAAATTTTTTTAGTTTGTGTTCTCCCAAAAAGACCAAGTTCCAGGAGTTTAAATTCGAGTTCGAGTTCGAGTTCAAGTTTGCAGAACAATGGTTTTTAATTGTAAAACTGCTGTGACCTCACCTAAAAAAACTGTATTTTTTCAACATTTCAAAATTGATATCAACTTGGACAGTACCTCTTTAATGATGATGATGATAATGATGATGATGATGCTTTTTTCATGCTTAGTAACAATATTTAAGTATGTTCAATGTACATTAAGCAAAGCATGAAAAGGAAACGCGACACAACGACGAACGTTAAACATGCAGAAAGTATAGAGAGGGGGTAAGAAAGAGCAAAAATAAGAAGCACGGCCGCGTTACCTAATTCAAACTAAATATTATTATATTTATTAATAATTTTTAGGCCAAGAGCACATGGATTAAAACTGTTTTTTCCCATGTCGCAAAACTCAAAAGCTATTTGCCAAACAAAGACAATAAGTCGGCAGCGTGGTTGAGTGGTTAAAGCACAGGACTGATAATCAACATGGTCTCGGTTCAAAACCCACTTACACCATTCTGTTCTGTCCTTACAACACTTTCCCCTGCTTGGTGGTCTTGACAAGCAGTTTTAAATTGCAGTCATATCTCTACTAAATTACTAGCGGACAGCAATATCTTGGTAGCAGGTCGGGGTAATTGCTTACCCTATGTATAGCGCCTCCGTCGCTTTCCTGCGATTCAGGAGGATAAATATTGAGATAAAAATATTAAAAAAAAAAGTCCAATGTAGATCCAACTGGTATATGGTTGAATTTATAAATCTTTTTAAAAATGTGCCAATCTTTTGTACAATTTACCAGTGCAATTTGCCTATAATTGATATTTTTAGTGTATGGGTCGAAAGTTAAATAAGCCAACCACTCAAAATTTAGAAAGGTTCTTTATTTATAAAGCAAAATTTGACCCTAAACAAGCAAGTGAAAATTTTACCTTTCGTTTTCACGTAACTTTTAAAAGCAAAGAACATTTTCGACCCTCAAATTCTATCAAGATTTTTTGTTTTTTAAAAATGGAATTCAAAACTTTTCTCTCATAAAAAAGCAAGACTGAAAAAATACAATGTGTATGCGTTTTCTTGATTGGTTAAATAGATCGAAAGCCGAAAATGATTTTTTTCATATTCTTTGCTTTCCTTTTAGCGTGAAAGAGTAAGCAATGATTCTCTGCTTACTTTTTATTGTATTAATTTTTGATTGCTAGAAAAACAAACCTTTTTTACTTTTTTGTGTATTAAAACAGTTGGTTATAAGTTGAATGTGTTTGTTTATTTCAATAAATCAAGTTTTCAATTAGAATCATTTGGGAAAATTTTGGGAACAATTACTTACGTTTACTTCGAAAACTCAACACTAAACCATACGAAACTTTTAAAGTTGCCTGGCATCACGAATGAAAAAAATAAACTCTAGAAAGTTTTTTCTAAGGTTTTAAAAAAGCTTTTAAAATCACTTTCACTGATTTTCTTCAACAAATTTTAGTTGTATTTTAAAGAATAAACATTAGAAAGTTTTGCGTTAAATAGTTATTAGGCATATATACAACTATGTATTTTTTTGATTAAAAAAAGTTTGCTGATGAATGTTAGGTTATGATTAAGTTGATACTGATTATGGCTGAGGTAAAGTTTATTTATTTTTTATTTTATCTTTATATTTATCCTTGCAACTCGCTGGAAAGCTCCGGAAGTGAGTCAGCACATTTTACTTTTGCTTGTCTTGCGCTTGGCACTCTGACTTTGCTTGGCGGTTGTAGTAAGCAGCTCCATCTTTGGGTCGTGTCTCTAAATAAAAACTAAAAACCAAAAATAAATATATAGATAATAATAATAACAATAATAACATCAATAGAAAATAGACGTTTGCAATAGGAGTTCAATGAACCTTAGTCGCAATGAGTCATATTTCGGTTAATTGTGTCGGCAACGAGGTAGAGTGAGTAGAAGCGTCGTATTGATGGCGATGGCGATCGACACTCTCGCGGTTCAAACGTCACTCGCGTGATTCTGTTGTGTCCTTGGGAAAAACACTTAAAAAACTTTCTTTTGTTTGGTGGTCTTAATAAGTAGTTCCAAATTTCAGTCATATTTCTAAATAAAAACTAAAAATTAAATGAAAACTTTTGACTGGACAGCAATGTCTTTGCATCTTTTAAAGCAGACCAAGATAACCGTTTAACTGCAGCCCGCAGTATAACATCTACAACATTTTTCTGTGAGTCAGCAAAATAAATATAAAGATATAATATCAAAGAAAATAAAATAATTTTGAATTTTAATAGATTTTGCTATGGCTTTCTAATCATTTGCGTACAGTTAATAATAACCTTTAAAAATTGTTTGTTATACCAGAGCTGGGCAAACTACGGCCCGCAAAAGCCCAAGCAAATAATTAATGTACGAAATTTTAACATTCAGAATTACAGTGGATGTTGCTGACGAATCCAATAATTGCATAATGAATTTGTCAAGCTTTTTTATGCAATTAAATGATTTATGAATTTATTTAGAATTAATAAAAAAGCATGCAAACAAATCAAGGAATAAGGCAAAGCGTTGTTTAATTGCTTAAAGTACTGCATAATTGTTGTTTGTTTTGCTGATTCTTTTGTACCTGCTTTTTAACAAAAGAATGTGTCCATGTCAGGGCCTTCAAAAATTATGTAAGGCTTGGTTTAGTAAAAACTTGATTAAATGAAAGCTGCATATTTAAAAGAACAAATGCTTAAACACCAAGATTGCGTAATAATGTAAAATTATTTGCTTTTAGTTTTTTCAACCACATCAAAGACCGATGTTGTGCGTTGACAGCGTCAATTTGACGGCGCCAATTGTCAGCTACAAATTTTTGGTACGCTGACACTTACGTTACTAATTTTTTAATTTACAGAGCAGTTGTCGCCGTAAATTTTTTATTCAATTTCAGCGTCGAGCGTCAAATTCTTTTATACTCCTAATTTCTTAAAATAAAAATAATTATTATTGAAAAAATGCGGTCGCGTAAATAATATATAAAAAACTGCAGCATGAAGCAAAAATAAGTTTCATTTCATAATCTTTTGTGCAACGCTCATTTAAACTGTCATCAAACTAGTAATTGTGGCTACTGTTGTATTTCCTGCTTTGAATTCGCAAAGAAAATTTTTTTTACGCTGACGAAACGTGGTTTTACTTTATTAAATATTTTTAATTATTACGATAACTGTAACTAACTTTAATTTTAGCCAATCAGAATCAGTCTTAAAACTTTTCAAATACTACATTTAATTCATTCTAGTAAAACCTCTTGAAGAGAGCTACACGAAAACGATTCAGATTTTCAAAACAGCCTTTTTTAAGGTGCTCATTTAACAAAAGAGTTTCAAATGTAACATTTGGTTTTAAGAGCAATTTTAAAACATGTAGTTCTGTGGGGCTAAATAGTCCTTTCAGTACAAAAGGGTTAAGCGTGGATGAATGATAGTTCAGTAGAATTTGTCTATGGCGACATCGTATATAACGTCAATTCGCTTATAACGTCATACGAGTATTTCCCTTGGTCCCGTCAGAATTCCTATTGTTTGCGTACAATCACATTTGCCTACAACGGCATCGCCTATAACGTCAATTTATATATAATGGCACCTTTTATTTGTCCCCCAGACAAATTTTGTTCATTTATATCGACACTTAAAGTTTCGGCTTTCAACTGTGCCACAATCAATCATCATCTTTGAATTAGCTACGAATCCTGTTTGCGTGTTTTTCTTAATTTACTTTACTAGGTCCTTCACAGCAGGTAGTCAACTTAATTAGATGTGACAAAGAGACCTGTGCTGTAGCGTCAAATCAAAACGACTTGTTGTACAGTATCGACTAAAAGCTGAAGTGGTTAGAAAGAGATCTCTGTAGCAAAATGCCGACAAACAAAGAAATTTTCTCCTTTGGAAAAAATATGAAAACGTTAGCTAAATCATTTAAAACTTATCTAGCACAAATTATTATCTTTATTTTATCTCTATATTTAATCTCCTTTATTTTTATTTTTGTTTCTATATTTATCCTCCTGACTCGCAGAAAGCGACGGAGGCGCTATACATGGGGCAAGCAATTACTCCGAATTGCTTCCGGAGATGCCAAAATATTGCTATTCACTTGAAGTTTTAATAGAGATATGACTTTAATTTAGAACTGCTTATTAAGACCACCAAGCAGAGGAAAGCGCCGTAAAGTGTCTTTCCCAAGAACACAACAGAATGGCGCGAGTGGGATTTGAACCGAGACCATGTTGATAGCAAGCACGGCGTTTTAACCACTCGACCACCCTGCCAACAATCGAACACTATGTGGTGCAAAACCTGCCTCAATAAAAAAACAGCTGACGATCAAAGACTTTTTCGTTAATAATAATATTTTGTCTGAAATAACTTTTTATCTATAATTTGTTAATTATACATATTACTGTACAATGTTTAAAAAATTTTTTTGATTATTTTTATGTACAGTTTGTTTAATTTTCCGTGTGTTTCGTTAAATTAATGTTTTTCATTACAATGGTAATTTTGGTTGAATAATACACCTCGATATTGAGTCTAAGCAGTTTTGGAATGGCATTCGTCTTTAACCCTTGTCCGGCGGCATAATTTTACACCGCTAACAGGCGGCATAGGTACAATTATACCTAAACTTATTTTGTAGGAAATTTGTCGTTGTAGGTAAAATTTCTGAAACAATTGAAGTTGATTTAAACAGTAAGCCTTTCAAAACCATGCGACAAAAATAAGCACCGCCCAGACATAACGTATTATGACGTCATAATGCATACCGATGAAATTCTAAAGGCAGGTTTACACACAACGCGTGCGCGAGTCTTTTGCTGCTATTCAGCTAATTTTGAGTCAGTCAGAAGAAACGTTTTAAAAGTTTAAAAGCTTCAGAACTACAAATGATGGCTTAATAGAGCTTGATTGCGCAAAGCAGTAACTATTTTCTTTCTGGATAAGACTTTTAGCCTCTTAAGCTAGCCTGGTTAGCCAGTTTTACAGTAGCCAGCCCTCACAGTAGTTAGCCAATTATTTAGCCAGTTTTTACCGTACAGTAATTACCCAGTTACCTGTTTATAGCCTGTTAGCCTCTACCTCGTCACTAGTTGGGTACTGCGCATAACCTGTAAGCAGAACAGAGCTGCATAGCAATATCGGCTGGTTTTGTAAAACCACACTTCTTGATGCCACTGATGCCTGGTATATTCACAATATATCATCTATAGGTTGTCTCAGTTGTTTTATATTACGAGGTATTTTAGTTATATTTTAGGAAGCTGTTCATTTTTACCGATTAACTGAATTATTATGAATGCACTTGGAGCTGAAACTAGGAGCCACAATTCACAAGCGCGATGGTTAGTAGGCCTATGATACGGTCTCATGACCAATTTTACATTTTTCCTTATCGACAAATTACTTTATGTGATTTTATTTTCATATTTTTTGCAGATATGCGAATGATGAATTGAGGCAAATGATTGAAGAATCGGATTCTGAATACGAGGAAGACTCGTATGTTGCATCAGATGACGAAACCTATATTCCGTAGCGAATGGTGATACCGGCACTCCAGAAGATTCAGACATCGAGCAAGAAATGATCATAGAGCAAGAAGAAGGATACGATTCCGATGAAAGTGTTGAGGATGAGCCTTTGCCTCAAAACGTCAGTAGTATTTGGATAGCCAAGAATAAAACAGAATGGGGTAGCAACCCATTACCAAGCGCACAAACAAGATCTTGTAACATTCTGCATCAAAGGGGTGGACCCGCAGCAAACAGTAATCTGTTTACACCAGATGAGTTATTCAAGTCAATAATGAGACCAGAGATTTGTGACATCATACTACGAGAAACAATTCGAAAGGGCAAAAAACTGTGTGATGCTTTCAACAATGATCTGATAAACAGGTTTCCTCTTGCCTTCAGACGGCCACCATCAAAAACATTCCAGCCTTTTGCTAAAGCTGAGCTGCTCGCATTTATTGGCGTTCTGATTGCTGCTGGTGTACACAGACAAAATAAAGAGAATCTGGACGATATGTGGAAAGGTGATGCTTTACCGTTTATACGTGCAGCTATGTCTCGTGACAGGTTCAAAATGATGCTCAGATTTATGTAGATTTGACAACGAAAACACCTGCACAGAACGCGCGCAAACAGATAAGGCCGCACCAATACGAGACATATGGATTATGTTGAATAGAAATTTGGAAAAAGCCTACAAGCCTTATGAATGCATCACCATCGACGAACAATTATTTACATATAGAGGTCATACTAAATTTACACAGTACATACCATCTAAACCTGCAAAATATGGCATCAAGGTTTTCTGGGCTTGCGATGCATCAAACGCATACCCACTACAAGGTCTGATTTACACTGGAAAACCAACAGATGGTCCCCGACAAGTAAACGTTGGCGAGCGAACAGTTCTGAACCTGGTCAGTTTGTATAAAAGCTCTGGAAGAAATGTCACAACGGTTAACTTCTTCACGACTATGGAATTAACTAAGGTATTGAACTCCTGGAACATGACTTTAGTTGGTACAGTCAGAAAAAACAAAAGATTTCTGCCCAGCAACATGCAGCCTAACCAAAGAAAGGCCTGTTTATTCAACCAATTTTGCCTACCATCATGATGCAACAGTCTGTTCATATGTGCCAAAAAAGAAGAAAGCAGTTGTGCTTTTGTCATTTATGCACATGTCAGGAGAAGTTGAAGAAACGCAATCAGCCAAGCCAGAGATAATAAAATATTACAACAAAACAAAAGGCGGTGTTGATACTATGGATAAAATGCTGGGCGAGTACACTGTGAAACGACGAACACTGCGGTGGCCGCTGGCATTTTTTTACAACATGATTGACGTCACTGGCTTGGCATGCTACGTCATCTATAGAGAACACAATGCAAGGTTAATGGCAAAGGATCAACGAAGAAAGTTTCTGAAAGAGCTTGCCAATAGGCTGTGTATGGTCTCGATGGAAGCTCGTAGTAACAATAAGATGTTGATTAGGAACCATTTTATTCGAGGCGCAGTGGAAATGGTGCTTGGACAACGAATTGTGACGTCACGAGAAAATGTTGCTGTTGCTCGTGCTTCACATGGCAGTCGTGGACCCACTCCGATCGTTGGCAGTTGTTGTGTCTGCCGAGACTAGAAGAGAAAACAACGAAAAACCAGGAAAAGCTGTGTGATTTGCGGGCAGCCTGTGTGCAACGAACATTCAGTATCTAAAACGATGTGCATCCCTTGTGAAAATGAATAAACTCTTCTTCCTTTACTCATTTCTTCATGTTGTAAATACATTGATTGATTTGTGTTGTTTTAATAAAATAACATCATCTTTAAAAAATCATGATTAATTTTTTTGGGATTCATTCCAAACAAATAGCTACAATTGTACCTATGCCGCCTGTTATGGGTGTAAGAAAAACTTCATCCAATATACAAGGAATGTGTAAACATAATTGGCTGAAAATTTTCTTGAATAAATCTATGCAAAAATGTGGAGGTGTCAGGAAATCTCAGGTATCTACGACTTATAGCAAAAAGTTATCGCTATTTAAAATCGCAAAAGTTACAATTGTACCTATGCCGCCGGACAAAGGTTAAATGGCAAACGACTGTTGAGTGGTCGACCTCGAATTCAACAGCAACTTCTCGTGTGGTTTTGCGAGTATCGGCTTTAATTAAGGCTTTTAAATGTTCTTTATTAACCGCAGTCGGCCGGCCGCGACCGTCTTCATCTTTGAGGCTCTCGTCACCATTGCGAAATTTCTTGAACCACCGTTGTGCCATACGTTCGTTAGTGGTTCTTGGGCCAACGCATCATTGATATCACGAGCTGTCTCGGCAGCTTTTCGTCCTAGTTTGAACTGGAACAAAAAAATCATGCGGATTTGAATTTTGTCCATGCTCTCGAAAAGACTGCAAAAAAATGAATGAAGAAATTGAGAACGGTAACGAACAACACGATTCGATAGAGCGAAAAACGATATATATATACATGGCTATATATATCAATGAATTAATTTAGAAATCATATATAAAAGCAACATATGTGAGAAACGGACATTATTTTTGCAACAAATATTATGTTTGAACGAGAATAATAATAATTATTGTTGTTACAGTTAACAGCTGCTTTGCTATTTGTTAAATTGGAAGCCGTTTTATTTTGCTTTCATTAACACTAGAATTACAGCTGCGGTCATTTTGACCGTTTTTGATTTTAAATTGTTCATATCTCTGCTAAGGTAAGTCTTAAAACATTGAAACTTTCTGACTTTTTCTAAGTCTTTTCAACTTTTAGCATGTTAATTTTTATTGCATTCCAATAAACGCAGCGGATATTGGATAGCGATTTACCTTAAATTACCGCCAACGGTCATTTTGACCGGAAAGCAACTGGTAATTTTTCTAAGAATAAAATTGCCTTTCAATGAAGGCTTTTTTGTGTTATTGTTTCAAAACAATCATGCAAAAATTACTGAAGTATCTGGAAACAATTAGTTTCTAGCTAGTTCATAATGTGGTCATTTTCGGAATGCCGAGATCAGAACGAGTTAGCAATATCCAAGCTCTAGATTGGCTGAACGTGATTGCAGAAGATGATCCGGGGGATGAAAGCAAAAGTGAAAATATTTGTGAAAGCTTAGATCAGGGATCGGGAAATTCAGGCCAAGTATACTTACATGGGAAGTAATTTTTTCAGATGGATCGGATTCAGAGACTGATATTGATGACTTGGAGCAAACTGATTCTGCATCATGTCAACTTTCAGCAGTGGCAGTAGCAGCAATGATACAAGTACTGCAGCAAAAGCGCAGGGTGATGGGTTTACTCCAAACACCTTGGAAATTGGATTGGTTGCTAAGGAAAGAACAAAATGGGAGCACATCGAATTTTCTTCAGCATCGAGGGGCAGGCTACAAGCTCAGAACGTGCTAACAGAAAGCGAAGTCTAACGCGATATGACAATTGCATGTTAGATGGTCCGCTTAGTGCGTTTGAGCTACTTGTGGATAACACCGTGTAATTTTTTTTGTTTCTTGGAAATAACCTCCAGTTTCTAATTTACTATGCTTGAAAACACCGGAAAATAGCTATTATTGTCTTGAAAGTTCGAGTTCGTAAAGAATACAATTTGTTGAGTTTCATATATTTATTTATTATTTTAACTGTTTTCGTTACCTAGATTCGTTTAATACAGCTAATAAACTCATATTTTTAGAGTTGTAAGTTAAGTTGTTTTCATTTATTGTAAAATAATCTTGAAAAACTGTGCAATGACTGCCCGTGGTTGCAAATATTCAGCCGATTCCTTCTTGTTGTATCTTTGCACGAATACACAGGTTTATTATTAAACAATAATTAAAATTCACAAAAAATACTAAGCCAAAAATAACCGTATTGAAATAGAAGGCTTTTAGTTCGTTTACTGTAATAGCTTGATGACTTTGAACTGACCTCTTCTTCTTCTTCTTCTCCTTTCGACCTTTCCCTTTAGTCAGGGGTGGCCACAGCGTATCATCATTCTCCACATCTTTCTGTCTTCATCATCCGTCTCCTTCACACCAACTTGCCCCATATCTTCCTTTACTGCATCTAAAAATCTTCTCTTTGGTCTCCCTCTTCTCCTCTTTCCCGGTAACTCCATTTCCATCATTTTTCTTCCTACATACTCTTGGTCTCTCCTCATGACATGTCCATACCACCTCAGCCTGCCCTCCCTCATCTTCATTCTTAACTGTTCAACCTTAACGGTACTTCTGATGTGCTCGTTTCTAATCTTGTCTTTTCTCGTCACTTCCATAGCAAACCTCAGCATTTTCATCTCTGCGACTTCCATCTCTTCTACTTGTTTTTTTGTGACTGCCACTGTCTCAAGTCCATACACCATTGCTGATTTTACCATTGAACTGTACATTTTTCCTTTTACACTAGCTGGTAACCTCCTGTCGCAGATTACTCTCGATACTCTTTTCCATCCGTTCCATCCTGCCTGTACTCTCTTCTTTACCTCCCTCTCACAACCACCACTTTCTTGCACCGTTGATCCCAAATAATTAAATTCTTTTACTCTTGGCACTTTTGCATCCTCCATTTTTACTGTTTTGTCATCATTTCCTCCATTTATGCAAAAATATTCGGTCTTTGACCTACTTACTTTCATCCCTCTTCTTTCCAATGCATATTTCCAGGATTCTAATCTTCGCTCCACTTCTTCCCTGGTCTCTTCTCAAATCACAATATCATCAGCAAACAACATCATCCATGGTGGTTCTCTCGTTACTTCATCCGTTAGCCCGTCCATTATCACTGCAAACAGGAATGGACTTAACGCTGATCCCTGGTGCAGTCCAACCTTGACCTTGAAACTTTCTGTAGTTCCTACTGCACACCTCACCACTGTTTCGCTTTCCTCATACATATTCTGTACTAGTTGTACATACTTTTCCACTATTCCAGATTTTCTCATACAGTACCACAGCTCTTCCCGTGAAACCCTGTCGTAAGCTTTCTCTAGGTCCACGAATACACAATGTAGCTCTCTTTGACCTTCCCTGTACTTTTCCATTAACATTCTTAGAGCAAACACGGCATCGGTGGTTCCCTCTTCTCGCATAAATCCATATTGCTGTTTGCTGATCTCCACTCTATCCCTTAACCTGGCTTCAATAATTCTTTCCCATACCTTCATTGTGTGCCACATTAGCTTTATTCCTCTGTAGTTTCCACAGCACTGTGCGTCCCCTTTGTTTTTATAGATTGGGATAAGCACATTCCTTCTCCATTCCTATGGCATTCGTTTACCTATTAATAGTCTGTTGAACAGTCTGGTCAAAAACTTTATTCCTATCTCTCCCATGCATTTCCAAACTTCTACTGTCAACTCATCTGGCCCAACTGCTTTACCTTGTTTCATCCTTCTTAGTGCATTTTTTACTTCTTCTCTACTGACACAATTTACCTCTTCATTAACCACTTCTGGTTCCTCTGTCCTAGGGTCTCTGTTATTTTTCTCGTTCATCAGTTTCTCAAAGTACTCCTTCCATCTCTTTAACACTGCTTCCGAATTTACCATTACATTACCATTTTCATCCTTTATAACCCTCACGTGCTGTACATCTTTCCCTACTCTGTCTCTCTGCCTAGCCAATCTGTACAACTCCTTTTCACCTTCTTTTGTTTCCAATCTAGCATACAAATTGTCATACGCACGTCCCTTTGTCATCGCAACTGCCTTCTTTGCCTTACTCTTTTTTTCTTTGTATATCTTTTTAGTATTTTCATTTCTTGTTTTGTCCCATGCTTTCTTTGCCTCTTTCTTTTCTTTTATGCTCTCCTGAATTTCCTCATTCCACCACCATGTCTCCCTGTCTCCTTTTCCGTTCTTAAATGTCACTCCCAGTACAGTTTTAGCTGTTTTTCTTAGTATTTCTGCTGTTTGTCCCACTCATTTGGTAATCTATTCTTGCCTCCCAGAATCCTGGTCACCTCTTGTCTAAACGCTTCTTGATAGCTTGTCTCTTTTAATTTCCACCATCCTATCTTTGGCTTTACTTTCTCTGCTTTTTTCTTTTTCACCATAAGAGCCATTTTGCATACCACCATACGGTGCTGCTTTGCGACACACTCATTCAATATTACCTTACAATCACACATTTCCTTTAAGTTTCTCCTTCTGTACATCACATAATCTACTTGGGTACTTTTTCCTCCACTCTTATATGTCACTCTGTGTTCATCTTTCTTCTTGAAATAAGTATTGACAATCGCCAAATCCATCCTTTTCCCAAAATCCACAACCATTAATCCTTCCTTATTTCTTGTTCCAGCACCGTACCTCCCCATTATTTCCTCATCCCCGATGTTTCCTTCGCCCACATGTCTATTAAGATCTGCACCAAGAACTATCCTCTTTTCTTTTGATATGCTTTCAATCAATCCATCCAGGTCTTCCCAAAAATCATTTTTCTCCTCCATGCTGTTGTTAACCTGTGGAGCATATGGACTTACTATATTTAGGATGGATCCATTTACCTCCAGCTTCATGGCCATCAGTCTGTCTGACACCCTCTTTACTTCCAGGACACTTTCAGCCAGCTCCTCCCTCAGCACTATCCCTATCCCATTTTTTCTTCCATCAGCTCCGTTGTAGAATATTTTGCATCCGCCTCCAATGTTTCTTGCTTTACTACCTTTCCACCTTGTTTCCTGTAGACACAATATGTCTACATTTCTTCGCTCCATCATATCTGCCAGCTCTCTTCCCCTTCCAGTCATCGTTCCAATATTTAAAGTACCCACCCTTATGAGTGAGCATCTTCCTTTCCATGCTTCTCGCTGCTTCTTCACTCGCTTTCCTCCTCTTTTTTTGCTCTTATTTACACAATGTTTAGCAGTAGCATAATTTCCACAGGTTCCCTGCTGTGCGACACCTGAGGCGGTCGTTGGTAACCCGGGTCTCGACCGATCCGGTATGGATTGATGATGATTACGCATTTGTCTGTTTTGGCAAAAACCGACATAGATGCACAAATTTAACTTGTTACAATTATGCTTGGAGATACGCGTGTCCAATAATTGATCGAGCAGAAGGCGCTGATTAAGATTAAGCGTTTAAGAAAACACTACGTCATCGATTGCACAATGTCACAACACTTCTGCTATGTATGTGGTGAATTTTTTGCCAAAAGAGCAAAAAAACACTGTTTGAGAAACTGCATTCGTGCAGCAGAAACCTATCTTCATTATTTCGGAATGCCAGTCGGTGATCAAGATAAACGATGGGCACCACATGTTATCTGTGACTACTGTCGTCGCACTCTTGAAGGTTAGCTAAGAGGAGAAAAAAGAGCTATGCGTTTCGCTATTCCCCGTATCTGGCGTGAGCCTTCAAATCATTATACTGATTATTACTTCTGCATGGTGGATCCAACAAAACAAAGAAAGGGAAAAAATGCACCTCCAATTGAGTATCTTAACATTCCATCATCTATTGCCCCTGTTCCTCATAACATCACCGGCTTGCCTGTGCCACAGCCACCCACAAGAGATCAACCTTATACTGCAGAGACGAGTTCTGAGGATTCCAAAAAGGAGGAAGGTGCGCCATCATCATCTGTTGTTTGTCATCGACGTCGAGTTGGAGGTGAAAGGTGTCCTTATAACCTTAATCAAGAAGATATCAATGATCTTATTCGAGAGATGGCACTGACAAAGTCTAATGCCGAGATTTTAATATCCAGATTGAAGCAATGGGATTTACTTGATGAAGGCGTCCGCATTACTTCTCAGAGGAAGAGGCATCGTAGTTTTTCAACGTTTTTCTCTTTTAGGGAGGGCTTGTGCTATTGCCATGATATAAAAGAACTTTTCGAAGCTATAAGGATTCCCTGCAATACTTCAGACTGGCGACTCTTCATCGACAGCTCATCAAAAAAAGTCTTAAAGCTTTTTTACTGCACAACACAAACAAGTATTCCTCCATTCCTTTGGCTCATTCAGTGCAGATGAAAGAGAATTACGAGAACGTCAAAATGCTGCTAAGCGCTCTCCGGTATGACCAATACAATTGGAGGTCATTGGCAACTTCAAGATGGTGGCCTTCTTAATGGGGCTTCAACAAGGTTTTACTAAGTTCCCTTGCTATCTCTGTCTCTGAGATAGCAGAAATACAAACTTTCACTGCAACAAGAGAAATTGGCCTCCCAGGTCTAGTTATGATATTGAAACTGACAACGTAAAGCATACACCGTTGGTGGAACCAAAAAAGTGCTTCTGCCACCTCTCCACATCAAACTGGGCCTCATCAAGCAGTTTGTAAAGAAGTTGAACCCAGAAAGTGATGCATTCAAGCACATCCAAGAGTTGTTCCCGAAGTTATCTGAGGCAAAGGTCAAAGCTTAAATATTTGTGGGTTCTCAAGTGAAGCGACTTATAAAGTCCGACAATTTTTTGAGAAACTCTCTGCAGTTGAGAGGAGAGCTTGGAAAATTTTTGTGTCTGTGGTTGAAGGTTTCCTCGGAAATCACAAGGCAGATAACTTCAGAAATATTGTGGAGGAACTTGTGGATGCATATGAGAAAATGGTTTGCAGAATGTCGCTAAAGCTCCATGTTCTACACTCTCATATCGATGAATTCAAGGATAACATGGGTGATTAATTGTTTGAGGAACGCTATAAAGGCCAGCATAATGAAAGTATGATGGGAGACTACAGTTGGAACCTTGTGCGTGAAAGGGAGCTGACGTACAATCGGCAGTCATGCAAAAAAATTCTTTTTAGTAAAGTTGTGATGTATGATGGTTAATTTTGTTTATATTGTTTAATCACCTCAGTTAGTTTTGTAATTGGTTGCAATTGGTAGAATTGCCATAGGCTACCATGTTTAGCATTTTTAGCCCCCGCCCCGCCCCCTTCTTGCTTAATCGTTCCCAGTTTAATTAAGCTATATTTTTATAGCCAACTCTGAAATGTTTTATATTATTACTGTAACACATTCACAAGTGAAAATAACATTAATAATATGTTAAACAAAAATTATATCGTTTCAATGCAGGTACTGCGAAAAATTTTTAAACTATAAATGCAAATTAACAAAAAATCCAACAAAGTGATCTATTGAACTCAAAACCGAAGTTTAAACTTCGTGAATGCCCATTTCTATTTATTCATACCATAAGATAACAGAAAAATATGGTTTTAACAGGGAAACAAATTTTGTGTTACACGGTGTAATTCAATGCTTACCCATGTTCAACAATGTACAAAAGTTGAAGCCCATAGAGTGAAAAACAATGACAAATAGGAACTACCACCAATTGAACTAAAAGTTTTTATTTCTTGCTGTTTGTACGAGAAGCATAAACTGGAACGAACCAACCGATTTTTGAGTTTTGGAATAAAATCTGGGGAGTACCTTTTTTTTTTGAAACTATGAGTAGAAATTGCTTTTGCGAAATCATGAGATTTTTTCGATTTGATATGCGGAGCAGAAGGCTATCTCGATTTCAAACGGATAAATTTGTTTTGATTTCTCTCGTCTGGGATAGGTTTATTGAAAAGTGTATTGTTTGCTACAAACCAGGACAAAATATTACAGTGAACAAACAATTATTCCCAAATAAAGCCTGCTGCAGATTTATACAATATATGGCCAACAAACCGGACGAATTTGTATCAAATTTTGGTTGACTGTTGATGAGGAATTTAAATGTAGAACGCCATACCATATCTTAGCAAAGATGAAGCCAGACCAGCTGCACAATGATTGTCTGAGAGTTTGGTAATAAGATAGTGGAGCCGTTCTTGGGCAAAGAAAGGAACATCACAACTGACAATTTGTTTACTTCGACTTATCTTGCCATGAACTCTGAAAAAAAAGACGTCACTTATCGGGACCCTAAACAAAATTTGAAAGAAAGTTCCGCCGCTGGTAAAAGTTTTACAGCAGAGCAGATAATCCAGCAAACTCTTGCAAACAAAAAGTGTTAACACCAAGTCACAACCTTGACAGTTTACCAGTGCAAACAAAACAAAAACGTTTGTATTCTTAATATCGCTTTAAACAAAGTCGATTTTATTGGAGCCATAAGCTTTTCGTAACGCTCTTATCAGCGGCAATCGCGTCAAAATGAGACGAATCAGAGAAAATCAAAGTATTTATAGTCTCAACAGTTGGGAGAAAGGTGCTGTAGTCTCGGAAAGGAGAAAGGCACAATTGCACAAAATCAAAGAAGTGTGGTGCAATACAGTGTAATCTGGGAAAGGAGAAACGCACTATGTGCAATTACCCAGGAGAAACACTGTTGCTTGCAACATAGGTTATTTGAAAAGTTTTAGTGTGTAAACAAATTCCTTTTGTTTACATAAAACCGAATGTCTGGTTTTGATAAAAGTTGCCTCGAGTAGACACAGATGAAACAAGTTGCGTGCCACAGCAAGAATTTTAAAACGTTTGTCATTATAGTTTGCAGCACATTGCTCGTTATCAAGCAAGTGTTGTCTTACGACAGAGTCACAATCTGGATTATTACGTTTTAGCTTACAGGATCTTCCAGGTTGAGATCGTGTAGGGCGCTTCGCTTGCTGTTGTAGCCATTTAGGTATATGCTGCTTGATTCTATCTTGTAGTCGCTGTGATGTTCGTCCTACGTACCTACTGTCATAGTGGCACGAATATTCATAAACAACGGAGCTTTTCAGCGTGGTGGGTAAAATATTTTTGCAGGCTATATGCAACATGCGTTTGGATGTAAATACCACTCTGGTGGTAACGGAGCCATAGCAGCTTTCAACAGCCGTTTTGACATTTTTATCAAGACCAATATAAGCTTTCCCTATCCAAGGAACTCTTAAATACACGGGGCACTTTTTAGGACCAAATTGTTTGGGCATAGAAAACTGAGCAATTTTTTTGGAAATGTTGCAGTCAATAATTGATTCAGGATAACCATTATCCAATAGAATGTTCTTGATATGCTTAATTTCTTTGTTTAGTTTAGATTTCGTGCATATCATTAGTGCCCGGTGTACAAAAGTTGATATAAGGTTTGTTTTTTGTTTAGTGGGACTGAAAGATTCCCAACGTAAGTTGGTTATCTTTCAGTCCCACTAAACAAAAAATTTCAACGTAAGTTGGTGTTCCATTCTTAAAAATTGCCCCCATTATGTATATTTACAATCTCCGGAAAAATCTCTTTGATTTCGCTTTGGTCCGGCTCAAATAGCCAAAGAAATAACGGTTTTATAAGCAATTTAAATATTTTACATTTATTTACAAGAAAATGGCAACACTGCTTAATTTCGTAATGTTTGGAGTAAATTCTAGATTATCCGCTTGACCTGTTTTGACTATGACGTAATAGTGATTGTTTGTGATTAACTTGATTTGAGTAACTTTCAGAACGTTCGAGATACTCACGACCGAATGATATAAATAAGGCTCGCTCGGAAGCGTTATTATTCTTAAAGTTAGTGATCTGCTATTGGAAATTTGTTGGCTCTGTGAATTCATAGTTTTTGAACGCAAGTCTCTGGTTGCCTACGTTATTGTGAAGAATTAAGCTGTTGAGCTTTACCTGTTTTTGATTATATACTATTGCGGGCTCCTAAGTGGATTGGGCATATTTTTTAATAAAAAAGTTATTGTGGTAGTCTGAGCTCTGGTTTAGCTAGACTATACTTTTGCTGTTACTGGTTACTAGGACAGGTCTAGATCTAATAAGAAGATTTAAGAATTTTATCTTGTGGTAGGCAGCCAAGATTGTGTTATTCGGTGAGCCTTCTTGCAGGTATCGAAAAGTTAGACGATTGAACAACGTACCGAGTTACTAGATCAACTTCTACAAAATTTTCAAAAACTTTTTGCCAGTTGAACATAAATTTCAAAAACTAATTCTGTGGAAGTAACAGTTGGGTATCTTTCAGTCTCTTTAAAATATAAAAGCTTTTGTTTTGACTATTTTAGAATTAGATCAAACAATTTTGGCTTAATTATTTTATAGTGTGGTCCTCAAACAAAAACAACTTCTGAATGCCGCTTTCGAGTAAAAAGCTTTTCCCACCTCTGTGCTATAAATTTAAGAGTAGAATCAGTTACACTCGGCTATTTTCTAAATAAATTCTATTCTTCACGTTTACCTTCGATTTTTCACCTTCGATTGTTGTCGACCCCAAAGCAGTCAGTGAAACCCATATTTAAAATTTTTTTTATTTCCTTCATGCTGTAAAAGTTGGAACAAATCGTTACTTTTTTAAACAGAAAACAATGATAAATTCAACTGTAAGTATATTGCACAAAATGGCAGTAAGCTACAAGCATGAAGAAAAAGGATTAAAAAAAAATATAGCCTAAACAAAATCAAGAAATAAAGTAGTTTCAATTTTGCTCAAAAACTTCGAAATTTTTCATATTTTGTTATTTCGTCGCCATCCCAGCTGTTCCGTTTCTAAAAATCGCCCACACTATGTAGATTCACAATCTCATAAAAAATCTCTTTGATTTCGCTTTGGTCCGGCTCAAATAGCCCAAGAAATAACAGTTTTATAAGTAATTTAAATATTTTACATTTAGTTATAAAAAAATTACATTTACTCAAGTTTTTGTAAAAAAATTGAAACAAATGTCCTTTTGAAGCGGGCATGCGCCATTATTTTTTACATGGGGCCACATGAAAACAGAAAAATATTATGTAAAGCAGGACCAAAAAGCTGAACTAAAATTGCTTTTTTTATATATAACAATACTTAGCATCTTTTGCGATAAGTTGGAAAGACCGATAAATGTCAACGTCTTATTGAAATCCATGCATTCAGCATTTCTTTTGTTTTTTAGTCGACATTTTTGGGATGAAAAATTGTCTCAATACTTGTAACGTGCTTACAGCAACGTCACTTCAGTAACACGCATGCGCGATGTAAAACAAGCTTTAAAATAAAACCAATACACATTCATTCCAGCATCGCTAAGATAAGAAATGTCGTTTATTTTATAATTTTTCATGATCCTTTTACGGGCCGATCAAAGTCAAACAAAGAACCACATGCGGCCCGCGGCCCATGCCCGTAAAATGCCCAGTTCTAGTTTAAAGCTGTTATCAAAATACATAGTAAAAGATAGGCTTGTTTTCGTGGGCCAAAACAAGATTTAAATTTTAAAAATATAGTAAAAAGTTTATAATTACATCATACTTTTGGTGTTTGAGAATGAAATTAAGTCCAGGTGCTAGTTTCAGACAAGGGACCTTGATTCTTCAAGAATTAAAAACTTTTGAAAAGGCTGATTTTTAGTAAAAAGTGAAGACATCTTTTAATCGTAACTTGATTTTTAGAAACAAATGACAATTTTGTACCTCCAGACTTGGAGGTTAAAGCTCAGTCACACTAAGATAGTGACGGCAGTTTTTTATTTAAATAACCGAGAGGCCAAACGTGAGCTAAAACTCTACAACAACGATAGACTTTCACCATTCTGTCCAACCCCTACTTATCTTAGGATAAAACGATAGATCGCTCACGTTTCGTCACCATCTAATGGCATTGCGCAAAAAACTATCTTCGCGCGTCACACTGCTGAGGCGACTTGCAGGCTCAAGATGGGGTGCTGGTACCAAAACACTTTGCACAGCTGCCTTATCTCTTTTGTGCTCAACAACTGAGTACTACGCATCAATCTGGTGTCGCAGCGCTCTCTCTCGCCTCATAGACAGTGTCTAAAACGACGCCTTGCGCATAGTCACTAGATGCCTGCGTCCCACTCCAACGAATCACTTACCCATACTTTTAACCTTTAAACGCCCAAACGTTTCTCCGAACACTATTACCTATTTGGGTCGCTAATGACCCGGTCTGTTAAATGGCACTGTGCGGTTTCTATATTTGTATATCTTCAGAAAACTCTGTAGTTTTGAATCAATTCAGCCTGATGTAAACTTATTTTAATTCACCACAAAACAATGAAACAAACCACAAAACAATAAAACAAACAAAGGAAAAGCTTCAACACTAAGTAGAAAGAATAACACTAAAACAGCTTCGGTTTATTAGCATTTAGTAGAGTAGCCATAATTCCGCTGATCAAAGCATAGTGTGAATCATGCCACACAATACAAGCATAAAACCGTCACTTGTTTATGATCGACACAACATGGCTCACTACATTCTTTGCACACGTCAGCTGTTTTGCGAAACAATTGAAGCTGGACAAATGTAGCACTGTCGCCTTTTACGCTTTCCACCTTGATGTGTAGTTGACTGAGAAGCCTCAATATCTGTTTTGTACCCACATTTTTGCAGTGCAAGTTTAATATCTTTGGGAAGCTGTTTTTCTTGCACTTGACGCTGTAGCCATGGATGAAGCAAACTCATGCCCAAATTTTCTAAGAAGACCCGGCTCCATGTGTTGCTTGACTTTCACCTTGTGAAATTTTTGCTCGGAAGATCACCATGCTGTTGATTCCGGCGATATTGAGGCAGTTGTAGAAGTAGGCAAGTGGCCAGCGCTTTGTCCTTTTCTGCACGTTCTGATTATGACACAATTGATCAACTCGATTAACAGCTGCTTTAGTAGCATTGTAGTCGAGTATCATTTCGGGCAAACTTGTTTCTTCGTCAACTTTGCATAGTCGAAAGTAAAACTACAGCTTTGTTTTTCTTGGGTACATGCGACACTAAAGTCGTTATTTTTATAAAAATATCATATGACTTCTGATTTAATATGATTATTCCATTATATTCCGACGTCTTTGTAGTTATAAAATGATCCACTAATTGGAAACCTCTGAATAAAATCAACTTAAATTCTTATTTACAGATGACCTGGGCTATTTACAAGGGTTATTTTACGTAAATCCAGATAAAACTCCGGGCCTTAATTTTGTGTGCACAGAGGTTATAATCCATGTTAGAGCTGCTTTGAAGTCTTTTTCTTACTTTGAAATCTTACAAAAATTTTTCTTTTCCTGCTTGCGTCAACTCTAATTTTGAAAATTTTCGAAAGAGCGCTTGTAGTCGCGATTCAAAAGACAAAGAAGACTGTAAAAGACCCAAAAATTTATTGACGAATTTATCAACTTTATGTCCTTTGTGAAAATTTTTAGACGGTTACCTACGTCTGCAACGAGCCATTTGATGGTTTTGATGCAAAAAGTCAACCGTGGATCAAGTCGTTCTGTTAATACAAATCAATGACGGTTTTCTCGAGACTAAGAAGGCCGGGACTATTTGTCAATTTGATAGCTTTTTATGAGACTGTTATTTCATGCAAACTTGGCTTTAACTGCAAGTTGCTGAGGTTTTTGCTGGATAAGAATATGGTTTGAACGATTATGAAACTAGCTTGCAACAAAGGTTTTAATGTAACGGTGACAATAAGCAAAATAGTCTCGGCTGTCAGAAAAACAATGTTTATCCGAAATCAATTACGACTGATCCTTTTTTACATCTGGACGTATAATCTGCTTTCCACGATTTCCAGATTAAAAAAAATGTGAGATAAAAGTTTACAATAATCAGTATTTACCATTGTGTTTAATTCTGACTTATTTTGAGGTAAAACTAGACAAATCATTCAAGTTTCGTCACCACCGTTTGACATTGCACAAAAAATTTTTTCACGTGTCCCACTGCTGAAGTAACCTGCGGCCTCAGGGAGGGTGCTGGTGCCAAAACATCAGATACAGCTCTCTTATTTTTAGTCTATTCAACAGCCGAACACTGGAATCTAGTTTGTTCTCGCAGCGCACATGTCTTGAATGACGCTTTGCGCGTAGTCACTGGATGCCTCCGTCCCTCTCCAACGAACCACTTAACAGTTTTTTCAAACATCCAGCCATCTGAGCTTTGAAAATTAGGAGCGAAACTTTTTTTACTGAAGTTGGTACTCTAGACCTGTGTTTTGCTACTTTTTCAAACCTGCAGCACAATTTAAAAGATTTCAAAAATTTAGCAGAACACCTGGACCAGGTGATCTGCTAAATTTTTAACGCTTTGCGTTACTGAAGTTTCATTTGATTGTCACAAAAAGCCTAAAAATTTCAATCTAAATTCCAAAAATAAAGTGATCACTTTTTTTCATCTGAAGTTTTCAATTTACGAATATCTTGCACAATCGAGCCATGGTAAAAATTGATCAAAAAAAATTATCAATTTATTTGTAAAGAGTTTTTATGTTTACTAAATAAAGCTTCATATAAAAAAAAGCGTTTGAAATTTAATAAAGACCAAAAAAGGTCTTGACATTACACAAAATGTACATTGTTTTTCTGAGTTTGTTAGTTGCGACTTCAAAAAAACATAACTTTTTCTTTATTTCAAAAAGTAAGTATGTTTGTCGTTTTCTGCAGCACATCAGTTGCAGAGCACTGCTCTAGATCCTAACTGTGGTTTATGTATCAGTTATCAAATGCCTACCGATAAACACCAAGGTCTAAACGCTTGTTTGTGCCTTGAAGAATCTTTTTAAAGAATCTTGCTGAATTAGGCATCCGTTCTGCCCGGTACATAAATTATTAGACCGAACACAGAGTACTGTGAGAGTAAATCCCGGCCTCATGCTTTCATTACCAGTGCCTTGCCTTACCCAGCTTGTTCAAAATAGCGTGTTCAGAACAGTTTGAATTATGCTTAAATGCCTACAGACGGGCTTAGGGCAACCGGCCGCAGCCGACTAGTCGCGGCCTAACCAACCAGTCGACTGCGTCTAGTTGGGTTGCGCCCAGTCGATTGCGGCCAGTTGGCCCATTCCACCTGCGGACTGTAGTCGCTCGTTTTTATTTGTGCATAAACAATTGGGGTCTCGTTTCTTTCTCTCATTGCAAATGCGGCGTCATGGCACAAACCGGTGCACAAGTTGCACAAACAAGTTTGCAGCATATTTTTAATTAAAAAATGCTTTTGTTAACTCAAAATAATACTTTTTATTGTTTGTAATTAAGTGCTTCAAATATGCACACATTGCTATTGGCAAACTGGAAAAAACAATTGACATCATAGACTTTCGTATTTGATATTACAACTGCTTTTCAGGCACATTATTAAATATATTGGTATATTTTGATAGCAAATTTTGATATACTGTAATATGTCAAAACAGCAATATATTACTCAAGAAGCTGTTGATAAGTTTTGCGAGACCTAAATGATGAAATTGAAATAGAAGAATTGAATTTATTGAAAGTGATAATGAAAAAAATTCTCCAATAATATTGTTATCTGAAGTTGGAGTTGAAAAAGAAGACGTTTCAGACGCCGAAGGTAATCAAACGCTTCCGGTTATTCAAATAATCGCATCAAAGTGGAACAAAAAACTAGTTTATAATCTAAACTCCGCCTTGAAATCGTCTAATTGCAATGATATTTCAAAGTGACAGTGCAAAAACTTTACTATGCTTGTTTAGAAAAACAAAAAACTTTCAACTAAATTGAATCAGTTGGACTCATGTAAAAACCTTTATTTGTTGGCCCCCAATCAAAAGCTTTTGTGATTATTGTCCAGCCTGGTCCTTTTAGAGAAGCAAAATAAGTGTTGAAGAGCATAAAAACCTGGTGGATCTTTTTTTAGATAACATTATGGAAACTAGTGTAATCCACACAAATAATCGCATAAAAAGTAAAAGAATGTTTCAAATCTTTTCAAAAACTTTGTTTACTTTTAAATGCAATACTGATGAAATCGAAATACGGGCTTTTATTGGACTTGTCTATCTTCGCGGACTTTTAGGGAGAAATTACCTCAATACTGAAGTCCTATATAATCCTACAATGGGACCCCAACCATTTGGCGCAACAACGAGTAAAAATAGCTTAGAGTTTTACATAACTGTGTTTCGTTTGATGATTTCCATACCAGACCACAGCGATTGCTTAACGACCGATTTTCAGCTTTTTGTTATATATTTGAAATCTTTTGTCAAAATAGTTTTTCACAAATAATACCAGATGAGTATTTATGCTTAGATAAAACTTTATGGTGCTACAGCAGTTGATCGAATGACAGTTGGTCAAACGACACTTGATCGAACGACATTTGATCGAAACGACACTTGATCGAATGACACTTGATCGAAATGACACTTGATTCAAATGACAATTGATCGAAACGGCATTTGATCGAAACGACACTTGATCGAACGACATTTGATAAAAAAAGGATTTGCTTTTGTATATTTTCGCTATTAAACAATATCTTTGTTACTGTAAATTAGATTGATAAAAAGCAGAAGTCATCACTAAGAAGACAGTTTGTTTATTTTTTCTAATTTTTTTCAATGTCAAGGTCAGAGCTTTTTAACAATTTTCAGGGTTCAATAAGTATAGTAGATCTCTTCTCGTAGTTATGTTTCAATAGATGTCAATTGCTGCAATTTTTTGGCATTATTTTTACATTGTAGTCAGTTTTTTAGAGAAGGGGAAATTGTGCCATGATCCCATGGACTATGCTTTTGGACAAAAAATTGATAAAAGCGCGAGAGATTTAAAGTGAAGACTTTTTTTAGAGATCACTATGTTTTTGGAACAAAAAATTGACAACATTGGGACAGATTCAAAGTTGTAAATTTTCTCTATCATTATTTCATCAAGTGTCGTTTCGATCAAATGTTTTTTCGATCAAGTGTTGTTTCTATCAAGTGTCGTTTTGATCAAGTGTCGTTTTGGTCAAGTGTCATTTCGATCAAGTGTCGTTTCAATCAAATATTGTTTCGATCAATTGTTATTTCGATCAAGTGTCGTTCGATCAAGTGTCATTCGATCAAATGTTGTTCAATCAACTGTCGGGTTACAAAACTTTATAACCCATGAGGAATAGATTATCATTTAAACAATACAATCCCAACAAACCCCCCCCAAATATGCTTTGTTTTTTAAATCAATAAACGCTGTTAACCCTTATCAGCACGGTGATTTTGGGTAACTTAATCGGCACGTATGTTGACAAATGTCAACATGCCTTTTTTGTGTGCATTTCAATGCTGCTGTAGCTGTTTTTAAGGTTTGTTTCCGTTTTATACAGTACTGGTATGATAAATATGTGCTATTAAACAACGTCACATTGCAACCAATTGATAACAACGCACATTCCTTTGAATGAACAGTTGATTTTGACAAATTATTACAATTTTCATTCGAAACTCCGGGTCTGCTTTGCACGCAAGGGCTGGTTTTACAAACATCTTAGCTGAACTAGAACGAAATTTCAACAAAGAAAGTTTATCGTTCCTTGCAAAGAAAGTTTATAAAAAACACAAAACCGCAGAAACATAACACAAACATGTAGGCGTACAGTATTTCATAGTTCAACCATACTTAGGTGTTCAGCATTCCATGCAATACGTGTTTTTAGGTGTTTTTCTGTGTTGCGGGCATACACGTCGGCGGCAAACGATGCATGCAAGGCGAGTATGCTTCGCACACCTGTAACATCTTCCTCGTTTGATGCGTTGAGCAGTGTCACTTGTGGTGCTACCACAAGCAGTAATGAACCCCATCTTTTCTGCAAGGAGCTTTGTTTCACCTTTCAATTTTCGTTTGCTGACATATGGTTGAGCCAGTTGAAAGCTTAGTTGCTTGAGAAAATTTGTTTTTTTGCCACATTTCCCACTGCTTCTCATTACGATAAAAGCGTTGTTAGTGGCAACATTTATCAAATTGTAGTTGATACCATTGGCCACCGGTTGGTCTTCCTCAAGCAATTGAATTCTTCACAGTTTTCATCAAGAGTGTCAACTCCTCCTTTGTGCTTATTGTAATCTGTGATAACTGTAGGTTTGCTGTGGCAGTCCGTGATTGAAATGAAGGAGTGTGAAGATGACATCATGAGCACATTCTTGTTGCGCTTGGGGACATATGACAGTAGAAGAATTTTGTTGGCATGGTCATACAGTGCCTTTGTGCTTTCAACTTCTCTTCCTCTTCCTGTTTTGAATTGCGATGGTACTTCCCGCCGATTAGCCATTATTGTACCAACCAATGTCAGGTTTTTCTCCAACAGGTTGCACACCAGAGCATGAGAGGTAAAGTATCGGTCAACATATATGTCTCGACCTGTACCAAAATAAACTGAGCACAACTTCATTACAATATCATTGGCAAGGTTTCTATGAGGTGCTGAGTCAGATTCTCTCCCAGAGTAAATCATTCCATTTAGGGCAAAACCGGTAGTAGCTTCGCACAGCCAGAAGAACTTCACGCCGTATTTTCTTGGTTTTGATGGCATATATGTTCTTCCGGGAATCTTTCCACGATATCCGACCAGTTGTTCATCCACGGTCAAGGCCTCGTTTGGGACATAGATGTTGCGTAAATTATTATTGAACATTTCCCATACCTCTCGAATAGCAGCTAATCTATCGGTTCTCTGTCTTGCTGGTCGAGAACGATAGTTGTCGAAACGCATGCAACGTAGTAAGAATTTGAATCGATTCAATGCCATCGTAACTTGATAAAATGGTCTACTGTCAATAGGATCCCACAAGCGAGGCAAGTCTGTGAAATTGTCTCTGTCCAAGCCAGCACGAATCATAATAGCAAGACCTGCTTCAACTTCTTCAGAAGTAAAGTCTTTGTAGACATAGTTTGGCGGCAATGCACATTCATGTCTCACGTCCCTTGCTTTTCTGTTTGTCTCACGCACTATCTGAAGTGTAATTTCAGGTCGGTAAAATACTTTGAAGGCATCCACTTCATGTTCAGGAGCAGCAATAATTCGAGGTTGTTGCGTCAATATATTTCTCTTTTTGAGCCTTCTAGGAAAAGAATTTTCGTAATACGTAGCATTTCCAGCTGTAATTCCTACTTGATCATCATCTAAACTAGCATTATCGTCAATAGGATCTTGATCCTCATCACTAAAGTCGTCTTCACTTTCTTCCTCATACACATCTATGTCAGAAAGTTCCTCAGGTGGCACAGGAAGTTCGACATCATCAGAAATAGATTCGGATTCGCTGGCACTTGTATCCTCGGCATCAGAGTCGTTATCAACATCATCAAACACTTTCTGCATTTGTCGTAGAGCCTCTTGAAACGTAAATCTTCTCTGTCTATTCATCGCCAAGTTCCAGCTATATTGTCTAAGCAATTGAAAACGCCTAACGCAGTTTGAATAGTTATTATTTCAAGCTGAATACAGTATTATTCTACGTTCTTATTTCTGAAATATATCACTAGATAGGTAAGGATTCAAAAAAATAGCTAGAAATATTTCCCTCGTCTCTGCCTGAGAACAGCAAGAACTGATTTCGACATGAAAGCTTCCCGTATGCTGTCTAGAGATTGATGTACCAGAGAAGAACACTTACTCTTGTGCAATAAAGAAGCAACACATAATGTCTTACAGCGCATGGTGCAATCAGAATCAATGGTGCAATAAAGCTGACGAAATCGAATAATTACTGGTTCTGGCCGCTCCTGGGAAAACTTCTGAAAAAAGAATAACTTCTTCCAGCCAAAGAACAAGTTACTAACTGCGCTTGCTTGTTTGATGCAAGTTATTGGCAATTCCATTGAAACAATGGCAATGGTTTCTTGTAAAGGCGCGTTTACAGCCGTTTACAGTACTTTTTTCTTTCAACGTGATCTTGGTTTGTTTTATTGACTCTCAAATCCACTCATTTTTTCTCGAAAACATGAGTGGATTTGAGCGTCAATAAAACAAACCAAGATCACGTTGAAAGAAAAAAGTACTGTAAACGGCTGTAAACGCGCCTTAACTCTTACTACTGCATTTTGACGTAAGTCATGGAACGATCTAAACTCTCAAAGGCCGTTTGTCTCTGCTAATCTACTGTTGTTACTACTTGTTGACATTTGTCAACAAGCGTGCCGATTAAGATAAAATGCAAATAACTCATTGTAAAAGCAATTTGGGATTTTGATATCACTTCAGTAGTAAGGTAGTCAAAAGTTCTCCATCGTCCGTGAATTGTGCTGAGCTAGCATATAGAGGGCAAGTGCAATCAAAAAGCGAAAATAAAATGTTGACAAATGTCAACAGAAGTGCTGATAAGGGTTAACTATGGTTGTACATTTACTGCTACCTCATTCTCTGGAAAACCGATTAGAGAACCAAAAACGTGCTATGTAAGTGGAAACGAGAAAGTAGTACAATATCTTATTAGCAAACTACAAAAACACGTAAACTTGCAGGGACAAAACATATCGTTTGACCGCTGCATACTAGCGTGCCTCTTGCTCAGTAGTTTTTGTCACACAATATAACTTGTGTGGGAACTATCCAAGGTAATAGAAGAGGCATACCTGTTGAAATTAAACAATTAGATAACAGAGAACTGCTCTCGTATAAATGTTTTTGAGAGACGGTGGATTACAAAGTTTCTCTTTATTGCTATGAGGCAAATACAAAAAGTTCTGGTAAGAGAAATGTGTTGGTACTAACAACAATGCAGTCCATTCTTGGAACGACAAAAGACAACGGCAAAAAGAAGCCGGCTGTACACAAATTATACGATTATACAAAAGAAGGTACCGATGTAATGGACAAACACATGGGCAGTTATACCTGCAATCAAAGCGTTGAACTTTGACAGCTTTTTTGTATATTTTATATGTGTGGCAAATCAATGCAGCTACTATAATTGCGCTAAACAAATGCAAAGATTCGAGACAAAAAACTCATGATTTTGGCATAAAACTGTCAATAAGCCTAATTCAATCGCACGTTGAAAGAAGCTCACAATTCTACTGGCTTAGTTGATCTGGGGCAAACGTCATTTCCGTGCGAATGACTCTGTCGTCTCTGTTCTTTTTTTTTTATTTATAGCTATACACTCTAGTTATTTATAACTATATACTAGAATAATACAACTTATATACATTAATTACACATGAAATAAATTAATAGCAATAATTAGAAATAGAAAAATAATTAACAATCAAAGAAAATTACAATCGTCGTCGTCGTCGTCATTTGAAGGGCATCCACTCCAGGCCAGACACAAACAGGACTGGGGCCGAGGGTTTATCCTTTTACTACCCCAGACTGCTGCAATGCCTGGATCAGATGCTGGCAGTGATGTCATTAAGCCAGCATCGAGTTTCGTCATCCAAAATTACAGTATGAACAGCATTATCTCGTAATGTTGTTTATAATGAAGCATTTGAACCTAATTGAATTTTATTTTCTTTATGTTTTGAGTTAATAATTTCTAATAAGTATTTTTAAAATTTTAAGTTGTCCAAATTGTAAATTTGCTGTTCATCTAGTTCTTTTTTCTTTCAATCAATTGTACATGTATGTTCCGTTCCTAAAAATCGCCCACACTATGTATATTCACAATCTCATAAAAAATCTATTTGATTTCGTTTTGGTCCGGCTCAAATAGCCTAAGAAATAACGGTTTTATAAGCAATTTAAATATTTTACATTTAGTTATAAAAAAAATGGCAACACTGCTAAGTCTCTTGAGTCTTGGAGAAAGATCCAGAACTATCCGCTTGACCTGTTTTCGCATGTGACGCAATAATGCTTATTGGTGATTGGCTTCATTGAATAAATTTCAGAACGAATTAAGAACTTCATTGAGAAACCTTACCGACTGATATAAATAAGGCTCGCTGGAAAGCAGTATTATGATTCGTTGATTCGATGATTCGTTGTGGTAACATAGAATTGGAAAATTGTTAACTGTGTAAATTTATAGTTTTTTTGGTCGCAAGCCTTTAATTGTCTACGTTGTTGTGAAGAAGTAAGCTGAAGAGTTAAGCTACTGAATCTGTATTTGCTGTTGAATTTATACTATTGTGGGCTCCTAAGTGAATTGGGGCATAATTTACTAATAAAGAAGATATTGTGGTAGTCTGAGCTGTAATTTAGCTAGACCATAGTTTTGCTGTCACTGGTTCGAAGGTCAGATTCAGCAAGAAGATTAAGAATTTTATCTTTTAGTAGACACCGAGATTGCGTTATTGGCGAGGCCTTCCTTACAGGCGCCGAAAGGTTAGACGATTAAATAACGTACTAAGTTACCGAATTAACTTCTACAAAATTTAAAAAACTTTTTACCAGCGAAACATAAATTTCAAAAACTCTCCAAAATTTAAAAAACTAAAATTTGTGGAAGTAACAAAATTTCAAAAACTTTTCACAAGGTTAAGAAGCAAATTTCAAAAAACTTTTCACAAGCTAACAAGTAAATTTAAAAACTTCTTGCAAGCTCAACAAGTGAAGTTTTAAGAAGATTAAGTAAATTTGTTAAAATAAGAAGACCTCTTTAAATTGAATAACCTACTTTGAAACAAACTATTGGTAAAATTGCTTAATTTAATTGAACTGTGTGAAAAGAATAATTTAATTTGAAGACTTCAGAGGGGAATTGCAAGCAAATTCCTCACAACTAAAGGTACCGTGGAATTTGGATTTTCTTATTTAGCTGTGAACTGGTAGTTTATTTTTTTTTATTAATTTGTGGTAATTGTTATTTTATTTCATTTGGTGGTGTATTTATTGTTAAGATTTTTAGCTATGTCTAGTAAAGATATTGACGTAGGGCTGTCCGATGTTGGCCCGTCTGGTTTGGGGTTAGATGAGGTTGTCCCGGGGGAGGTGCAGATTGGTACTCGCTTAGGGATGAACACTAGATCTATGGCCAGGGGGGTAGATAATGATGGGATTATTGACCCAGAGGATAGTGTCTCCAACTTGGAGTTCAGAGCTTCATGTACCTCTGTTTTGTCTGAAGCACAAATTGAAATTCAATGGCAGATGGAGACTAATTGCATCATGGCTGATTTAAGGTTAGCCAAACTGGCCCAGGAGGAGAGACTGGCCCGGGAGGAAAGGCAGGCACAACTGGCCCAGGAGGAAAGGTAAGCATAACTGGCCCGGGAGGAGAGACTGGCCCGGGAGGAAAGGCAGGCACAACTGGCCTGGGAGGAGAAAGAGGCAGAGCTCAAGGCGGAGCTGGCTTTAAAAGAGGCAGCATTAAAAGCTGAATTTTTAAAGAAAGGCTTGGAATGCCGTAAGTCGCGGTCTGGTTCTCAAGTCAGTACAAGGTGGTCAGCCCACACCAGAACCAATTTACTTCTTGAAACCCATGGTGGGTATTTGAATACTAATAGTCAGCAAAGTAAGGTTGTGATCTCTGGTGGTGGTGGAGAGGCTGCTGCTGATGTTTTGTTCCCCAAGACTGCTGTCCGGGAGAATTTAACCTCGCAGAATTTTTTTGATTCAAATAATTTGCTAGGTAGCAATTCTAGGCCTCTGCGAGGCAATGTGGCTTTTGGGGCCGCCCGAAGTGTGCCTCTTGACTTTGAGAACTATGTAGTTTCCCCTGGTGTGCCGACTGGTTGGGCAGAAACATGCCCTAAAAATTGTAGTCCATCTGGTAAGAGTGCTGTTAAATATGATGGTGGTATTAAAAATAAGTATGTTAGCGATGCCTTACCTGCTGTTACGAATGCTAGATCTTGCAATGTTGGTGGTTTAAATTGGAATAATGGATTGTCTCCTGCGCAGTCAGGCTCGACTCAGCAGGACAGTTTCTTTCAGTACCAAAATTGTCGTACTTTCATAGATAAGGCATCTTTGATTAACTACAACAGAAGTAATATGCCGTATATCTTCTTTCACAATCGCATTAAGGCTTTAATGGATAGTTGTCTGTTTAAAAATTCGCGTTTAACTTTGTTGCAAGCTGCTTGTGTCGGACTTGCTGGCCAAAATATCGCTAATCTGGTTGCCGACACACCTAGCCTGTCTGAGGCTAGGCGCATTGAAATGTCTCTTGAAAGATTGCCGCAGAGATTTGGTGTTAGAGGTGGTTTTTATGCCGAACAGGAAATCCGCAAGTTTTGGTATAATGATAAATTAAAATCAGATTCGGCCTTTGCTCTAAAAGACTTTAAAGACCAATTGTCTCAATGTTTGCTCTACGCCAAAGCCTATAATCAACCGGATAAAGTAGAAGATCGTTTTGCATTGGATTTGGCTAAGCGTTTGCCAGATGTAACTAAAAAAAAGTTCTTAAAGTTTTTGGCAAATCGGTTTGGACACACAAATGAGCCTAGTTTTGAAAGCTTATTTGAATTTATAACTGAAGAAGAATCTTACATGTCGACAGACTTTGGTATTTCGCTTCTAAATGCTTCAAGTGAATTGCGAAAATTTGAAAAGCCCCATGATAAAAGTAAAAATGCTTGCCCAGTAAGACAAACTTCCTTTAAATCACCTAATCTGCAAAGAAGGTCTGATGTAAATGATAAACAAAAGAAGTCTCCACCTACTGATAGCCGACCAGAGCGTCCTATGTGCATCTACTGTTCTTCGAAAGGGCTGGTTGAGCATCATTCTTTGTCGAATTGCTCTGAATTTTTGCGTTTAACGCCTATTGATTGCAAAGACGTAATTGTTAAATCTGGTCGGTGCTTGAACTGTTTGCATAAGCATTTTGTTAAAGATTGTTTCTCCCCCAATAGCTGTAGCAAATGTGGAGCTGCATATAGTAGAAAGCACTCTTTCTTGTTGCATGATGCCTTTGTCACACCATCTCAAGCGCGTGAGAGTGGTGATAACACTTCAGAACCTTCAGTTACTGTGCGCAAAGTTGGTATTGGGAGTGTAAAGGCTGCCTTTAGTCGTGTCACAGCTGCCCGCATAATGAACCCTGTAAATGGTAAAAGCAAGTTGGTGTATGTACAGCATGACCCAGGGTCACAGGTTACTCTCGTCTCAAACAAGCTGGTACAAGATTTAGGTCTTACTGCATTTGATAATGTTTCTTTTGAAATGCAAACAATGACTAGTTGCAAAGCTACCACGCCAGATTCAGTCAAGTTTAATGTGCAGTCATTGCATACTGGTGAGATCTTTTGTAATGTGGTGTCGGTTGTCAATGAACCTTGGAGTGATGATAAAAATACTTTACCTCATAAACAGGACTTGAGTGTGTATGAGCATTTTAATGATATTGAAATTGTTTGCTTGGATAATTGCCATAGTGTGGATGTGTTACTGGGCAATGACAATGCCCATCTTATGTATGCCAAGCAAGAACGAATGGGCAAGAGTCAAACTGACCCGCACGCACTACTCTCTCCATTAGGCTGGTTAGCCGTTGGCGGAAAAACATCTTTAAGTGAGGTACCTGTCAAAGTATTAAGAGCCAATGTTGAAGATAAGCAAAGCAAGACATTAAGCTTGCAACAGACTATTGACAGAAAAGATGCAGAAATTGCTGAATGGCGTAGCGTTGTTAAAGAGTTATCTGTTGAAGATGAGATACTTCAATGGTCTCGCACTGATATTATTGCCAGTCAATTGGTAGAGCCCTGCATAAAGGTAAAAGATGACCGGTTTGAGATACGTACCTGTGGTTGAGAAAGCAACATTGCCTAATAACTTTGAGTTAGCACACGAGCGACTGTCTGCCCTGCGTAAGAAGGCCCTTCGGCAACCTAATTTTAAAGAATTTTTAGCTGAATCTATGGCAGAAATGCATTCCAATAATTACATTGAACGTGTGCCTGATGCTGATTGTGCGAATGACCAAAAATGATATCTACTTTATTTTGTTACCGCTCAAGTTAAGAAACGTATAGTGTATGATGGAAAGGCCAAGTTTAAGGGAACCTGTGTAAATGATATTATTATGTCTAGACCTGATCTTCTAAACCCCTTGGTGCATGTTTTATCCAGGTTTCGCTTAGGTAAGTATGCTTTGATGTCAGATGTCACAAAGTGTTTTTTCCAAATTCAGTTGCCGGTTGCGCAAAGAGACCTATTTCGCTTGCTTTGGTTTGAAAACAATGATGTAGAAAGAGGTAAGTTGGTATCCTATCGTTTTCGAGTCCATCCTTGGGGCATCAAAAGTAGCCCCTATATTACCTGTCTTGCATTTAAGAAGCTTGTTGAGGAAAACCCCACATGTGCTAGCGACATGACTCTTCAAAATATACTGCAGAACATGTATATGGATGACCTTACTTTTTCAGTAGATAGTTTAGAGAGTGCACAGACAATCACAAACGAGGCGGTGAGCCTATTTAAAAGTCGTGGATTTAAACTTGTTAAGTGGAGCGCAAATAAGGACACTATGAGTGTTTTATCCTATTTAGGTCCTGAACTTTTGTCAGCTTCCATAAGAGAATTTGACTTGTGTGGTGAAGAGCTAGCCTTGCCTTCTGCCAAAACCTTAGGCTGTGTCTGGGATCCTGACTCAGATGAGTTGCGTATTGACTGTTCATTGAAGCCTCTTGGTAAGTATACACGTAGAACCATGCTCAGTCAATTAGGACAGAATTTTGATTTACTGGGATTTGGGTCCCCTTTCTTTATTAAAGCACGTTTGATCTTGCAGCAGTTGGCTATAGATAAATATGATTGGGATACAAAAGTCCCGGATGAGATTGTTAAAGAGTGGGATGCTTGGCTGCATTCACTTTCATTGCTGCAGAGTTTTTCGATTCTGCAGTGGTTATTCTTAAATGGCGGTATTCCTTGCTCAATTGATGATGTGAAATATGAGTTGCATGGGTTTAGTGATGCGTTAAATCCAGCTTTCTCGTCAGTAATATATCTGCGCAGACTAGTTAATGGCACACCTAGTTTAACCTTTATTTTTGGTAAATGTACAATTGTTCAGCGGCATCAGTCATCCTGGCCCATTGCAAGAAAAGAGTTAACAGCTGCCGCAAACACCTCCAAGTTGATGTATCAAGCAAATGAGGCTTTGAAGCTGGATATTAGTAAGAGATACTTCTGGTATGATTCTAAAACTGTGTTGTCTTGGATAAAGAATCCGGATTTACGCTTAAATAAGTTCATCACCAGACGAATTGTCCACATCCTAATGCTGTTAAATAAATCAGACTGGAGATTTTGTCCAACAAATGTAAATGCTGCTGATGTGGGGTCTCGCCCCAATCTAATCTTGAAAGAAGAGTCACGTTCTCTTTGGCTAAATGGCCCACCATTCTTGGCTAAGTATGGTGAGCCAGAAATACCTGTCCCAGAGCTTGTGTCCATGCGAAAGATTGACGTCAAAAAGGATGAAGAACTGAATTAAATTGTGCAGGATAAGTTGGAAAGACTCATTGAGAGCTCATCATCATTATATGTATTGCAGAGGCGAGTGACTTATCTTCTATCTTTCCTGGATTATATTCAAAGCAAAGTCCAAAAGAGTAAGTATGTTCCTCCAAAACTGGATGCTTCTTGATTAAGTAGGGCACTAGAAAAAATTGTGATCTTTGTCCAACGACGCGTCTATGGTAAGTTTATTGAATCCCTAAGTGAGAAATCTCCAAATGCCTTTGATGAAATTATCAAGTGCTTAGAAAAGAAAACAGCACCTGAAATTAGCAAAAGGGTAAAAGTGTTACGCTCTGAAGAAGTTTCGGCCATGTTTAGATGGCAAAGGTGCATTGCGTATAGAAGGCCGGTTAAATAGCTCTCCTGATATTGCATTTGATGCTAAACACCCACTCATCTTGCCATCTAGGCACTATTTAACAAAGCTTGTTATCTTGTGGTATCATCATTTGAATTGTCACAGTGGAGTGCAACACACTTTGTTGTCAACTCGACAAAAATTTTGGATAGCCAATGGTAATGCGTCAGTGCGAAAATACGTGAATGAGTGTGGTGTGTGTATGATAAAAAAGGCACAGCCTGTAAGGCAATTAATGTCAGATTTGCCGCAGTCACGTATTACTGCAAACAAAAAGCCTTTTTTTTACTGTGGTCTGGACTATTTTGGCCCCATGACATTTATAGAAGGTAGAAGCCACAGGAAGGCCTGAGGCCTCTTATTTAATTGTATGTCGTCAAGGGCCATGCATGTTGAATTGGTGACTTCCCTGACTTTGAGTGAGTTTATACTAGCTTTTACCCGGTTTACAGAATTACAAGGGCCAGTAAGTACAATTTACTCTGATAATGGAACTACCTTCCAAACTGCAGCCAAAGTTCTCCCAAAATTGCTTGAGTCTACAGAATTAAAAAATTCACTCCGTAAAAAAGGTATCAACTGGAAATTTATTCTCCCTTACTCTCCTGCTCAAAGCGGAGCTTGGGAGGCTATGGTGAAGCAAATCAAACATGTGATTGCTAATATACTAGAAAAGTCACAACGCAGACCCAGCTTTGTAGAATTGCTGACATACGTGGGGAGTGCTACGAAAATTGTAAATGATCGACCTTTCACCCCTTTAAGTGATGACCCTAGAGACTTTACAGCAATAACCCCTGCCTCACTCTTAACTCCCTATTCAAGCCCATATTGTGAGGTAGGGTCACCACAACACAAAGACAATTTAAGGAGAGACTATCGATTTAATATCTCTCTTAGTGACCAGTATTGGAAAAAATGGTTGGAGTTTTACCTGCCTTGGCAACAGGGGAGGAAGAAGTGGTTGAAAATGGCACAGAACCTAAGGCCAGGCCAATTAGTAATTTTAACCTTAATGGAAGATGTATCAAAACGAGGCAAATACCAACTTGGGAGGGTGCATGAGGTCATTCCCCAGAGTAGAAATGGGAATCAAATTTTGCGTAGAGTTAAAGTTGCCACTACTGGTACAGATGAAAGCACTAGTGAGGTCAAAGTGGTTTATGTATTGAGGGACCTTTCTTGTATTGCCCCAGTAGACTGTCCCTTAGATAGCTGATCTTCAACTTGGCGAGGTTGACGGAGGGGAGACCCTGCCATAATATTTTTACTTTGTTTGTGTTGTTATTTTCTGTGTTTTTGTTTATTTATGTGCTTCGCTCATTGGGTTTCGTATTTGAGAATAAGACATTCCTGTTGATAGTAGAAGACATTAGCTTTAGCCTATGTTATTTTTGGCCCTATTTACATGTAATGAATCAGAGATATTGCTGCTTAAATTGTAAAGGAAAGCTGTGTACTATTTCTGCCCTGGTGATTTATAAATGCTGACTTTGAAATTAAATTTGTTGATTTGAAGCAGGCAATAAGTTGCAGTAAATATAAACTGCTGATGTTGCTGTTATTCACGTTTGTGCTGTATACAAAGATATTGATTACACTTGGCTGCAGTGTTAAAGTTAGTGTATTTCATTTATTTATTGTGCTGTTTATTGAGTATTGAATTAAGCGAAGTTGTATTTGTACATTGAATTCAAGTGTTTGTGTGATTTGTTAAGTTGCGATTTTTCGAACTTCATTTGTGTTGAAACTTGACAACTGCGTGTCAAATTGGGACCGCTTTGTTCCGTTCCTAAAAATTGCCCACACTATGTCAATGTAGGAAATAAGGTCTTGGCCCGAGGGAATGCTTGATTTCAGATCAGGCAAGCAAGGAACATTAAGTATGCTAGGGAGTTCAATAACAGTGGTCTCATTATAACCTTGAATAAAGAGCTTTACATCATGACCATGTTTGTGATCAGTATCACTGACAGTGGACAGTAAAAAATGTATAGCCTTACCTTTAGCGCCCAATCGATTTAGTAGCGCTTTGCTGCAGAGTGTTGTGTCCGATCCCTCGTCCAGAAATGCCTAAACGTTTTTGCATTTTCGGTTTGAGCTGCTCCAATTAACTTTAACAGAAATTACCTTTAACCTAACTTTGACATGAGTATTAGAAATTACTCCAGTAGAATATGCTGCAGAGCTGGAAGTGCTATTCTCCCCTCTCGACTCATTTGTTGATAAGTTACCGGCCCCATCAGAGCTCCTGGGGTTTGCCATGTGGCTCATAGTGGGCCGCGTGTCTCTATGTAACAGGCTGTGATGTAATCCACAACAGTGGTGGCAACGGGAATTAGATTTGCAGTTTCTCAGAACGTGATTTCCCAAACAGTTAAAGCACAGCTTAGCGGATTTTACCAAAGACCAACAACTCTCGACATCTTTTAGCAAAAACGCTTCGCACTTCCACAAGGGGTGTTGGGCAGAGCAATTCGCACAAGGTCTACTGCAGGCGTCGACACTAGTGTTTTCGGTAGTAAAGTTACTTCAAATTGCATTGACTGCAAACCTCTTAAACTGTCGAAAGGTGGGTGAGGTTTCGGTTTGCACCTTATCCAACCGGCGATTCATTAATTTCCCTAAGAAGCTTTTTTTGATTTGTGCTCGCCTCTGTATAAAAGAAGATAGTTGGGAAAAGGTGATTGCACCACCTTGCTCTAGTGGTGGACCGAGTTCCAATAGACACTTGTCTTGAAGGTAACGTGGGAGACGCTTAAATATACAAGAGATAGTGTGCTGGGCCTCTAACCCAGCACTTGCTATCCCAGCGCAACCAATCTCGCAATTATGCATGTCACGTGCGAGTTGCGACAGAGCCACCTGATCATTCCGTTTTAAAGGAGGGTATTCGGTAAGACGTCTCACATGGGCTGTGACGATGGAGTGCTCTTGTCCATATTGCGTTTTAAGAATCTTACGGGCCTCTAAATAACCTAATTCAGGCGTTCGGGCCATAATGCAATCCACGATACTTTCACGGGCCTCTCCTGTACATGAAGAAATTAATATGTCAAGGCGAACAGACATGTCAACTACACCTCTCGCTGTATAAGCATCAAAGTGACTGATAAAATGTTTATACTCAAGGGGTCGCCATCGAAAATTTTCTTGCGGTCTGGTGTTCGGGCCTGTCTGCTATTAATTTGACTCGTCATAAGGTGCATGGAGCCAATTAAGTCCTAAACAGTAGCTTGGTTGCAGCCTTCCTGCCGATTATTAGGATTTTTTATTTGGTAATCTAAACGTCTGGGTGAACGGGAAAGAGAAGAATCCCAATGCCGTTAGAACATCGCTCGGTTGGAGTTTAGTTGATCCCACTAATAAACGCTTATCAACTCAGACCCCTGAATTTAGGGTAAATTTCGTACGCTCTGAAAGCTCTATGCTCCACAAACAGATGCAAAAGGTTTATGAGACCTTGCATAAGCAAATGATACAGATGTATCAACAAGATTTCAACGAAGGCACAGATAGTTCAAAAGTGGCTATGTCTGTAGAAGATCGTAGAGCCTTTGCTATCATACAAAATTGCACACAACTCCAAAACGGACACTATATGATACCCTTACCCTGGAAAAGTATTCAGGTCAAATTACCGCGCAATCGCTCTATGGCAGAAAGAAGATTGGCATGTTTGAGAGCAAAACCCCTTGGAGATAAAGATTTATTTCATAATTACAAAGATAAAATTAAAGAGTATTTAAATAAAGGCACGCAAAGTCCCAACTGACTTACTACCTTATACTGACCGTACTTGGTTTATAACATCACGCCACTGTAGGAAAATTTCGTGTGGTTTTCGATTGTGCTGCAAGATTCCAAGGTGTTTCTTTAAATGATAACTTGCTCCAAGGTCCAGACCATACGAGCAATTTGATGGGTGTTCTTTTACAATTTCGCAAAAAGCCTCTAGCTATGGTGGCCGACATCCGAGATATGTTCCATTAGGTAAGAGTTGAACCACGTGACTATGATTCTTTGCGCTTTCTTCGGTGGCCAGATGGTGATCTGTCCGTACCACCGCAAAAATATCAAATGCTAGTTCATTTTTTGGAGCCAACTCTTCTCCTAGCTGTTGTGGGTTTGCACTACAAAAAGTTGCCAGCGATCGTGCTTCCGAAGTTGATCCTCTGGTTGCAAATTTTATTTTACGCAGCTTCTATGTCGACGACTTTTTAGGGTTATTTACTACCACCGAGAAAGCAGAAAAGGTCATAAGATCGCTCAAAAAAGTCCGCAAAGAAGTAGGGTTTCATTTGATTAAATTTCGATCTAATAAAAATGCAATATTGAAAACGGTACCTAAAGAAGATAGATTAGGTGGCATATCAAACCTTGATTTAAACAAAACCTCCAGTGAGGGAACTTTGGGAGTGTCATGGAATACACAGACCGACCAATTTGAAATACGCATCTGTGTCAAGAAAAAACCTGTCACCCGTAACGGTATACTATCAATGATGAGTCAAGTATTTGATTCCATGGGAATTATCCACCCCTTATGCCAGAACACGCGGCCTTATGCCAGAACAACTAAACAAAGCCGAAGCGTGGTTTGTTGGTCCCTCTTTCTTCAAGTTGCCCGAAAAGCATTAGCCAGAACAGCCGACTCTCTCCCCGAAGCTTGACGGCCTAGAAATTCTTACTAGAACAAACGCTACTCTCGCGCAAGACACACACAATTTTGCTCTAGATTGATTACTTAACTCTTCTTCATTTAGCAGTCTTAAAAGAAAGGTAGCTTGGCTACTGCGCTACAGGCAATACTTACTCGCTAAAAGCCAGCCAAACGTATTGGTGAGTACTCGCTCTCATAGCTTGACAGTTTCAGAATTAGACGTAGTAGCAAAAGATATTATTAAACTGGTACAAAAGCAATCCTTTCCTAAAGAAGTATCTAAATTGGCCAGGTCGGTAAGTTCTAATTTCTGTCAACCTGACTCATTGAACACCAAATCGTGCTTAGTGTCGAAACATTCTTGTCTGAGAAAACTTTGTCCTATTTTTGTTTAGGGCTTAATACGTGTCGGGGGCCGCTTCCAAAGATCTCCGTTTTCATTAGATGCTAAACACCCTATAATTCTACCAAAAAACTACCATGTTACGTGTCACACTTTATTCATAATAATTTTAATCATAACGATGTAGTTTATCCAGTTAAAAGTAATTCGCAGTTTTTTTATAAGATAATATTCGCGTCTCTTTGAGCGTTGCTCTTGTATTATACGATGTACGTCCGATTCGCTCTCTATTGCTTGATACATGTATCTTTTTTCTCTTTTCGCCGACATAATGACGTAATATGTTTTTCAAGCTATACTACAGCTCGCTTATTGTAGCATGTTCTGGCGCATTCGAGCATAGTGCTTTCTCTAGGAAATTTTGGCTAAATCTTGAATATACTAGAATTTATGTCACATGATCTTTTTTCTATATAAAGGCGATGTGTGCGAGACGAAATTATTATTGTTAGGTGATTTGAGACGACTCGAGAGACCGCTCAAGTGAAAGTGATTTTGTTTAGGCACAGGAGGTGCCCGTTAGATTTTGTATCGGTTGACAATTGTTGAATTTATTTTGCGCTAGTAGTTGGCAGTTGTATTCTACAGAGGTAGAATTATTTGTGTTGATGGAATCAAGTAATAGCGTTGAGTTCGCTTTGCAGTTTGGCAAAGCGTGGAATAGAATTTTTCGTCGGTCGTGAATTTTTGTAATACATTTGTTTTTATTAGAGACAGTGGTCTCTGTTTGTTGTGAAGAAGAGTCTTTAACAAAACCAATCCGAGCTTTCGTTAAACCAGCTGTACAAAAGCTTCAGGTCATAGCAAGACTATTTCTTAAGCTGGAATAAAATAAAATTTAGACACAGCTTTGTTTCAGCGCAGGTATTGTTACCTAACTCAACCATGATCCTTTAGGATTCCCGAACAAAGTCTGTGACATTACGCACTTGATAATTAATTTTTTTCATCAAAAAGATGGACATAGTGGTGTGCAACATACTCTTGCAGCTGCAAGGGTGCAGTTCTGGGTTATAGACGGTCATGCAACAGTACGAAAAGTCATAAATGAGTGTAGAAATTGTCGCTTAAAATATCCAGTTAGTGGTTTATAAATTATGGCTCCACTTTCCGTACATAGGGTCACTCCTGGCAAACCGGCCTTTACCTGTGTAGGCGTAGATTACGCTGGTCCTTTTTTCGTAAAAGCTGAGCGCACTACTCTAAAGCGCTACCTCTGCATATTTACTTGCTTAGCCACTAGAGCTGTACATTTAGATCCCTCCTTTTCTCTTGATACTCCTACATTTCTTCAAACTTATCAGAGGTTTGTAAGTCGTCGTGGCACACCACAAACAATATATTCGGACAACGGCTCCAATTTCGTCGGCGCGGTGAAGGAGCTTCGAGATGGTCTCAAACGACTCGACAAGTAAGTCATATGCAATCGATTGAGTCGACAATCCATCGAGTGATACTTCAATTCTCCGGCCGCAAGTCATCAAGGAGGAGTGTAGGAGCGCATCATCCGCAGCATTCGCAAAATCATGTTAGCTCTTACAGATCAGCAACGGCAGCTCACCCATGAAGAATTCTTCGCATTTGCAGCGGAAGTAGAGAAGATCCTCAACAATCGACCTCTCACTTCTGTGAGCTCCGATCCTATCGACCTAGAGGCTCTTACACCAAATGCGTTGTTGCTCTGTCGATTGGATAATTTGATTCCACTGGGCGTATTCATAAAGGCGGATAAATACAAACGGTTTTGGAGATCCGTAAACTGGTTGGCTGACCAGTTTTGGTTAAGATGGACAAAAGAGTATTTGCCGACCTTACAAATTCGTCAAAGGTGACTTCAACCAAGCCGAAACCTTCGCGTCGGAGACGTAGTACTGGTGATTGACGACGTCGGGAAAAGAGGTTTTTGATCGAAAGCTCGGGTGGAAGAAGTTTTTCCTGGCAAGGATGGCTAAGTGCGGTCGGCCAGGCTTCAAACTGCGACGTTCTCTTTCCTACGGCACACTAGAGAACTATGCCTGCTTGAAGCAGCAGAATGATATTTTTCGGGATCCGCGACTGTATGGTATATTTGTGATTTGTTCTTATTTTTTATCCCCGCCTAAAGTTTCATCAACACTTAATATTAAATAATTTCTGGATCGCAATTATTTGGGGCCAAGATGTAAGCGTTAATTTTCTTTGTCCCCGCTTTAAATTTAATAATTATGCTACGTGGCATCCATCTCATAATCTCCAAAATTTTGTGGCAAAGAACATATTTCTACAACCTATTTTTTATACTATGGATATCACCAACCACAACTCCTCAAAAATAAACTTTCCTAATTCTTCTAAAAATATTTTCCGATTGGGATTACACATAACTCACTAAGCTCCAGAAACATCCCTTTTTTGATGTTTCTCGGCAAAAACTTTTGAAAAGAATGAGAGCAATGAGAGAGGAATATCAAAAGCAAGATTAGAAGCAGCATACTCAGCAGAACTTTGGCCAAATTTTCATTATATTTTGCTGCTGCATGCGCCTCCTAAAAGCTTGATTTAAGCCTGCGGATATGATAAATTTTTATCCCGAGAATTTTGTTTATTACTTTCATCTTTGGCATCGGTTTTTATGATATCAGGATCAATCAACAGCGGATCAAAAATATAATGCATTATCATTATCGGAATAAGAGAATTTTTCTTTAAACTAAATCTTTTTCTGAAGCATTCATCTCATTATCAGACTAAGAAAAATCTACCAGATATTTTGCGGCAATCTTAAATTTCGTGTAGCGTTAAGTCAACGCTACATTTATCCTAGAAAAACAGAACAATATAAGCTATAAAACAGACATTTTACAAATTAAAAAGGTAATTTGATCATCTGAATTTCAACAAAAGATAAACCCATTTGCAGTTCCATACTTGTGGCGTAAATTACATAGCTTCAGTAAACAGACAAAGAGGTGGAAAGCCTGCAGACGTAAGACAATTAAAAAAGTAATTAAATTACGTTTCAATAACTACTTCTGTAATAGGAAATCTTTTTGTCTTAAAAATTACTACATTTTAGAAACAAAAGTAAAAAAAATTTTAGACAGTTTTATAGTGATGACCTTTTTTATAGATTACTACTTTTTTAGGAATGAAAGCCATAAAAACCGGGACAGATTTAAAGTGATGACGCTACTTTTTTGAGTAATTCAACTTGTGCGGCCTCCTTGGTTACCGTCTAATCTAATGTGGCCTTTGATAATAAAAAAGTTCCCTACCTCGGCAAAGAGCTGCTGTTCTCGTATAATCTAAATAATTTTATTATTTTTTAATAAGACGTAAAAGTTTTATCAAATAAAGCAAAAGAGTATAGAGAATAATTTTTAAAAATAATCCAAAATCAATTTCCATTTATCAGCATTAGTTTGCTTGCTGCGTCAATTGACACGTTTGGTAATTGTAGACAGTTGTAAATTTATTTTTGTGACTGATGATCAAAATTTTCTGAAACTTTAACAGATTGTATAGATCTACAAAAAAAAGTCCAAAAATTTAAAAAAAAAATACAGTTTATGCTTCAATTAGCAACAAAGCTTTGAAACTAAAAAAAATCTCAATTGACGCGCTTGGTAATTCTAGTGGTAATTAGAAGTGGGTGTAGTTTTTTAAATGAACTATTTTAATGGCGACGGCCCAAGTGCCAACTACGCTATTGTCGGGAGTCTATTTAAATAAATCTTAATAATTTAATCAACCCAAACTCTGACTTTTTATTGAAGTACGCGTACGATGTATAACACTCGATAACGAAGCGACACACTAATTTACAAAGGATATATGTGCGTACGTACGGTTCTTCTGTAAACACAATAGTACTTAATATATCAATGAAGTAATTAAGAATTTACGACAATAAGAGAAAAATTATTTAATTATTGGTAGTTAACAAATAAATTTACCAGGCTTGTTGGGCCACGATACCGCTGCAGTCAGTTTAATGTTACGCGTAATAACGATAAAGTTCAAAAATAAATCGAGATTTCAATTTAAATAATCACGATCCTATGTATATATAACTACAGTCATTAACTTAATCAAAGATAATTTATAAAACATAAAGTATATTGGAAAATTGAAGACATAACAGAAAATTGAAATCTTTACTATTGAAACGAAGCTAGCTGCTTAAAGCACTTTCTGGTCTAAATTTAAATACGTATACTGACAAAGTAGTTTAAATCAGATGTGAGTTTAAATCGCCTCGTGGCGAAGAAGGAAAGAAGAAATGCCAAGACAATGTGAATTAAGATTAATTACGAGACATGCGTTTGAAAAAACAATTCGGAAATGAACAAAACAGAACTCGCGAAAATGAACAAAAAGGCAAAAACGAAAAGCATTGAGCTTAAAATCTTACAGTAGATAACTATGTACAGTTGCACAGAATATTATTGAGGGCCACAGGTTATGCACAGTGGGTTTAAACAAAGCAAGCGTTAGTTTCAATGAAAGTCGGAAAATTTTTTTTCTTTTTAATGATGGTCGTTGACATAATGAAGATGTCTTTAGACGTTAGTGGTGTCACAGCTTGTTATTTGTATTCAGAATTTTTTTAATTTTTTCATGTTTCTTTTTGGTAGCGTTTGGGTTTTTCAGTGTCTTAAAGTTTTTTGTTTTAAAATGATAAAGATAAAGAAAAATCATCAGCATAGGCCTAATTCAATATGTGATCATCATCAGCATAGGCCTAATAGTGTAAAATTGGTTATGTAAGCAAATTCAGAGACCAAAGATACACATAACTTAAAAATACTATTAAATAATTTCATCTTTCATAATATTTTACAATTTATAAATTAATTATGGTTACAGGCAATTTTTCAATAGTGGAACGAAAAATTGTATTCCCTCAAAACACATGTGCGACGGAATGAAAGATTGTGAAGATGGTTCCGATGAAATAGAATGTTTTTGTTCCGAGGATGAGTTTCAATGCAATGGTCGTTTGGAATATGGAGGTGTGTCAGCCAATCTTTATCAATGTATTTCAATGAATTCTACAAATGATGGAAAAGTTGATTGCCTGAGTGGGAAAGACGAAAACAGGTAAAAGTTGTGTTTTTTCGTTTGCAAAATTTTGATTAAAAAAAAACAAATTAAATCGTTAAAATCAGGTAAAAAAAGGCTTTTCAAATCATTTTGATTTTGCACTTGAAGTTTAAATATTTAGTAAGAAATAAAATTGTCACAAACATTTCTTTCTTGTATTTACAATTTTCCTGTAGCGATGACCTTTATAGAAAACTTAGTTTTCGAAAAATTTCAAGTTATTGTCAAATCAGTTGAAACTGTTTTAAAATATAATTACATTATAATAATACTGACGACATAGAGATTGGATCATCATTAACAGAAACAATGATAATGAGTTTAAAAAATTATTTGTTGATGCTATTACTTGGTTCAGTAAGTGCGTACTCAAGCTCAGATAATAGTCAATCAGTAAAGATTTTTCAGCGTTACCGAGGCACGAACCAATAATCGACAAAGTTTAGAAATAAAGCAATTCGAGTCCCTGATGAGGACGACCCAATCACCAGAGGAAGGCGTAGCCGAAAACAGGTTAAAAACCGCAATGAGTTTCAAGCTTTGCAAGGCTTCAAAAAAGTATATATATACAGTACTTTACTTGGTTTTAATGCTGCTTTTGGTCTCACATTTTTTTAAAAAATCTATAGATTTGGTCTTAAAATAAAATTAAACTCCATGCTACGTGCAGTTGCTACTTTACATGAATTTAAACGTAAATTTTAAAAACTGTTTTGTAAGCAATTTTAAGGACAATGATTAATTTTACTTTGTATATAAATTTTTAACTAAATATACAAAATTGTTCTTAAAATAAATTACGACAAAAAATTTATTATTTTTGGTATTTTTAGAATATATTTTATTAACTTACCAGTAAATGATTTTAAGGTCGGATATATTTAAAATTTTTGTAATTTTTACAGTAAAATTTACGGATTTTTTAACAATATACTTTTGTAAACATAGTTTACTGTATCTTTCATGATCCGTAAATTTGGAAAATCAAATACTTTTCTTGCTTTCTCCAAGAAATTTAGTCTTCGTCTATTTAAGATTTGGTAATCAAGAGCTTTAGTTCTTCGATACTTGTCAATTTTTTTGCGTCATGCACACTGTTTCGAACTGACCTGCGAACAAATTTAACAATCCAATAACGTTAAAAATAACAATATTCGATTTGAAAGAATGAAAAAATATCAGAATAAATTCTTGGTAGTACAGAAATTAAAAATAATCAATGGTAATGGTATGGACGAAACCATTAGCTCTTTTAGTTTTTGGTAGTCTTTGAAAAGACTGTTTTTTTAAAGAATTCTTTTGGTCATTTCTCCTCAGAAGAATTTGTTGGCAAATCACAATATGCATTAATACCGTGGTTTACAGAGGATTGCAAAACATTGAAAATAACGGCGTCTCTGATTGTTTGAAGAAAGAGAGCACGCTATTGGTTGCGCGCTTACTTGCACCGCAACCGAGAAAGCTTCAGTCCATAGACAAACTCTTTTTGGCGACAAAGATAGCGTTCAAGAGCCTTTATGAAGGTGGTTTCAAGCGTTGTTAGACGAAAAGGCGATTGTTCTACAGCAAAAATTGAAAACCAATTAATATCAAATTTTTCCGCGCTAATTTTGTTATCTGACAAATGTTGACCAACAGCCAAATCCAAAATAGATTCATTTTGATTGGATTTACATTGACGTCTAGGAAGATCTTTTTGAGGTTTAAATACTTCAGCTTTGATAACATCATATAACAACAGATTGATGGTGTTGCTATGAGCACCCCTTTGGTCCTGCTCTTGAGAATATTTTTGTGGAATTTGACAAACACTTGTTATTTAAAAACTTCTCTAAACCTCTTCTTTATTTCACATACGTTGATAAAACTTTTGCTGTTTTCAGTAATGAAACGGAACGCAATCAGTTTCTTCAAAAACTCAATACTCTACACCAGTGGTTCCCTCATTATTTTTTTAGCTACCCAATTTTTAGAAACAAAACAATTTTAGGAATCTTGCAACCCAAAATTAATGCAGTGAAGATCACAAAATTACATCGATAATTAACAATTAACATTAATTTAACAAACATTAATTAAAAACAATTAACAAATCCCCACCAATTGTATGAGCTTTTTTTTCCTTTGCTATCTGGTAGGAAGCAGCATACGAAGAGTAAACGACTAATTTATTTTCAGCTGTAAACAACGTCATAATACTTCTCGGTCCTTGAATTGATTTCAACTTGCGTTCAAAAAATGCAACAGGCTTGTTGATACAATTCGGATGATTCGTTTCTAAATGGCGTTGAAATTTGTTTTTCTTCATTGATTTTGCTGAGAGAACTTTCAGATATACTACACATTTTGGCTTACCATTCAATTCAGAAAAACCAACTATCAAAAGTGCCTCACTATACGATCGTTTTGCCATTTTAACCTTAGTCTAAAACTGTGAAATAAAAATTCTGATTTAGTCTATCTTATACGTTTTTCCTAATTTAGATTTATAATCGGACGTACTTGCACGACGAAAGTTTTTGTGTTGAAAACCCAAGCAAAAAATGCGTTCAACTTATATTTTATGGCCTGTGTTACTGTTGCTTCGGTATCTTATTCATGTATTATGAAATTGCTCTTTCGTCTCCACAGTCACACACTTTTAAAGTTTTTACTGCAGGAGTTCTTAGTCGAACGAAAAAGGAAAGGTCGAGCGAAAGGTGACAGCGTTTATTTCGCCAATAGATGATTGCTTTTGGCGCGAAAAAGCATTGCAGCTTCGTTGCTAATAAAACCACCATGATAAAACTTGTAAACGCACATTTTTCTCTGAGGATATTATTTGTTTTTGAACTTTGTTACACTTGATTATATGGTATTGACTTAAGCAAGACCATGCAAAACCATGCAAGACCAAGAAACAACTAGTAGTGTTTTGTATCGTACCAATATAAAACATTTACACTCTCGTTACAGTAATCTCCCGGTTCGCAACTTAAGTCTAAACAACAAATGCAAACTAAGATTTAAGTGCGAACATAGCACCTTCCTAAGCGATTATTACGTAACTTAAGGCTTGTACAGTTATCAGCTAAAATGAAGACCTAATTATTAGTGCTAATATTGGAGACTGAAATATGCATCAACTGATGATTCATGACTTGTTTACATCATAAACTTGATGCAACCTAACACAAAGGGTGCTCCATCTGTGCAAATGCCTACAGACAATTTCCACCACAACCGCCACTTATCAAGGTAGTCATTCAGAATGTTAAATATGTCCTCACTTTTTGTAGTCACACTTAATTCTTTGCAAAAAAGAAACTGGTTTGCTATTTCAAAATAAAAGAACCCGCTTTTCCTTGCAAAAAATCTCTTTTTTTCCAATAATTACAACTAGCGGCAAGATATTTCAAATTTTTAAGTCGTTACGTGTTGCTAGAATTGTCCTCTGTCTAGTGAAATAAGTTTTTTTTGGATATCTTTCGAAGCAATTTTTTTGCAAAAAAAATATGGCGGACGGTTCATTAGTTATTAGACTTACCGCTTTTTGAACTTGATCCGAGTGAGTATGTTTGCGCACCATTGTTTGAATCTTTGCGCGTTTGACATTGACCAAGAAAAAGGTTTCTACCTTTTTTTTCGTAACAAATCAAAGGAAAAAAATCAAAGACTTTAGCTTTGATCAACAATGAAACTTGGTTTCCTGTCACTGGATAAATGTTTATGTAACACATTTCGATCGAGTATTTTTGCTAAAGCATAAAAACTACACCGGTATTATATTTACACCGGTATTATATTTTAGCACAATATTTTCAATAGGCTGATTTAACCCTTTAAGACAGGGCTTTTCAAACTTTTTTCTTCTACAACCCCATTTTAAAAAATAAATTTTTGTGCGACCCCTATATGTATAGGCTAATTTTACGTTAATTTTTCCTGTGGAAAACCACGCGTGTGCAGGAAAAATCATGTACAGCATCAGTGGTATAGGTGGATATTCCAATTTAGGGACCCGAGGCAAGAATTTTCAAAAAATTTATGTTACCTAAGAAAAAAAAAAGTTCTGATCTGGGCTTGCATATTTTTTCTCAAAATCAGGGTGTTCTCTAAAAAAAATAAGGTCTTTACTTCCATTTGCTCTCAGTTTTCCCTATTTTCGTCCCAAAATCAGGGTGTTCTCCAAAAAAAAAAAAAAAGGTCTTCACTTCGAATTGATCTCCTTTTTCCGTATTTTTCTCACAAAATCATGGTGATCTCTAAAAAAAAGATCTTCACTCAGAATCGAACTGCAATTTATCTATTTTCGTTGCCAACTTCAGGTGTCCTCCCAAAATGCCAATTTCTTTCGCGACCCCAAAATTATTTTAGCGACTCCATTTGGGGTCGCGACCCATAGTTTGAGAAACCCTGCTTTAAGAGATATAAGAATTTGATTGTAAAATAAAATGATAATGGTTTAATAATGACTTCACAAATACCTAAAAAGTAGAATTATAATGCCTTCACAAAAGTGCTTTTGAGAAAAACAAAACATTGTGCACTGAAGTTGACTATTTTTATTATTGAGCACAAGCTTTCGTGGGCTACTGCCCACTTCGTCAGGTGCAATGATTTATACTATAATACACCAAAACTCAACGATTTTAATGACATTGCACCTGACGAAGTGGGGAGTAGCCCACGAAAGCTTGTGCTCAATAATAAAAATAGTCAACTTCAGTGCACAATGTTCTGTTTTTCTCATTTTATTTGAAAAGTTGACACGGCTTTCCCAATTCTATTTCTTCCAATTCTTCAACAGAAGTGCTTTTGTTATGTTACAATCACAATCATGGTACACATATGTATCACTGTCCCTTAAAGGGTTAACTTTAGCAAACAGAAATTTCTAAATCAATTTTTTATGCAATTATTGAATCGTTTTGTGTGCTAAGCAATAAAACATTTTTACTAACACAAGGTCACCGTACACATGCACACCAATCCTTTATTATTTTTATTATTTATTTTCATATTATCCTGCTCACTTGGTAAAAAGCTTCGGAGACACTACAAATAGAGCAACTGTCAACTAATCATTGCGACCTACTTCAGGAGATGCCAAGCTATTGCTGTTGGGCTCAAATTTTATATTTTGCTTTCTTAGTCGTTACTTAGAGATATTAACGAAATCTAGAGCTGCTTGCTCAGACCGCCATGCAAAGAAAAGTGCCGTAAAGTGTCTTACTCAAGGAAAAAATAATGTGAGTAGTTTTCAAACTGCCACCGTGTTGATCGCATTCGCTATCAATTCAAAGCGCTGTTTTACCCAATCGATCACATTGTTAACTTTTTATAACGAATACGAAATTACATAAGGGTTGGGCAAAATTTTTTAAACACGACCCGTATTTAATAAACTGATAAAGTTCGCGGGCCGCAAAAATTAATAAAAATGTAATTAGATAAAGATTAAAATAAATTAGCTTGTTTAATTCAAAGGCTTGCCCAAATTTTATGACTTTTGTCCAAATTTTTGTCCCAAAAACTTAATCATCTATAAAAAAAGTCTTCAATTAAAATTTGTCTTCAGGCCGTTTGTTGCTGGGTATTTAAAAGCTTTTTAGTTGACAATTAAAATTCCGACTTCGCATCAAAGCACAGCTGCATATAAACGGACTTGTGCATTTCTTTGGGTATTGTGACGTCACAGAGTTTTTTTGGAAATTTTAGTAAATAAAATCAAGCCGTATACATTATTGGCTGGCGTCTCAAGATGCCAGCAGACGTGCTACGCTAAGCAGCTGTAGATGTCAGCGGACGCGTAAGGGTTAAAAGACGTTTCAACCTCAAATGTCATGATCCTGTTTCCAGCTACAGAAGTGTAATGTTTTGGGTGCAGTAATTCGGAACAACCGGTTCTTCGCAATTGAGCCTAAGCCTTCTGACAAATCTTGGAGTGCTTAAATTTCAGATAATGTCAAATGTTCAAAGTGTTAGTTATGCAATCCCCCACTCGTTCGACTTACAAGCACGCTTCGGCTTTGCGACTTTCAGTCACCACTGTCAGACGAATTTTATAGTTTTATTTGAACTTCTATCCATACAAAATGATGGTTGTTCAAGAACTTCACCAACGTGATCACCTGGCTTGTGCATGTTGTTGTAAAAAGATTCTCAAAAAAGTTTCTCCAAATGCTATTTTCATCACCAGTAACAAGGCACATTTTCACTTGTCTGAGTGTGTGAATAAAATAAATTTTTGCGACTGGTCTGACATTAACCCAAATGTTTTTCATGAAAAATCACTATACAGTGACAGAGTGACAGTTTGGTCCGCGGTCGGTGAGTTTGGTGTTTGGGGGCTTTAATGCTTTGAGTAAAAAAATAAAACGGCTTTAGTGACGTCAAGCAGTTATGTTGAAATGTTGGAAAGATTTGTAAAAACAAAACTCAACGATTTTGATGACAATGCTGAAGTTTGGTTCTAACAACACTGAGCAACTGTTCGCACTGCGAAAAAATCCATTGAGTTGTTTGATTTTTTTGCGTGCAGATGTGAAATGGCTCGTTCACCAGATGATAAGAATAAGAAGGGCCGTGCCATATTCGTCGATCTGACAACTGCATATGACACTGCTATTGCATACAAACTTGGGCTTAACTGCAAGCTTGTAAGGTTTCTGTTGTACCGTATAATTAGATGTTTGAATGATTGTGGAACTTATTCGGAGCAGACGCTTCACTTTTATAACGGCGAACGTAAGCAAAACAGAAAAGAAGTTAACTGGCTGCAGGCAAGTGGCCGCAGCCTATAGAGTCATAGAAAAGGACAACTTGCCGCAGCTACCTTGCCACTAACATATTTAAACTATCAAATTATATAAAAGTAATTACGATTAAAAAGCTGAATTAATAAAATAAAAATGTTGTAAGAGTTATAATTTTTGCAAAAGATTTTGTCGAAAAAACATTTATAAAAGGTAGCTTTGAAAAGCGTGTTCATTCTTTGAAGACTTTTCATCTGACACTTATCGGGAGGAATCGTCAGAACGAACTGTGAGTAATCCGATCGTGCTTGTATAGGCAAAGGGAATGAGTCTGATTGGTTAGAAAAGGCAGCCAATCAGGAATAAAAAAAAAAAGAAAAGGAAAAAAACGAGAGTGCGTCTGATTGGCCAAGAGAGACAACCAATCAGAATTGAAAGTAAAAGAGCGTTAATGAATGAGTTTTAAACTGTAAAGAAATTCCTTGTGTCGACAGAGATTGGATTAAAAAGAAGTAATAAACGTAGCTTCAAAAGCGGAGAAGTGGAAAGAGGTACGTCCTCAGACAAGGATAGAGAGTTTAGTGTCACTGTATTGGCTGGCACAGGGAGGGTTTTCCAAGAGATGCTGTCCAATAGTAGAGTCATGAGCAGTGACTTGAGAAGTGCTGTTTTTTGTGCAGGCACAGGAAAAATTAAAGCGATCTTGAGAATAATGATGGTTTCTGATCGACCTGGCAATATAATGCTTAATTTTTAAAATTACAAATTTATCATAATATCTTTATTACAAGATAATAATTTTTTTTCTTTTCTCTGTTTGTTCATAGATATATCTGTTCATAGATGATCCAACGTCCAGTTAGATTGCAGGAAGTCGGAAGGGGCTAGTAGTCCTAGAACTAGCAAAACAGCCTTCGGTGTCTGAAAATAGTTGTTGACGACGACGACAAAAGAAATGGTGTGTCCTAAATCAATTAAAAGTGATTCCTTTTTAACATCTATAGGTATACTTTACTTTGCGCACTCTCCAGATTATGACAAAATGTAAGCTAAAAATTTACAACAATCAACTTTTACCATTCTGTCCAGTTCGTATTTATCCTGAAGTAAAACTAGACAGATCACTTACGCTCCATCACCACCATTTGGCATTGAGCAAAAAACTTTCTTTGCATGTCCCTCTGCTAAGGCAACTTGCGGCTCAAAATCGGTGCTGGTGCCAAAACACCACATACAGCGGTGGTATTTGCGATCAATTCGACAACTGATAACTGGATCCCGTTTGTTGTCACAGTGCTCATACTTGATTTATAAACGTGCCTTGAAGGCTTTGAGGCTTTGCGCGAGTCACTGGATACTTCTGTTCTTTTTCAAAAGAACATTTACCAGTTTTTAGAAACATTCATCTATCTAACTTTGACAACTAGGAGCGACACTCTTTTCGGGTAAAAGTGGTACTCTAGACCAGTTCTCCGCTACCTTTTTGCACCTGCGGCCCACTCGAACCAGGGTGAAAAGCTAACTTTGAACGCTTTCCTTTACCTGAAGTTTTATTTGGATACCATAAAAAGGCTAAACCTTTTAATCTAGTCCTTAAAAATAAAGTGATTACTTTTTTCTTTTATCTTCAATTAGCGTATATCGTTTAGAAATCGAGCCAGGAAGGTAGCTGATTGAAAAAAAGTCATCACTTTATTTGTAGAAAGTTAGATTAAAATTTTTAGGTTTTTTGGACCACTAAATAAAGCTTTAGGTAAAAAAAGTCTTCAATACTTAGTAAAAACTATAAAAAGGTCATAAAATTGCGCAATGAGATGTAAATTGAAGTTTTAAAGTTTATTAGTTGCTACTTCAAAGAAACAATTTTTTTTCCATTTTAAAGAGTTTGTTTGTCGTTTTTCTGCGGCAGAAGGATGGCAGAGCACAGCTCTAGATTCTTGCTATGGTTTATTCATCGGTCATTAAAAGCCTGCCGATAAAGACTAAGGTCAAAACGTTGGTTTGTGCCAGTTGTGCAAAACCTTCTGAACAATCTTGCCGAATTGGATATCCGTGCTTCCCAGTAGATGAATCATAGATCGAACGCAGAGTACTGTGAGAATACATCCCGGCTCTGTGCTTTTTAATATCATTGCCTTGCCTGTAAGTGCGTGCCCAGAACAGCTTGGGTTGTGCTTAAACGTGTATGGATAAATGGGGTCTTGTTCCTTTCTCCCATTTCTAATGTGGCAGCATTGCATAAAACCCGTGATTACGTTGCGTTGCAATGTCACATGCATGGAGCATCATGTATAGCAGAGATGAGAGTACTGTGTTTTTTTAGACTCCAAATCCAATCCGACCTTTAAAAATAATAATCCGATCCGATCCGATCCGATCCGATCCGATCCAATCCGATCCGATAAAACATGCAAAATCGATAGTGTAGTTGTTAAAAGCGTTATGTTCAACTTTAATTGCAGCAGTTCAAACTCAGAAGGTTAACCACTAACTCGATTCTATTTCAAGAACATTTATTCACTTATTCAAATAGAATTAAAAACAAAACAAAAATTAAAATAAACAGTTACAATATAAGAGACAATTTAATATAGCATAACCATAATAGAAGTTTAACTTATCTAACCGATATCTTCCGGAGAGTAACTCTATATATTACAATTTGTGACTAAGCCATATCGATATGTATAAGTGGGCGTATTATCACGTAATCATACGATATCGAACAGCAGGATGTGAAATCGAAAAAATGCATAAAAATAAAGCATGGGAAAGTTAAATTCAACGTTTTAAACAAAATTTTATAACTCCGATAATAACTGAAGTTGTATTTTGTATGAAAATATGAAATTATATTTGGGATATTCAATTAATCGTTACAGATACCCGCCGGCGGATAAAAAAAACAATGTCTAAATATAGCAAATATTCAAAAATGCAATTTGCAGCACGACAAAACAACGGTAAAAAACATACATGTAAATATAGAAAAAGAGGAATATAGCGTGATTTAAATATAGAAAAAGATAATAAAAAAATATAGAAAAAGAGGAATATAGCGTAAAACAATGTCAATTTGTTTTAAAGTTCGTTGACTAATTAATATATCGTTGCGATGTCCAGATGGAGCAGCAAACACTTTAGTAAGTTCGTTCTGCTTCTTGTGTAGAGGAAGTAATCTACAATCTGTTGTGTTGCGCAATGTCGTGATTGTGTCGTTACTGTAACTGCATCTGTTGTAAGAAACTAACAGCAGTATATGTTCAAAATATTATAGCACAATATCCACACACAATTTTGAATACACAAAAGAGCAAGTCTAAAAATGAAAGATTTGGTTAATAATTATATCTGGATTAAAGGTTCAGTAAAACAGAACAAAGTAGCACTGATAATTCTTTGAAACGTCGTTAGATATTTGAAGACAATAATAACAACTTTATATTTCTACACGTTAGTTGTGGCATTTTTACAGAATGCCGCGGTCGGTTAACGAAGAATCAGCAATGTAATATTTTGTAATTGTTTTATTTACTGGAAAAAAGTAGGAGAGAGTTTTACATATCTTGAGCAATACCAACTAGCGTGTGATTTATAAATAAATAGAAAGATTTGTCTATTTTAAAACGAAAAACTCGACTAGGACGGTGCAACTCGAGTAAGAACATTGTATCGGAGGGTAGGGTACTATCTGGCAAAGCCGTTTTGGCTCAGCCGTTTGGCACGGCCGTTTTGGCGCCAGTCCATTTGAAACTAGCAGGAAGGTTTGAATAAAACAGTATAATCAATCACCCTAACCCTAACCTAACCCCTAAACTCTAACCCTTTTTAAGATTTTACGAATAAGAAAACGACACACAACCACAATGACTGGCGTCAAAACGGCGGCGCCAAAACGGCTGGGTCAAATCATCCCATCCCTGTATCGGAGAGGTAAAAATCTTTGATTCAATAGAAAGACACGTAGAATAGAATTAGTGGATAGCCTGTTTTCACTGGTTTGAACAACGGCCTAGTAGCAAAAAAATTGCCATGAATCAGATTCCTTTTTAACCGCACTTTTAGAGGTGAGCAAGATAATTTGCTCATGTTGTCACCTCGTAAAGCAGCGGCCCGTTAGTGCATTCAATATTTTAGAAGGATACAAATTTGATTGCTTAGTTAACGTTAACGTTAAAAGTTTTAGTATTTTGCACTACTAAAAATTGTGGGACGCTTTAAAGCGTCCATCGAGTCTATTAAATTATCCTCGAGGTCCTGTAAGTAGCTGCAGAGCGTTTTTGTGGTTTGGCACGTTTAAATAGTAGCTGCTTTTTTAGTTGGTAGTTGTAAGGGAGAATAACAAATTGTACGAAACTGTATGTGGCATGCGACTTCAAGCATTCTGCTTTAGTGTGAGACTCGCTACATGCAGGCAAAATAAATTTTAAACAACAAAAACTTGAAACGCAGAAGCAAATAAAGTGAAGCAAATATGAAGCAAAAAACTACCTGGAATCACAGTCTTGGAATCGCTATGATCAAAATAGTGATTTTGAAAAGAGCGACAGTTTCCAGAACTTTTACATGTAAAGGCTTCAAAATTTTTTTTAAAAAAAATGTTGATTGCAAAGATTGAATTTCGGCTACTAATTTAGTATTCAATCAACCTTTGTTTTAATTAATAATGCAAAAAAATTTTTTACTGTATATTAGAAAATGTAAATGTGTGAACCGTTTTAAAACCATCGCCAAAATTTTAGAAAAAATAGCGATTTCACAAGAAATAATTTCTTCATCGCTTCAGACATGTATTCTAGAAGTTTGGCAATTCACGTAGTTTGCACAATCACACAAATGCAATACATTTGTAAAATCTATGTCACTTAATAAAAGCGTAAAAAGTTTTTTATTGGTACAAAACTTTAGAATAGCTCTTAAATCCAAGTGGTTCATTTGAAACTCTTTTGTTAAATACTGTCTTAAAAAAACTGTTTTGAATAACTCAAACGTTTTTGTTCAGCTCTCTTCAGAAGGTTTCGCTAGAATAAATTGAAGAATTGAATGTAGCATTTAAAAAATTTTAAAACTGATTCTGATTGGCTACAAATTAAGGTTAATAACAGTTATAATGATAATTAAAAATTTAATTAAGTAAAATCACGTTTTGTCGGCGTAAAAAATTGTTGGCAAAAAAACAAAAAGGAAAAAGAAAGCCGAGGAACGTGGTTCTACTCTATTAAATATTTTCAATAATTATGATAACTTTTGCTGTTGTTGATATCAGGTATATTATTAAAATCTTTGTTCATGATCTTCTGGTAAAATTAGAGTCTAAACTTCTCTTAAATCTTTATTTAAAAATAGAAACAATAATAAAAACTCGACGTTTCGGTATACTATAAAATCAGTAAACCTTTTCAGGAGATTAAATGAAACATAAACATCATCGGCAATGAAATCAATTAAATCATTTGGGATAATTGTTATCTACAAAATTAAAATCAAATCGGGTAATTGTTATCTTCCAACCCATGCCGCAGAATTTTTTTTTCTTCTTTAAAATCTTTCAAATACGTAATGAGTTTAGCTGCTCTGGTTATTAAACTAATAATAACACCTCGTTTTTGCTGCTGTGAATGGCAAGATTCGTAATTTAAATAACGGTTGATGTGGGTTTCTTTTCTATATATTTTAGTTGCAAATAATCCACCTTTCTTCTTTATGACCAACATATCTAAGAATGATAATTTGCTTTCGTTCTCATATTCGATGGTAAATTTGATGCTTGCTTCAATGCTATTTAAATTGGTTTATAAAGAAAACTTTTAATCGATTTCAATTCAGCAAAATTGAGGAGCAAGAAAAGAGCAAAAATTACAAAGGAATAGTAACCCTAACTTATTTACAGGATATAACTGAAATTTTAAACAGAATAATTACAAAACAAAATATCAGAGTATGTACAAACCCTCTTCAAACAATTAAGCAAATTTTACCGAACTTAAAAGATCCAATTGAACTAAAGCAACAGCCAGGAGTAATTTATGAAATTCCGTGTTTACATTGTGATGGCATTTACATAGGTGAAACTGGTAGTGTATTTTGCACAAGATGTAAAGAACAGATGTGTGATAGGAATCCAAAAAATTTAGCACGATTAGAAAGTAATGATATGAACAACAAATCTGCTTTGGTAAAACACGTATGTTCACAAAATCATTATATGGATTGAAATAACTCAAAAATTTTGAAAAAAGAAACAGATTATACAAGAAGAAGATTTTTAGAGTCCTTTTTTTTTATTCATTCAAATAATCATGCTTTTAATGACAAAACCAATTGTTTTTATCCAACTGCTTATCATAATTTAAAATTTTAAAATAATTAAAATCCGATAGATGTCGTTATGTAGATTACAAATGTACTTTTTTTCTTTTTTCTTTTTTTGCACCGCTGTGATTTCATTGCCAATGATGTTTATGTTTAATTTAATCTCCTAAAGAAGGTTTACTGATTTTATAGTATACCGAAACATCGAGTTTTTATTATTGTTTTTATCTTTAAATAAAGACTTAATAGCAGTTTATTTAGACTCTAATTTCACCAGATGATCATGAACAAAGATTTTATTATGATAACTGTTACTAACCTTAATTTGTAGCCAACCAGAATCAGTCTTAAAGCTTTTTAAATACTACATTCCGTTCTTGAATTCATTCTAGCGAAACCTCCTGAAGAAAGCTGGACGAAAACGTTCGAGTTTTTCAAAACAGTTTTTTTTAAGGCTATGCATTTAACAAAAGAGTTTTAAATAAAAGACTTGGTTTTAAAAGCTATTCTAAAAGTGTAAAATTAAAACTCCACTATATGCTGCAACAACAAGCAAAAATAGAGAAATTTTAAACAAAAACAAGAAATTCTAAAATTTTATCTTAAAAATAGAATAATTCTAAATGTTTTGCAAAATTGAGAAGAACAGGATGAACTTGCGTTTTAGAAAAAGTTTAACTACTTGTCGCGGTAGCATTTTTGCAACTTTTTTAACAAACTACCGGCGCAGGAAAATTAACTGCTACGCAAGCTTGCGCCGCAATTGCCTTATTTGCACTTCTGCAAATTGGAAGAACTACGCAGTTTGTACGTAAACAAAAACAACTAACAAACCAACAAATTTAACAATTGCAACACCAAGACCAAGCGCCGAGATAATTAAATATTTGGATAAAATTTCAACCAAAATCGAGTCTTGAAGTATTCAATGAATATCTTTGTTCTTTTTCAATTTTCAAACCGTACCTTGTGCGTTCTGGCTCTTTTCTGCTCCAGTTTGAGAAATTCAACGTGTTAAATATACTTCTTTGTCAGTCAAATAAAAGTCATATTTGTCAAAATTTTATCTTATCAAAATTTACTGTTCTTTTTTTTCGTACGTTTTTGAACAGCTCTATGTATTTTGAATATTCTATTTCTGTAATTTATATCGGGGATTATTGAATTTTGGGACTGTGACCTCTTAGCATCACTTTTACAAAAAAATTTACATTTTTATCTTACTGCTGACAAAAACATCCAATTATAGTCGCTCTAAACTATTGTAAATTACTTTTTCAGCAATAGTTTAACCGCAATTTGCTCAAAAAGTTCTATGATTGGCCAAAACTGTTAAGTCAAATTTTAATAAGAATTAAATCAAACAAATTTTTTTCGGGTCAAAGTAAAAAAGGAGCCTATTGGTAAGCCAACCAAATACCTATAAAAAGTTTTCAATTCATTTCAATACATTTCCCATTTAACAACTCTATTGAATACCCAAAATTAGTTTTCGTTTTAAATCAATAAATGGGTTTTGATAAAATTTTCATATAGCTTAAAAAGGTTATATTTCTTCAAAAAGTATTTTATTGTTGAAGCATCTGGTTAGTCATAGTTTGGTGACCACTGGTTTATAATTTTTAGTTTAGTTTGTTTGCGTCAGACTTTAGTGAGCCTGACAGATTACGCTTTTGACCCAAAGGACGGACTTTGTTGTCCACAGTTTCAGAACATTACTAAATATATGAGAGAGCTTTAGAATATGTTCAATCTGCTGGAGTCTTCACACCTAACTTGCTTCACGGCAATTTTTGACCCCATTGTTTTTGTAAGTTTAAACTGATAAAGCGTTTTGTCAATGAACCCATAGATATAAGGTACAAACAACTGCAGTTTTATTGGTACAAGTAAATAAAATTGTTTAACAATTAGGCAGGCATTGAGATACAGTATATTTTGTTTTATCTAGCTTTGCGACATTTACTCCATGCTTTGACTTATTTTTTGTTTTATCTTATGACGTCATTGAGAGGCTGCACATTTTGTGATCACTTTGCAGCCTTCTTATTGCAAAATTTACTATTTTTTCTTTTTTTTATTTAATTTACTTGATTTTTATCTTTGGGTCCCAACAAAGCAAAAATTGAAACATTGATTGCAGAGCGGAATAAGAATCACATAAAGCGAATAATTAAGTTAAATCCTAATCGACTTGTTCGGTTCAAGCCAGCGAACACTGATTTACACTTCACTGCTGACGAAGAAATCTATATTTTGTATCAGATTATGACATCGGTTATTTGCTTTATGATGTCTATATTGTGTTGTAGGAATTGTAATAATTTGAAATGCGATGGAAGTATAAACTGTCCCCGGCTCAGTCCTCACGATGAAGCAAACTGCTCACAACAATGTCCACCATCACCTTATTGGAGCGATCCCATCCCTTGTGATTGCAACAAACCAGGAAATATGACATGTGAAGCATGGGGTCTGGTTTGCTATGACAAATATAGTAGGTTTCTAGTTTCATTTTATTTTTGTAAATATCACACTTGTTGTAAAATTAAGCCAATTTTAGTTTGTTTCAAAAGATTGTTTTATTGTGACATAACAATCATTTCCTTAAATTAATTTATTCATTTAAGTTAAATACAATTAAAGTAATAAAATTTGTTTTAAAATTTTCCAAACTATTAAAATTGTTCAATTTAAACAATTACTTGTTAAACAAAAGTAAAAAAATTTTAATTTCTGCTACGAATTATAAAAAAAAAATTATACAGTTTATTATGGAATACCAAACGGGTTGTATTAAAGATTATTTTGTAAACTTTTTTTCATCTTTTTGACTTGCAGACAGTGCAGAAAATAGCAGGCTTTGAATAATCAAATATTTCATATGTTTGTGAGAATTTTATAGATAAATAAATAAAGAGAAACTATTCTTGTTAGTGTAAATGATTGAAATATAAAACTAAAAACTTTTTAAAAAAGACGTTTCTAGCGTGTCATACAATGTCTAAAAAATAAACATGATTTTATTGTAGAACAGTAATAAAAAATTTTTTACTTTTGTACAAATTTTTATGATTTTCTTGATACAAACGCACTCCTTGTCTTCTTTGGGCAAGATTAAACTCTTTCTTTTCATTTCTCTGCCCAATATTTTTCAATTGTGTTTGTCTTTATGATTGACAGCCGAAAATAAAAAAAAGTTTGAAGTTAATTTAACTGCTTTTTGCAGAGTCCAATAGATGGGTGACTAATGCATCGGTCAAAGCAATCATTTCGTTTGTTTCAAGCGTTCAACGCTTGTCATTATGATCTAAAAAAATACTTAAAGATACTTTTAATTGTATTTTTTAAATTAATTTGAAAAAAATTTAGGAAAGGCAAAATTATTTGTGTCCCTAAAGAAGTTAGAGAAATTGATTGACTGATGTTTGAATTCAACAAATTTTTTGACAATGTTTTTAAATTAAAAATGACTTATTTTATTGACAAGAAAGTTGAAACAACAGCCACAATCTTAATAAAGAGTGTTTACATCACAAACAAGGCAGTATTGCCCATCAAGAATTGAAAAATCTTTATATCATAAAAATTTAATCAAATTTAAATCGACAAATGTACGCAAACAGAGCTTTATATTTATTAAACATATCTTATGCAAGAAACTAAGCCATTTATTTAAGTTGAGAAGCACCAGTCTAGGGTTTCACTCTTGTTTGAGCTTGTCAGTGAATCATACCTCACTTAGATTCGAACCGACTAAATGTTGTTCTACAAGAATACTTGAAGTTGAGTTATTGTCCGTCTGAGTGGTCTAGTGGTGTTGTCTCCTGCGTGTAGGACGACATACAGTCGGTTTAAATCCCAATGAGATATGCTTTACTGACGAACTCTAACAAGAGCAAAACTCAAATCTAGTGCTTCTGGTTTTAAATTGCTGAGCTTTTTACATGTATTATCTAAATAACTCATGATAACTAATATAAATATACGTATTTTGACTTTAATATTTTCTTGTATGACTTTTTATATCTATCTAATTTAATTTGAAGTGCTGTAGCAATTTATTTATTTCAATATGAAATTAACCCAAAGTAAATAAAAATATTGAACCTATCAACCAATGACATTGCGCTGTTGCAACGTTTAGTTTAAACTGATTTCTTAAACCTTTAAAACTTTTTTTTCTCAAAACTGAATATTCTTGGATTCGAGCTTTTAACGAAGTGTTTGAAATATTATTTTAAAAATAATTTTTTCAAAAAATAATTAATTAAGAGTAATTTTTCATAAATTTTTAGCAGCATAACTAGTTAATTGTATTTCAGTATGCATTTATTCAATAAAGTAAGTTAAAAAACTGTTTTAGGTTGTAATTTGATATTTAAAGAACACACGTGTAAAAAGTCAGGTTTTAAATAAAATAAGGGTGTGAAATATTTATTCTCAAATTCTAGTATAACGTTTCTGCAACGTCAGCGTAAAAAGTTTCATGATTATGCCTTATTGCAGAAACACGCCATTGTTTTGTAGAATCGCAGACAAAATAAAATTGCTTTAAATATAAGTCCAGTTATTTCGAAAGTCATGTAAAGGTTAAAAATAAATTGATTGAGTTATCAAGTGAAACTGCAGCAATCATTCTTTGGAAATCAAAACTTTTGCTGTTACAGTTTGTGAGTAGAGTTGTGCAGCGCAAGTCGCAAAATATGCGGCGCAAGCGCAATGCTTTAAAAAATTTTGCGTTCCAAGCACAATCACAAGTTTTACACAATTAATTCTTTTCAGTTCTAAATAAAGTAATAATTTGATTTTACAGTTTTTTTTTAATATACAAACAATATTTTATTAAAAAAGAAAGCAATAAATGGATTTCACAAGCGAGCATAATAAGAAATTATAACTAACATTTTTTTAAAAAAATATTTCGATATGTTAATCCGTTAATTTTGAGCGCTTGCGACGTACGCGTAAATCGTTTCTACTGAACAAAAAACCTTAATTTTATACCAAATTATGAAATAAAATATGTCATTTTTTTTCCAACACAAAACAATTTTTTTATTAAAAAAACGTTGAGTTCTGAAAAGCTACATAAAACTGAAATTTATCAAGTAGAATTTAAAAAAAAAAGATTTTTCGCGTTTAAGGTTGGTGAGTTTACTAAATAACACATTCGTACAAATGCCTCCAATTCTACCAACAACATTTAACTCCTGAAAACTTCATATTTCGATTTATTTTGCTTTGCTTCATAGACGAACCAAACAAAATTTTTCCTGGCGAGGCAATTTTTTCCCGAGTGATTTTATTTAACCTGTAAATTTTAATGCGTTGATATGTTCATCTGTGTACGAAAAAAAATTCTATTGTTCAACTTGGAGCGAAGCGCATTGAAATTAAACTATTTGAACATAAAATAACTTCCTTTGCTCAAAAAACAATAAACCTCCAAGAACATATTCGGTGTCCAAAAATTAATTGTACATGGGTTTTTTGTAAACAAGTTAGCTCAGGAAGCAATTATGCCATTGTCACCGCTTCGTACGGCGATGCTTTGCTTAGCAACACGTGTTAATCTTAAGGTTACGGAGATCTCTAAACAGAACTCGTAAGTATTGCTGCGAAATTGACTTGTCGCAATATGTGAAGTAGGCATAAAAATACGCGCACCTGGGATGAATGCGGTTTTCTATATTAAAAATTATAAAACAGAAACAAGCAGAAATTCAAAAATTAACACAAAACACAAACACTTATTAACTGAAATCCGCTTCACAATCTCCAAACAAGAATGATGTTTGCATCTGATTAGAAAATGGCCCACGAGGGTCTGACTATTTACAGTATACTAAGATATCACGTAGAGAGAGGCGAGGCGAGAAAATAACTTTAAATGAGGTCATTATCGGCAAGAATTACATAATGCAATAAAAAATAAAGTGACTTTTGGTTTACAAAGTATTGGCAGGAAAAGCTATCTTTCGATAATGTCATTGTCGAAAACAATTACTTAAAGCAAAATAAAACAACTTATGATCTAAACAATATTGGCGGGAAAAGACAATTTTAGATGATGTAACCAACAAAAACAATTACATAAGGCAACAAAAATAAAGCAACTTTTGATTAAGAGACATTGGTGAAAAAATCAAATTTAGTTAAAAATCTAACCTCGAATGAACTCGAGTCTGCATTAACAATAAGAAATCCCTAAATACTGAAAAAATGATAGCTAGCCTAAAAATGGTTTCAAAAATAAAAAACGATTTATTCTAAATTAAATCATAATTAAAAGTTTTGCTTTTACGTAGTTTTTATTTTCTTTTGCTTTGTCAGAATGAAATGTAAAATATTAATATTAAGTTAAATTCACACGGAAAATGTTTCTGTGAACTGAAGTAATTTGCAGTTAATCGCAGAATTAATCTTGGATTAACTTTACTGTGCTGCGATTAGCGCAAAAAATGCTTTATAAAGCTAACAAGTTATTTTGTGAATTTATAAAATAAATACAGAGAATACTGATACGTTAAAACAAGCACAAAATAGCTAGCTCAAAAAGATTTGTAGAAAGCTGTATGGTGCAAATTTTTAAGCGGTTACAATGAGGCTTAGGTTTCACGATCAATTTTGTCAATTTCTAAAATTTGAAAATATTATTCAGTATTCAGTATTAGTTCATCATAAAACAGTTCCTTAAATCTTAAAAATAAAACAGCACAATGTGGAATAAAATTTTGTGTAATAAGTTTTGCAAACAATTCTGTTTAGATATATGAACAAATTTTTATCACTCTGTTTCTTAAATAAAGCAGAATAATTTTTTTGGAGATTTTTCCCAGCTCAAGTCATATAGTTTAGAATTTTCATCAATTGAAACAAAGTGTAGTTTTAGATTTCGAGGTAGTGGATGCACAGTGTTGGTTGATTTTTAGCCGTAAATCATTTTTTTACGGTAAGAGTTTTTTTTTAATTCACCTTAATCAGTTGTATGAACAACGTTTATATGAAAATAGGTATACTCGTAAAAAATCTGCGATTTTATTTTTGGTTGTTAGGAAATCGATTAATTATGTTAAGTAAAGTTGTGATAAATGGATGTAAATCAAGATACTTATCGGGAAACAATACTGAAAAAAATGTGTCAATTTTAATTTTATTCTTGAACTTAGCAAATTTAGTTCAAATTAGATTTGCTTACTCTTTATTGTAGACTCAATGACGTATTATAAATGCAAGAAATTAATTCTTTAGCAATCTAATAGCAAGTGCTTTCGTCAATAATTACGGTAAAGTAAAGTTTTGTGTTCTTTTGTAAATTGGATAAAAGAGTGGTCGCAGATTAGTAAAACTGAATGTTGTTTTTCAAAAAAAATGAATTGATCGTGCTTGATTCGTATCCTCCGATCTCACTTTAACTTTGCTTGCGATCTAAAGCATTTGTTTATGTCATTCCAAGGCGGTTTTAAAGTGGCCATCTCGAAACACGTGAATACTACTCAATATTTATAGATGAGCGGTGGGAGATATCTTGTTAGTTTACGAGAAGTGCTAGCAACCAAAGATGCATACCTCGAGACACGTCTCGAGACACGTTTTTCGAAGTCTCAGGTCTCCTCTCGGTTTCGTAAGCCCAAAGTCTTGTTTCAGACCACTGTGTCTCGAATGCAGGTCGAGACGTTGCAGCGATCTGGGAAAAGCTCACAGGTGTTGTAAATGTGTCATAATTTTTAGTAAAAATAGCTTATTTGTAAGTTTTTCAGCCATTTAGACGTCATGGTCCTTTTTTAAATTTGCATTAGTCACAGTAAAATTGAGCCATGGCAATCTTTATCAGGATTGCAGAGTGAAAGATTTAAGATCCGACTCCGACTCCTTGAATTTTTAGGATGCCGACTCTGACTCCAACTCCGACTCCCTACACCGACTCCCAAATAAGGGTAAAAGCATTATGCAAAATACGATTTGCTTAAAATTAGTGTGGCCATATTTTTGAAATCATGAATCGGGATGTTCGTTAACAAAAAAATTCGTCCCTAATTGAAATCTGTCTCGAATTTCTTAATTTTCGTCTCTAAAAAGTAGTGTTCTCTAAAAAAAAATTGGACATCAAGAATCGAAGTCGGATAAAATAGTCCGACTCAAACTCTTTGTACTCTTAAGTCCGACTCCGACTCCTTCTTAAAACCTCCGACTCCATGCGACTCCGACTCTAATTCCACAACCCTAATTTTTATGCATGGCAATCAAAACGCCTGAACACCGTATATGGTGGTTGAGAAATTATAAAACTGTTTTTATCAACATTTAAATGTCTTGCATTTCATATTTTTAATAACAAAATTTGGTATCTCAAAAAGCGGCTATATCACGATGCTTTTAACTGTAGTGGATTTTGTTCTATGACATTTTGATAAGCTGCATGTGTGAGCATTAAGCAATTGATACGATTGCGGTTTAAATTCTACTTGCTTGGTTCTGTTGTGTTCCTATAAAAAGATGTTTTACGACACGTTTTTTGCTTTAAATTTTAGTCATATTACAAAATAGAAATTAAAAAAATATATATCGAGTTAAAGGACATACGGCACTAAAAAATTATCATCCCATAGCATTAGCATTATCAAACTAACCCTAAAAATTATCATCTGTATCATAATGCATTACGCATGTCAAACCCCAGCTCACTGCCCGACCGTGGTTTCGAGTTTTAAAATCTCATCAGGAACGGTACGCTTACCCAAATCTGTCACTTCTATAAGTGTAGCAATGCATCTGGTAGAAGCCCACAAATTGCAGATTTTTTTCTTTATATATGACCATCTTTATACATGCAATATAACCTGGATTAGCGGACTGTCCCTGATGAGAGTTTAAAACTCAAAACCATGGTTGGGCAGTAAACTCGGGTTTGGCGTGCGCGATGCACGATGCCACAGATGGCATTCTTAGTCTATGGTCTATATGATAGTGCTGTCTGTACACAAATTGATATATTTTTAACATCTAATCATCGGCATGCATGATGCACAATTCCGCTTCTATCAGTGCAGTAATTCATTTGGTAGAAGCCGACAAATCTTCAAAAAAATTATACAATCTGATAGGATAGCAAAATCATGGTATTTCCGGAAGCAAGTTGGAAAAAACTACTTGCAGTAGATGGTTAGGATCCCAAGTTTCACTGTTAGGTCAGGCGAAATCCACTTTTAGTTGGCAAAGTTCAGCTGGATTGATGCCTGAAAGAATCAATAACTGGTGTGTTGAACTGGGACTCAGGCATAAATTTTTAAATGTTTAAAGGTATCATTCAAGACACTATTTATAAGGCAAGCAAGTGCGCTGCAAAGTATTCAACTATCGAGTAGACCGAATGTAGGGCAACAGGGTGACGTTGAAAGATATCTTTTGCGCAATGCCGCAAGGCTGTGACGAAATGTGAGTCCTTCGAGATGGTTACTGATTCTGGTGTTATCTTACTGGTGTTGGTTACTGATTCTGGTTCTTCCAATTAAAGTCCGAAAAATGACCTATCCAAGTACTGCCGTATTTTTGCTTGCTTATTTTTGAATCATTCAGATAATAAATATGACTATAGCTTCCAGCAATTAAGTACACATTGGAGTTGGAGTGACCAAAGAAAAATACAAATCCCATACCAGCTCTAGTACATTTAAAAAATTAACACCGGCTTCAGCATATTTAAAAAACTGCTTCAGTTTCGCTCCAACCAAAAATATGCGACTCCGACTTCAGACTCTGATTTCACAGCTCTGGCTTAAACTAAAACAAATTATGTAAAGTCTCCTCTCGTCTCGGTCTCGCTACCCCAAAGTCTCGTCTCGCCTCGGTCTCGAAGCACCGTGTCTCGACTTCACCTCTGCTAACAACAGAGAATATTTTACTTATTTGCTCGCATATTAAAGAAAAAAAATAAACTTTTCGGAAAAAGTCATTAATTAAAAAATTTTTCTTTTTTAAACTAAATTTGCAAACCGTTAAGCAAAACATTGAATTATTGTCTGTCATGCTGAAAGATGTATGTTGCCCCGCAAATGTTGGTTAAATAGCCAAAAAATTAAACAGTTGAATGTAGTATAACTTATTAAGATATATTTTTTTACATCGGAGATTAGCGATACTCTCACAGACAATGGCTTAATTTTTTTTGGTTTGGACAGGGGTCGGGAACTTTTTTGGGTAAGAGAGCTATAAAACCTACATATTAAATTTTTTTCGTGTGCAAACTTTGATTTTTATTTGCAAAATAAAACTTAAATTACGACACTGATTTCTCGATTTTCATCTCGAAAAACTAGTGATCTTTAAAAAAAGTTTTCACTTCATAAATCTTGTGTGTGCACAACTAAATGGAGTGCGTTGCCGGCGAGCAAGATGCCGTCATCAAAACAGCCACAACTGGCTCGCGAGCCATAGGTTCCCGACCCTTTGAAGTATTGACTTTGATGGATTCTAGAACTCAGTTACTTTTGTCGTTGCAACCAGATACTGTGCTGAATATGTTTCCAATAAATTATTAAATGATTGTATTTTGATTGCAACAACTTTCATAGTAAAAGTAGCAAAAAATTTGCAATTAAATTTTTAATTGAAATTTATTAATAAGGCAAAAAAATGTTTGAGACTTATCATTTTTATAAAAACTAAAAAAAATATCAAAAAGTCAGTTAACTTTTAATTTCACAACTATTTAAAAAATTTTTGACCAATTGGTAAAAGCTTTATAAGAAATTCAAAACTTTTTTTCATATTTACTCTCTTCCTGGTTGTTGGTTTAATTAATTGTTATAAATTTTATTAAAAATTTTTGTTAATTATTTTTCAAATCATTAATTGAATTTATTTATTGCAATGTTATCTTATTGTGTCTACTATGTTTTGCCAATTTGATGTTTTTTTGGTTTACATAAAACTTTTCTTGCCTTTTTTTAGAAAGCGACCCAATAATCATCTCCATTTAATCCCACCACTTAATTATAGATTTTGTCATAAAGAATTCTTTTTCTTCTTTCACGTAATACCATTATACTACATGCTGCATTGCTACACTCTTTCCGGGAATTATCTGCCCTGATGGGTTTCTCCCCTTAACACCATACCGCTCAAACACTTTTTTATTTCTATGTTGCCCTGGCCAAAATGTTGATTAAGGTCTCGACTCGATTAACAACATTATCAAAATAATTATTAATCTATCGTCATTGTCGTCCTTGTCATTTGGAAGGGCAATCACTCCTGGTTAGCACAAACTAGACTGAGGCCGCAGATTTATTCTTTTAGTACACTAAGATGCTATACTGCCCGAATAAGATTCTTTTGTTTAGATGAATGGATGATTTATGCAGATTGATCATTTGATATTGCAGATGTTTAATCCATAAAAAACAAAAGCTAAGCTCCGGCATAGGTTTTGAATTTGCATTTGGTTGCATTGTCCCTCAATGGGTGAACGAGATTATATAGGTTAAACGTAGAGCAGATCTAAACAGATATTTCTGTAATACAAATTTCAAAGGCACAATTTGCTCCCCTCTGTGTTCCCTCTGCTTTCGGCACCCCTGGTTACTTCATTTTATCGACATCGGATTACCTTGGTGTGATTATTTAAGCAGATAAGAGTGACAAAGACAAACTTTCAAAGCATCACCAGATTGTATTAACTACAGTAGCATATAGTCGTAAAATATTAGTATTGTTGTAATTAAAATACTATATCGTTGTCAAGTAAATCAAGGTAATTGATTATTTCCAAAACTGAAGCCAATTTAATAAAACGAATGTTATTTTCAGAATCTGTGCCCCTAATACATCCTAAAAACAAAGAAATATTTTTGATAAAAAAATTTCTGTTGACCAGTTTAAGTGATACAATTGGCGGCAAAATGCAATTTATTCTATTTTCTTTTCTAATATGTTATAGTCCTATATTGTTTTGCTTTTACCAAAAAATTGCTGCTGATCATGATGATAATCAAGCCGAGTTTAATAATTGCTCTTTACTTTTCTTGATTTTGTTTGAATAAGGCTAATTCTGAAATAGTGACTGGCAGTGATATTGGGCAGAGTCAACAAGCAAAAGTTGCAATAATTTTGGTACAAGTGCAGTCGCACGTTTTTTCGAAATTAATTTATTTTATAAAAAAGTGAGTAGGAAATTACTTCTAACTCTGCCAATGCTTTAATGAATATGACAAAAATTACTTTAGTCCTGCAATTTATTCAACTCATCGAGAAAATCCACAAAAAGGGGTAATTTGATCTCTTACCATTGAGGCAAATGATACAATACTGTGCGAAAGTGCAAAGACTCATCAAAGGCACTGTCAAAGTTAGGAGTGATTCCCTACTCATCTTTATATAGTAATTTTTTCTACTCCTAAAAAACTTCTGATTTGATCAATTTTTTTCTTTTAAAATATACAAACTATAAAGTATTTAAAAAAACAGCAATTAAATTTATAAAACGAATTTTTAAAGTGATGTAAAATCTCTATTTACATAAACTCTTAAGAGCCTGTAGTGAGTCGCTAGCAACCCGAACTATCTGACCTTCAGACATATTTCTTGAGATGGCTTTCTTCATGTGGTGTGACGTCCAGTATTATCAATACATTTATTCTTCTCCCGTTTCACAATTACAATTTGAAAATATTTCTTTGGTAAAACAGTTTAGATCTTTAGTGATTCATAAAAGTAATAGTGCGACTTTTTTTTGAATAGCTCTTTATTTTGTCTGTAGTAAATTTTAAAGTACCACAACACATTAAATTAAATAAAAAAAACATGAAATAAGTATTAATAGTTAACCTCATCTTTTTTTGTACTGTTTGAAGAAAAAAAAAAAAAGAAAAAATTAAAAGAGTTTATACTGTTTGAATAAAATTCAAAAATTTAAAAGCATTAAAAAGAGTTAAAGGTCTAAAACAAATAAAAAAGAAAAGCAAGAACAATGGCAAGAAGGCCACTGAACAACAACAGCTGCTGGATTACTGTAAGCTTGTTTCGATTTACAGAACAACTCTGGCAATCAAGACATCGTTGAGAGCAAAGATTCTAAAGATGACCAATCATCGCCTGAATAGTATGATGACGCTTCTTCTACTGTCAATAGACAAAATACATGTATAAGTGCAGTTATTAAATTGCTTGAAAATCATAAGGGGGAGAGTGATAGTAGTGAAAGCTACTTTAAGTGTGACAGTAAAATTGTAAGTCACTGGCGCCTTTGTACCCGTGGATAAACAAATGATACAATTTCAAGGTTGCTGTAGTTTCAGAGAATACATGTTCAACAAACAGGATAAATATGAGCTGAAACTGTTTTTGTTACAAAATTACTTCACTAAGTACACTCTCAATGTAATGCCGTATATTAGATGTGAAGAAAATCAAAAAACGTTGGGTTGTCATCTAATGTTGTGAAATTCTTCTCTACTCCATTCAACTTTTCTGTAGTCAATTTAACAACTGAAATTAATTGGTTTACCAATTTCCAGCTTTTTGTTCACTTACTCCAGAAACAAATCACTTTTCTAGGAATGATGAGAAAAAACAGTAAAAACTTTTCCCTTTGAATTTACAACAGGAAAAGCAAGAAGGGATGGGTCAAACTGGCTTGGCTTTAGCAACAGCAAACATTAGTATTAAAATAAAACTTTAGTTTACTTTAAACAATGATAAAGATACACAATGTAAATAACTATAATCATTGACAAAAAGATTGATTGCTGTAGAGGTTTGCCTAAAATGATACTGTACTATTAACATAATGCTACTAAAGCACCTGTTGACCGAGTTGAACAATTTTTTCAATACTACAGTGTGCAAAAAAAGATAAAAAAAGAAAAAGATAAACCACTTGCCTACTTGTAAAACTGCCTCAAACATTGCGGGCATCAATAGTATGGTGATCTTCCTAGCAAAATTTTGCACAGGAAAAAAGAAGCCAATAATTTTCGTAGAACAATTTTGAAAAACTTAGGCATGAGTTTGCTTCATCCATGACTACAGCGACAAATGCAAGTCACGCAAATTTTAAGAGCCACTAAACTATTATTACAAATATGTGCATAAAAATTAACCTTGACTCTTATCAAACAGCTTCATATCAGTTAACTCATTGATGACCACTACCAAAACTCGTCATAATATTTTTGTAATTTTTTTATGTTCATGTACTTTTAGTCTAATTAAGACAAGAATGAAAAAATATTTGAAAATTTACTTCCAGTTTCCGAGTAACGGAATGTTCCCACATGGGAACATTGGTCACAAGCAATATCGTAATTACAAAATTAAGCGGCAGTTCGCGTGCTTTGTTTCTCGCATTTTCCCTCGATTGAATTCTCAAGAAGCAGCCGCTGTTATCAAGATTTGATTTATTTTCTATTGTTTCATTTCCTGCAAGATTGCTTACTTTTGTTTGAATTATTGTCTAACGATCTTTTTTTGGCGATTGTAAAAACTGAGCAGAATTTTCCAAAAAGTTTTCTTTTCTGTAAATGAGTTTCGTCTATACGCAGTGGATAATAGCAAGCAAGCAGACAATTTTGACTCTAGAGGAAGCTGTTAAAAAAGTTTTAGGCTGTGCAGAAAGCGAAGAAGCAGATATAGTCATTTTACCTCCAGAACAAGGAGATACATATGCGACAGATTTCGAAGAGGACGATGAGTTCCTGAAACAGGAACTTTACATAAAAGATATCACAGGGCCGATAATGAAAAAACTGTGTTTGAATCTATCACAGATGCTAGACCAAGTTCAAATGTTTGTCAAACCTCAGAGCAGAAAAAAAACAGAAACTGTCTACTGGAAAAAAAAAAAAAATTTGAAAAAATTACAAGAAAATAAGCTTGAGCAATCATCTGAGAGTCATCCTTATTTGTTATTCCTAGAATCAGTCGAATTGTTTCGTTTGTTTGTAAAAAACGAAATCTGTGAGATGATTCGTTGTGAAACTGAGCGAAATGGTGCTCAAAAAAAATCAACCAATCAATATCTCCGCGCAAGAGATCGAAACGTTTCTGGCTATCATCATATTAACCGGATATAACAGCCGTCTGTGTCAACGTTTGTATTGGTCTAAAGATGATGATCTAACTTGTTCAGTGGTGTTGCGAAGCATGACAAGAAAACAATTTGAATACATAAAAAGGTACCTTCATTTTGTCGATAATAACCACCTTCAAATAGGAGAAAAGCTTGCAAAAATCCTACCATTACAATGTAAAGTAAACCGTTCTCTACAACCGTTAAAGTATCTTTAAAAGTTCTCTCGATCGATGAACAAATGGTTCCCTATTTCGGCCGGCATTCTTCCAAAATGTGTATTAGGGAATAACCAATAAGGTTTGCGTACAAAAACTGGGTCGTTGCATCCAGCTACGGTTACCCTTATAAATTCGAAACTTGTACTGGAGCATCCAAATCAAAAGATAGCAGTAAGCCTCTAGGACCGCAAGTTGTTTGTTCTTTACTTTCAGTTGTAAAAAATCCAATTTGTCATCGTGTCTATTTTGAAAACTTTTTTACGTCCTATTCTTTGCTTCGTTACTTGCATAAAAACAAATTTCAGGCACTTGGGACAATACAAGAAAACCGCACAATGAAATGCCCACTAAGGTGATCAAAAGTCGTTTTCAAAGAGAAACGGGGGTTTTACGATTAATATCGGTCAGATGATTACGTTTCTATTGTTTAATGGAAAGACAACAAAGTTGTAAACATTGCTCCCAAAAAAGTGGTCAAGCGCTATAGTCAACGTGAAAAGAAAAAAATTGATTGCCCTCAACCTTTTTGTTTTTACCAATATAACTAGGGAATGAGAGGTGTTGACCTTTTGGAAAGATTTATTAGTCAGTACCGCCCGACGATTCATGGGAAAAACGCAGAAATTTCAACTGTAAACGTAACTCACGGAGAAAATGTCTTGGGTGTTATTTTGTATTGCATCCATTGTGCTTCTATGAGTATTATAAACAATTCTAAGTTGTATGACGTATAACTATTAGTATTTCTGTATTTGTTAACTTCATTCATCATTACAATATAAAGTGTTTTAGACGAAAATTTATGTGTCATTGATTCATAAATATCGCCGCAACCGAAAGGGGATTAGTCCATTGTTCCCATACGGCAACAAACAAATTGTTTAGGTAATTACGCGTGATACGGTGACAATAATCAAACAGCTAAAAAAAGATTTTGTTGCTCAATTATTGTACTGTTGTTACAAAAATCAAAATTGTAAGTCCTATTCATTTGAATGATGAGTCAGCATTTTTTCATAAAAAAGGTCATTTTACTCTTAAAAAATTGATTGTTTTTTAACCAAAAATAAATAAAGTTGTTCAAAACGTAAAAAAATTTTTTTGAATCTAGAATGTATGGTATTTACTAGCAAATACTTGTAGGCGAAAAAAAATCCAAAAACAAGCTGTTTGGAAGGTTTTACAAAACAGCAAACATGATGTTCCTGTCATTAATGAGTTTCATCAATTGACAATCCTACATCTTTTCATTTTCATTTGATCGCAAAACCGTTGACGTGTGCGAGGAATGCGATAAGCAATGTTGTATTAATCATGTACAAGTCACGGTTTTATTCTCTTACTGTGGTGCTGGATTCTTGTGCTCGGTATTGTCACCAACTGCATCTAAGGCTAGAGAACTTTAATTGTTTTATTGTTTTTTGTTTCTTTTTTTCCCAATTTTGAAGTTGATTGTTATTTAATACTTGTAAGTTGTTTGTAGTGTGAAGTAATAATCATAACTTTTGTTATGCTACATTTATGCACAAAATGCAAATAACAAACTTGAATTGTTGCAAATTTTGTCAGTTCTCTTCAAAGCATTATAATTTGCTGAAGATAATAGATTAAACGTTAATTGGTTTCAAACCCGTTAATTAGTTTTATAACCATGCTTAAGGAAGATGTACAAACTAAAAGCTGGAGCAAAGTTCTTTAATATGTTAAGTAATAATTAATAGCGGTTTGTAAAACACTTGGGCGTTTAAGGGTTCAATTATATAATAAATGGAGCGTTCAAGGTTGCAATCGATATTACTGCAAAGACTTATTCGAACTGATAATTTACAGCTCATAATTTTTTATTTATCAGTCCACTAGTACCAGCTTGAAAATTTTCATCTTTGAAAATTGCTTAAAAAATCAATTTATAAGATGAAATATTTATGCAGGACTCAGAATTGAGAGTTTAGAAAATATGCTGGGTTTATTTCTTATTTCAAAATAGTTTTTTGCCGTTTATGAGTGTGACAAGATAAATGGGGACATGAAGATAATAAGTGTAACTGTAAAAATATGCGAGCGATAGGACAAGTTACATAAGCTGCTAAGTTTTAATATGCAAATTACATAGGATAGTTATAATGTAATTGCAATAAACGGAGGACATCAGGAAGGATACACCATGGGATATGCTGTTTGCAGATGGCATAGCGTTGTCTAGGCAAAATCATAGGGAGTGTAGGCTCTAACCTACAGGGGGGAGGGACGAATGGCCCAACTACCGCTATCTTAAATTTAAGAGACTATGAATAATTTCGAATGCGCGAAATTATTACACCAGCGAATAAATAACTAAATAATTTAATATAAAAGACGAGAAATGCGAAGCGCTATGCTGCCTGCTCCAACACACCAACAACGAGCAAAGAAAAACAAAAACACACGCCGATGCAATAGTTGCGATTCAAAAATTTTATAGGTCACCAAATTATTCAAGATAGCGGAAACTTTCTTCATTAAACGAGCGAGCCAAAATTTCCGTGCGCAATCAAACCTGCTACTTCACTGAATGAAAGGAATCTTATGCGTGTGAAACGTGGTCCCGATTAGAATGACGTGTACCGTCCTAATTATTCAACCGTAAACTAGGTCACGAAACTAGGTCATTGATTTGGTCGCAACATACCGGCCCCAAATATGACCGGCAGGGAGATATTTCATCAAGCGCCAAATCAATATTAACTGAATAGAATTGAGTAAGTCTAACAACAATACAACGTACACAAATAAAATTACAACACTTAACACAAATTGTCAATTATACATGTTCTTCAAGAGGCACAGTTTACGAATGTCTCGAACAAGTGATTGGGAAGAAGTTCGTAGCCGAACAGAGCGCACAAACCCGTCCTTGTCCTTGTGCACCTCTTCTATTAATCCTTTCGGCCACTGCCCGCGGTTTGATTTTTCACCAATCACCAAAACGACGTCACCGACTTGAAAATTTCGGCTTTCCACAAGCCACCTTTGTCTCTGCTGTAACAAAGGAAGGTATTCCTTGAGCCAGCGACTCCAGAATCGATCAGCCAGCAAACCAATGAGTCTCCACGACTTTCTATAGCCGTCGGCCTTGGCAAACAACCCCATGGGTAGGGAAGGCTCGAGGTGCCCCTTCAATAAAGCATTAGGCGTTAACGCTTCTAGATCGCGAGAGTCGGAAGCAATTTTAGTTATGGGGCGGTCATTGAGGATCCTTTCAACCTCAATTAAAAAGGTCGTAAAGGTCTCGTCGCTCATTGTTGCGCCTTTGGAAACTGCAGCGAGGGTTCTCTTCACCGATCGTATGATCCTCTCCCAAGACCCGCCTTAATGGCTGGCCACCGGAGGATTAAAATGCCAGCGGATTCCTCGTTGCGCGAGCTTGGATGGCAAAGACTGCTGGTTCCATTTGTTGATTGAAAGTCGGAGCTCTCGTTCGGCAGCGGTGAAATTTGTTCCGTTGTCGCTGTAGATGGCTTCTGGTGTGCAGCGTCGCGCGGTAAACCGTTGGAGTGCCAACAAGAACGAATCGACGTCGAGAGCATAAGCGCATTCCAAATGCACAGCTCGTGTGGTCATGCATGAAAACAGGCAAATATAACGCTTCGCGCTTCTACGCCCTACAGTGGTGGTATAAGGCCCTGCGTAATCTACTCCGGTAAAGGCGAACGGTGGTTTTCCAGGAGTAACCCTAGCTGAAGGAAGCGGTGCCATAAGCTGTTTTCCCGGTTATGCATTCATATGTCGGCAAAAACGACATTCCCTGATTACCTTACGTACGGTAACGTGTCCCAGTAGTGTTTACTACCCAGTAGTGTTGACGAACGACTGATAAGGTATGGAGGGGATTTACGTGACCTTCTTTTTCGTGAATGTCTAAAATAATTAGCTTAGTCACATGATGGTTGCTGGGAAGAATGATAGGGTGTTTTGCAGAATCAGAAAGAGATGAATTTTGTAATCTGCCTCCTACTCGTAAAATGCCATTTACTTGGATAGGACATAACTTTCTCAGAGGAGAGTGAATATTTTTAGCTCCGGACACGAAAAACCTGTCGTTATTTTTGAGAGAATTTAGTTCCTTATGGAAATACTTGATTTAAACTAACTTTACTATTGCTAAGGTAGAAGCCCTAAACTCTTCTACCGATAAGTATCGAAAAGGAAACATATTTTTGGTGATGCCGCTTTTACTTTTAGTGAGCAAGAATTGTTTAAGACGAAGAAGGTAGGCGACTGCTCTTCTTAAACGACTCCACGAAGAGAAGTGGGTCAACAATCTGTACAGGGTGACTTTATCGCTTGCGGTATCAAAGGTATTGGTGCAATTAACTTGATGCACTTTTAGCAACTCTGGATCTACCGGCGGTGTGGAAGGAGGACCTATAGGGGCAACTGGCCATGCATCTTCATCCTTCCAAAGAAAGTCTGGGCCTTTCAACCAGCTCGTACAAGAGGCCAAACGACTCGGACTAATTCCTCTGGACGCTATGTCGGCTGGATTATGCACTGTCCCTACATGCCTCCATTGCGAAGGAGAGGAGCCTGCTTGAATGGCTGCAATGCGATTAGCTACGAAGGTTTTAAATCTTTTAGAGCTACTCTTTATATATTGTAGAACAGAGGTAGAATCCGTCCAAAGATGGTGTCATTAAGTTTAAGGTCAAGTTCTCGCTTAAGAAAGGTTGTTAGCTCTACTCCAACTACTGCTGCAACCAACTCCATGCGTGGTATTGTCATTGATTTAATAGGAGCAACTCTAGACCTTGCCACAATAAAAGAACAATGTATCTCTCCAGTAACACTTACCGACCGCATGTATATCACAGCTCCGTAACCAGTCTGGCTGGCATCGCAAAAGCAATGCAGCTGAGAAGACTTTAACTCAAAGCCAGATGGCTTAACACATCTTGGAATTTCTACATCTTGTAACGCTGGGAGACTATCTAACCAATCATTCCAGCGCTGCATATCACTTGGAGAAACCGTTTCATCCCAACCAAGGCCCCGACTGCAAAGGTCCTGCATTAACATTTTTGCCGGAAGTAAAGCTGGCTGCACAAAACCTAAGGGATCGTAACACTGACTGACAGTAGACAGGATGCCCCTCCTTGTAGGTGTGTTTTCTTTAACGTTAGTTCGAACCTTAAAGCTATCATTAGAAAGATTCCAAAGAACTCCTAAAGCCTTCTTCACAGACCCGGGGTTAAGATCAACTATGTCGGTGGCTCCTCTATCCTCCTCTGGTAAGGTTTGCCTCACGCAGTCACGATTACTTACGAATTTGGTAAGATGAAAGCCGTTGGATTTCAACACTCTTGACAATTGACTAATAGTCTCAATAGCTTCATCAGAAGAGTCAAACGATTTGAGAAGGTCATCAACGTAAAAGTTTCTTTTTATTGTTCTCGCGACCCCTGGCGGAATGTTAGATTCTTCATCGGTGGCAACCTTCCTTAGCGCAAATCCGCAAACGCTTGGGGATGAGGTCGCTCCAAATAGGTGGACCAACATTTGGTGCTCTTCTGGAGGAGCAGATAAATCACCATTAGGCCACCACAAAAAACGCAAACTGTCAGAATCTTCTGGAGCGACAAATACTTGATGAAACATGGCCTTAATGTCGGCGAGAACAACAACTGGTCCAGTTCTAAAGCGCAATAAAACTCCAAGAAGGTTGTTGGTATGATCCGGACCTTGCAGTAAATAGTCGTTTAAAGATGCCCCTCTACACTGGGCAGCGCAGTCAAACACTATCCGAAACTTGCCACTGGTGGCGTGATGAGGTAAATACCAGGTTTTGGGGCCACGTGCTAAAACGGTTTTTGGAATCAAACGTGCGTGGCCCTGTTCTAAATATTCGTTCATTTTTCTTAAATATTTTTGGTGAAGTTCTGGATCTCGAGCAAGTTTTCGACCGAGGCAATCGAGGCGTTTAATAGCAATCTTTTTATTGTTCGGTAAGGAAACGTTTGAAGATTTCCACGGTAAAGCTACTTGAAAATGTCCGTTTTTCTTAATTATAGACTCTTCCATTATTTTTATTGCCTTTCTGTCATCAACCGATATAGAGTCGCCATAATTACTATCTTTAGTAATAAAGTCTCGATTATACATGGCTTGCATTTGTTCGTGTAAGAAAGTGCTATCAGTTTGAACAAAGTTTAAGTTGACAAAGTTGACAGTTTTAGCCCCTTGTGTCGGACCTATTAAACTCCAACCTAAAGGTGACTTTACGGCATTCGGCCCCCCACTATGATTTATTCGGTATTCGAGTGTGCGATGGGCCTCTGGTACATTGGCACCAATGAGTAATTCTACCTTACCGCGAAGATCGGGAAAGGTAACTCCTTTGAGAACCTCAGCATGAATTTCATGGTCCCTGCAAGAGGGAATGCTAGCACCTAAGTCTGGAAGACGAGTGACAGACAGGACGTTAGAAAGGTTGACAACTGCATCCTCGTTAAGGCCTTGAACGCACAAACTGACTTGGCGGCCAGATTGTTGTTCGGTGCCACTCATAGTAGATAGGGAAAATTGTGTGGGCTTACCTTTCAGGCCAAGAAGTTTTATTAAGTCTTCTGTACACAGAGATGTATCTGATCCCTCATCTAAAAAAGCATACACGTCAGCATGCCGGCGGCGACCTGCTCCCCAGACTCTAACAGGGACTACTTTCAGCCGCATTGCAGTGCTGTCTTTAGTCTGAGCAAAGCTGGATGTATTTGGTCCGGCCGGATGTTCATTACACTTACTTCCTATATTTTGAACCACAGACATTACTCGGGAAGATAAGCCGGGCCCGTTAACATCTTGCCGTTCCTGTAAAGGTGGAGTATTTTCCTTGAGGAGGACCTCCTGACGCTCCTCGTGAAGCAGTGTGTTGTGTCTCCCTCCACACTCACGGCACGTAGATTTAGATTTGCATGCGCGCACTAAGTGTGACCCAAGGCAATTAAAACAAAGATTTTCAGATTTAACTACGGCTCGGCGCTTTCTCAATGGTTGTTTTGAGAACCTTTCACACCTCCAGATTGCATGCTGACCTAAACAGAACGCACATCCCTGTTTTGCAACGTTGCCTCGTGAATCGTCGTCTCCGACTTGGGCTGTATTGACTGAATATTTTTGTGTGCGTCGAGGGCCAAAGTCTGGTTGTGAACTAGAGCTAAACCCTCTTTCCTTACGATGATAAGCCAACTGCCCCGGAAACTCTTTTCTATAAGTGAACGCCTCTCTAAAAACTCTGAAAGTTGCGAAAATAAAATGGGTTGACCTCTCTCGAGCTGTGACCCAACCCAAGCCATAAATTTATCCTGCAGATTTGCAGGTAGACGCTTGAAGATGCTAGCAACTGCGTGCTGCGTGTCCAGCCCGGCACTGGACATGCCCCCACAGGAAATCTCACAATTTCTCATGTCTCGAGCTAGCTGGGCTAAAGCGGATTTATCATTAGAGCGGATAGGTGGACCCTCTGTAAGTTTTCTTACGTAAGCACTCACGATAGCGTGCTCCTGACCAAAGTTGACTTCAAGAATTCTCCTGGCTTCATCATAACCTAAATCTGGGGACCTAGCCAAGATACAGTACAATCTGCAATGCTCTCTTTTGCTTCCCCAGTACACGAGGAGATGAGAAGATTCAACCTATCTGCCATGTCTACTACGCCTCTTGCGATATAGGCGTCAAAGTGACGTATAAAGCGCCTGTAATTTAAGGGATTGCCATCAAACAGTTCTTCCGTAGTGAGCGCCAGAGATCTTTAATTCACACGATTGGTTAAAGTATATAGTGCTCCCACCAATTTTTCAACATCACTACACGAGCTGGAGGGACCTTGAGGTAAGTAGTTTGGGTCATTATCAGCCAAAAATCTAGGTCTAACCGACTGACTATTTTCTCTATCAAGGCCCGAAAATGCAGGGGTATCAAATTCAACTTCTTGACAAGGGGGATGAAAGCCGACACGTGGCCGAAGAAGGGAGGATCGTGGCTGTTCTGGAGTCTGAACAAATGGCGCGGAGTGCTCTTGTAAATCGCCGTACCGTGAACCGGGCCATGCATCATGTTGATCGGTAGCTCTCAACAAACGTGAAGCCGTGCCACGAGTAGAGCCGCCTGGATCAACGTGGGTTCTCTTAATGCTTTCCCAGCTAGAAGGGGATGGGCGACAAGAAAAGTTGGGTGGGTAACGATCTAACCAATGAAAGGAAGGGGGCGACAAATTTTGATTTCCCGAGTACAACAAATCTTGGTCTTTTATTTCATGCTTTTGTTGCAAGGCTTTTTCTCTACGTTTAAGGTCTTCACTCCACCGTGCCAGCTCAGCTTCCCTAGAGTTGAGCTCATTATGGTGTTTACTTACAAGCGGCGGTTCTTCTTTCGTTAAGCAACTAAGTGACACACTACGTCTATTCATAATCTAACGAGGTATACAGTAACTAGTGAAGGAAACCAAACAAGCAAAGCTAATTTTAGAATGTCTATCGAAAAGTAGTAAAGCTTAAACTCAAAGGCAAGATCCTAAAGGTTTAGAGTATATCTAGCAGCAATAACCCTAACCTTATGAGCGTATTTAACACAAGTAACCTTACACAAAGCAAGATTTTAAACGTATCAAGTAAACCAAATAAACCAAAATTTTTGAATGTATGTAGGCTCCAACCTACAGGGGGAGGGACGAATGGCCCAACTACCGCTATCTTAAATTTAAGAGACTATGAATAATTTCGAATGCGCGAAATTATTACACCAGCGAATAAATAACTAAATAATTTAATATAAAAGACGAGAAATGCGAAGCGCTATGCTGCCTGCTCCAGCACACCAACAACGAGCAAAGAAAAACAAAAACACACGCCGATGCAATAGTTGCGATTCAAAAATTTTATAGGTCACCAAATTATTCAAGATAGCGGAAACTTTCTTCATTAAACGAGCGAGCCAAAATTTCCGTGCGCAATCAAACCTGCTACTTCACTGAATGAAAGGAATCTTATGCGTGTGAAACGTGGTCCCGATTAGAATGACGTGTACCGTCCTAATTATTCAACCGTAAACTAGGTCACGAAACTAGGTCATTGATTTGGTCGCAACAGGGAGCTAGAGGAGGATCTGGAGATTTGGAGAAATGCACTGGAGAGAAGAGGCCTGAAAGTGAGCTGAAGCAAGACCGAATATTTGAGGGTTTAGGGTGTGAATGAAGGAGAAGAGTTCAAGCTGCAAGGAAAAAAGTTAAAGAGAGCAAAAAACTTTAAATAACTTGGTTCAACAGTTAGTAACGATGAAGATGTGAAGAAGAAGTGAGGAGAAGGATCCAAGCAGGATGGATGAGTTGGAGGAAGGTGTCTGGAGTTCTGTGCGACAGGAAGTTATCAGTAAAAGTTAAGGGTAAAATGTACAAGAGTGTTGTTAGACCAGCCATGCTTTATGGAATGGAAACCGTGGGAGTGATGGAAAGACAGGTGGAAAAAATGGAAGTTACAGAGTTGAAAGTGGTGAAATGGGCACTGGGAGTGACAAGAAACGACAAGATAAGAAACGAATACGTGAGAGGGACCGCGAAAATTGCAAAGCTGGGAGACAAACTTTGGAATGCAAGGCTACGATGGTATCAACATGTAAAAAGGAGAGCAGAATACGTGAGAAAAAAGATGATGGAGATGGCGGTGCCAGGTAGAAGGAAAAGAAGAAGGCCAAGGAGAAGGTGGATGGATTAGGTGAGAGAAGACATGGAAAGGGTTGGAGCTCGGGAAGGAGACAAAATCGATCGATTGAAATGGGGAATACTGTCGCGCTGTGTCGACCCCAAATAGGGAGAAGCTGAATAAAGAAGTTATAATGCAATTATATTATAATGCAAATTACATGTGTTAAATTATAATGCTAATTATATTTATAATGCAAGTTATATATAGTAAGTTATAATGCAAATTATAATATGAAAGCGATAATACAAGTTACATAAGTCGATTACTTAAGTTGCTGTTACAGTTGATCTAATTTTGCAAAATAAGTTCTTGCTTGTTTGTTATGTTGAAAATGCTATTATTTTTTTATGCATTTGTAATTATTAATAATAATACGCGTTTGTATAACCTGGAAAAAGTTTTACGCCAAATGCCCTTCCTGCCGCAATCCTCCCCATTTATCCGGGCTTGGGACCGGCATCAAGAAACACAGGAATGTGCCTCCAATGGCTTTCTGTGCAAACGTGTATATTCAGATAATTATTATTTATTTTTTGTTACAGAATTCATTTTTAAATTAGTCAAAATTTAGTGTCGCACTTCTCTTGTAAATGATATTTTTAATAACAAAATTGCATTATGGCGCAAAAAAAGAACTAACATTAGCAGAAAAAAACAAAATAGTTAAGAAATTGGCAATATGAATGACTACACTCCAAATATCCAGACAAATGGAGATTACCGAACTGTGAAGAAAATTGCTGAATTGCTGGTATTCAATCAAAAAAAAAAAAGAAACCAAAGTAAATTCAGAACATTTAAAGCTACCAATTTATCACGTATCAAATGGAAACTAGTAAAAACACTCAATGTATCCAGCAAAAACATTTTTAACGCCTAAAAGTAAAGACCTTTTTTCATCACGATTTTTAAGTTTTGTTCTTTTTAACTGAAAATCACTTTATATAAAGAATTTTTAAACTGTCTTAGTGAAGGTAGTTTAATCCTTTCCGCACATATGCGTTTGGATTTATAGATCACAACTTTTTAACCAGTAGTAAAACGGGTTGTCGCAAGCGTGGTCGAGTGTTTAGAGAGTCGTGATTTTGATCAAAACGACTGCGGTTCAAATCTACTAGCACCATTCTGCTGTGTCCTTGGAAAAGATATTTACGGCACATTCTCTTGCTTGGCGGTCTTGGCAAGCAATTGTAAATTTCAGTCTTATTTCTTTAACAAACTAAAAAATCAAAAGAAAAATACTTTAATCGGACAATAATATTTTGGCATCTTTGGAAATAGATCTGAGCAATTGCTTGTGCTAAGTATAGTGCCTTCGAAGCTTTTCTTCGAGGCAGAAGAATGAATATAAAAATGAAAGAAATAGTAGAAATAAGCAACCTTAGAGTTGGGCAAACGTTGTGACTGAGAAGGCCACCAACTCAACATTTTTATAAAAATTGAGGGCTATAATTAGTAATTAAATGAATATGGTGTGCAAATTATTGCTTACATAAATTTTGTTGCAACAAAAATTTGTTCGCTGCGTTTAAAAAAAAATACGTAGAAATAAAGTAATCAATATTTTTAGTAAAAGGTTTTGATCTAAGTTCATACGGAAGATAAATCAAATTAAAGACCAAAAAAGCACTGTAATACTGTATTGACTGCGGGAAAGGGTGTGAGTACAAATATTCAAAGCAATACCAGACTTGTTTGTTGGCCGAAAGACAAATTTAATTAAAGTTTTTGTAATCGTAATATCAAAAAATGTTCTACAGTATATATAAAAAATTCCATATAAACTAGGTTTCTCTTGCAGCTTGTCATTACCAACAATTTTTTCTGATGAGAGTTGGAAAAAAAAATTCTTAAGAAAACAGTCTTTTTAAAGAATACCAAAAATTGAACAAGTCAATGGTTCCTTAAATATTATTGGCTATTTTCAAATTCTGTACAACCAAGATTTTCTTCAAGTATTTTCGACGGAGGTACAATCAAAAACGAATCAGCAAACTTAACAAAATTGTCAAACTGGGCAGCCAAGGAAAATCTTTTTCTCTTGTATAACTCAAAGACGGCCCCAACTTCTTTTCTGGTCGCTGGAACCAATCCCGACCTGGTTTTTGCAAGTGAGGATTTAAACAGCTACAAGCTGGACAAACGTACTTTAGAGATGTTTCCTAGCTCCCAACATTGAGCATCGCTAATTACGGCCTCAAAATATCTGGTCTCAGTTCTAAATAATTCATACAAGAGTTAAAGCGTCCGCAAGGCCAATTGCGAACTATACGGCCTAATTACAAACCAGCTATTTCAAAAATTACCATCTCCTGACTATACCTTTATTGATGAGGCATACCAAGACTTCTGTAATACTATTTTTGCAGCAGAAAAATTGTCAATTCCACTCGGTTGCAGAAACAACTACTGTATATTATTAACTTATTATAGACCGTGTTAGGATGCGGAGTGCGAACAATTATAATTTATATAAATTATAGATTGTGTTGGGATGCAGAGCGGGAACATTTCTACCAGATTTTTTTACGGGCTCCCCGGGGTAAAGCAACTACTTCAGCTGTTTTGCTGTCCTATCTTGAAAAACGAAAAGATCACTGGTCTGAGGCTTTCAATAACATCAAATTTACGCACTTGACCAGCAAAATCAGACACACACGCCGCCTCTGCCCAATTATTGCCAACTCGATTACGTCGCAGTTGGTTAAAAATGAAATATTCAAAACAGACACTGCGAGTCAAACAGACTTGTTATTAAAGAGGTGTCCTAAATCTAAAGGATTCCAACACCGCCTGATAAATGTATTTCTGGATATATTTCCCCGGAAGAATTGACGAATGCTCTCCAGCTGTTAAAATCTGGAAAAGCTCCGGGTCCTGAGTTTCTATTTCCCGAGATAACACCACATGCTGGCTTTGCTTTGAAGTCCTGGTTAAACAAGTTTCTATCTTTTTGCATGCGCCAACTTAAGCTTCCAAAATTTGGAGGAGAGCATTAGTGGTTGCCATCCCAAAGCTAATTAAGTTATCAGGAGACCCAAAGAGCTGTAGACCTATTTTTTTGTTTTGTGTCCCTTCAAGATTTTGGAGAGACTTATCTATGCCCGCGTTGAACCAATTATTCAAAGTCGAAAATCTTGTTCTCGCTTATGGACTTGACTTTTTCCTACCATCCACTCATATCAAGCACGAAGAAGTATTAGCACAATTTGAAGTGCTGATAGGTCAATTACTGTACAACATCATTCACCCACCAGTTGATAGATTATTTAACTGGATTAAAATTTGTTCCATTCGTATTTCGGCTTGTCCATTGACAAATCTGACTTTAATATGCAAGGTGAGTTTTATAAAAACATTAAGTCTTTAAGTAATAATCCTAATATAATAATCTGTAAACCGGACGAAGGATCAGGTTTGGCTATTCTCAACGATTGTGACTATATTGAGAAAATAAACAAAGGTTTATCTGACGATTCAAAATTTAAATGTTTGGATATCACAACCGAAAAGAACAACATTGCTATGATAGATATTAAATTCCAAAGACAGCTATTAAAACTCACCAGAAAGATGGTCTACATCTACTCCGGTCTGTTTATAAAGTCATACGTTTTACTCGTGCTCAAAGACCAAGAAAGTATGGATTACCTAAAATCCATAAAAAGAACACCCCACTTTTTCCGATTGTCTATATAACTGGTTCCGCTTAACATGAATTAAATAAATACCTATATTTTATTTTTCAACCTGTTTTAAGTTTATATTCTACTAACTGCGTCAAAGAATCCTTTATTTTTGCTCGGACTATCCGTGATCTTAACACTGAATCTAATTTTCTCTGTTCCTTTGACATCAGTAGCTTGTTCACTAATGTTCCACTCGATGAAACAATCAATTTTGGTCCTGAAGCTCTATATAACAGCAACTTAACTCCTCCCAGCTTTTCTAAGAACACCTTCTGTCAACTTATGTACAGTGCTACCAAATTCGTGGAATTCAGTTTTTTTAACATCATGTAACAGAAGATTGATGGTGTTGCAATGGGCAGTCCTCGGCCCTGCTGTTACGAATATTTTTGTGGGATTTTGCAACCATCTACTTTTCATAAACTTCTCTAAACATTTTCTTTATTTTAGATACGTTGATGACACATTTTCCATTTTCAGTAATGAAACCAAATGCAACCAGTTTCTTCAAAAACTCAATTTTCTACACTCATCTTTGGTTTTTACTCACAAGAAGAAATCGACAATTCATTGTTGTTTCTTGATGTGTTGGTCAAAAAATCTAACAAAATGTTTCTTACTTCAGTTTATAGAAAACCCACATTCACGGGATAGTATGGACACTGGGACCAAAGAAGAGAATAACTAATTTTATTGGCTTTTAAAAGACTACCAAAAATTAAACGAATTTTTGTTCTATCAATACTATTCGTTATCTTGCATTGTTTTTTGTAAATTAAGTGAGCTTAATCTTGGTGTTTCCAAAAGTTGTTTTATTGTTTTAAATATACAAGCTTACATTTAAATAAACAAGTATCTTTAACGTTTTGTAAGAGATCTTTTCTTCGTGTTGTCCGCATTACTAAACAATTTACGCTAAAAATTCGCTCAATTAGAACAAAAACACCGGAACGTTAGTTATAATCAGCAAATTTTAAAACAGCAAAATATTCTTTAATTTTTTATTTCAAATTTTCAAAATATTTGATGGCACAATCTTGGTTAAAACTTTATGCAAAAACTTTATATTGGAGTGCACAAATCATCTATTGCTTTTGTCACACTTCATTTACAATTATATCTCAACTGCATAAATTTATAGTTAATTTTCTGTTTTTTAGTGGTTTTAATTTTTAGTACGACGTAATCTTTTCATGACCAAGTAATCATTGCATAATCGGTAAATCCCCACTTAATTTATTCGCAGGCTGTTCTGCGAGTTTTTAAATGTTCGTTTTATCCGTTGTAATTTTAAGTACGTGTCAATCAAATTAAAAACACATAATCCTAAGCACCTAGCGTTTTCTTTTTTCTCTCTGGAACTGTTGAGAAATTGGTGAATCAAATTTTTTAGCTGATCTGACTTCTAATTACTTAATCCGTTTGCCGTCGCAATTCTCCGATTGGCCCATTTCGGTGAACGCGAAATACAAAATCTAAACTCCATTTTTATTCTTAATTAATAGTTTTTGTCCAATTTCTCCAAAATTCTATTGTAATCTGGCGTCACCTGACGTGATCTCAAATAAGTGCGCGTTTAGTTTTCCCTTTATTCCAGTCGAGCTGAAAGATTCCAGTCAATCATTTCAGGCCAATTTGTGTTGTTGCATTGCAGTTGAGCCGTTTGTGTTTTTGTGGCTATGTGATTGCAATGTTCTATAGAGATAAAATTTTTAAGCTTTTGTGGAGGACGAAATAATAAAATTAATATTAGCCCTTCGTGCGCTAATTCATTTTTATAGCTCGCTAGCATTACGTTGTTGAAATGATTATTTGCAGTTGTGGCGCTGCGATCGTTTTGAAGTTTGGTAAAGTTTGGAAGTCAAGTTTTCGTAAATTGATCAAGTTTTGTGAACTTTGTAAATATATATTTGTAATAGTTAGAAACAATGGTTTCTTCTTCGCAGAAAAATTTTTAAGGTATCAATTCGAACTTACCAGGAACTAACTGTATTAAGAACTGAAATTTTGGTGCGAAATATTTCCTGAGATAAAATAAATAAAAAATATTAATAGACACAGCTTTACTTGAGCGCAAGTATTCGGTTGACCTAGTTCAGCTGGTCCTTTTGAATTCCCCGGCAAAGTTTGTGACAGTGTTCTGTAGAAATAAGCAAAACTTGCTGTTGATTAACTTTTCTTGTCACGTGTTTCGATGGCATTATGCGGTAGACTTTTGTTAATATGCCGAATTTACAAACTCAAAAAACAAACTTTTTCATTAGCGTTATATAAGCTCTGTTCTCGGTGTGGTTGCTGATTGATTTGTTGGTTATCTTTTGTTAAAGTACTTAGCAAAAAGTCTTAGTATTTATGGAGTGCACAGATTAACAACTATTTTCTCAACAGTTGTTAAAAGCAAGTAAGGCCAACTGTTGGATTGAATTTGCTGCTTAAGTTTTTAGACGTGTTTAAATAACAAGAATTATTGATTTAATTAAGTTATTGCGTTTAATAAAGCGAAAAACAGATTTTAATACATTTGTGTAGTGGCTTTGACTAAAAAAACTTTACAATTGTTTAATAATAATATCATAAATATATAATAATTTTAATTGTAATTTCTTCACAAAGACGCTTCTGTAACTTCACTATTACAATCATGTTACACATATCTACCATTGTCCCTTAAAAGTTTAAGATAAAGTTTGGTGTTATTAAATTATAATTATTGAATCAAATTTATTATTTGTAAAAATTTTGCTAACCAATAATTTTCTTCAGTTAATTAATGAAAACTTATATTTACTAAAATCTTTATTTACAGTCAGTGATTGCCTTACAAAAGGGGAAAGCCCGGTGCAAAAAATAGGTGAGGCATTTTTTACTGTGCCAAATTTGTTTTTGTCCCAAAATATAGTGATCTCTAAAAAAAGGTTTTCACTTTCAATTAAATGTAATATCCCTACTTTCGTCCTAAAGTTAAGGTGTAGATGAGGGCACCGTCATGGTGCTACTATGAACAAATAGAGCAATATTTTTCTTAGGTGGTTACTTTTTAACGCTTTTAGGGAGGTCCTGGTACTGCCGTTACTTTCTCTCCGTACTAAAGCCATTAATGTTTGCTGTCATATTTATTAATTTAAAAGATATTTTATAAAATACAAGACTTTTTTTTCAAAATAGTTTTTTAGAGTGTCTACAACATAGTTTTTTAATGTGGCATAACATAGGTTAAATATACAAATTACTTTGAAAAAATATTTGTAAATTTTGTTAGATTCAAAAATATATATTGGCAATTAAAAATGTTTTTAGTGTGATTAGAATAGTTAAAGCTATTTTAGTACCTAAAAAATCCTAATTGGTGACCTTTAGTAGCAATAATAGAAAATTATGTTTCAAGATATTTTTCAATTAAATATATTTAAAAAAAATAAAAACACGTATTTTAGAATAAAACCTTATACTATTCGTTAAATAAAATCAATTTCTGAATGTTTATGATTGCACCCTCAATTAATATAAAGAGAAAGTGTTTGAAAGTGTGACGCATTTTTTCCTTAGGACACATAAAACAGGCTACTGGATATATATACTGTATGTATATATATTTACAGATATATAACTGCAGACAGTACTGTTTCGAACGTTTGGAACTTACAATGCAGTGAAGTTGTGCTGAGAAAGAAAAAGGCACACCAATTTGTACCTTGTGGCTGGTTTTTTACTTGTGGTTTTAAGCCACAGTAAAATCAAAGCCCAGTGATGCCGAGAGTGCTCAAATCATATAAAATGATGAGCCTTGCATAGAGCAACAGCATCACTGTCTTCTCAGCCAGAGTACTCAACCTGCACGAGCAGGAGCATAATTTATATATAACCGAATGGTCTCAAAATGCTTGTACAGTGCTCGATAACCAGGCTAGAGCAATTTATTTAAATTAAAAACACTACAACAAAAAAGTTGAAACCACGACAGCCTGTTTCATCCTATAGAATCGTCAGGTGGTTACTTACATTCAAATAGAATATGTATATATATATATAGGGCCTTGTCGTGACTTAAATACTTTATCGTACTTGATTTACAATAGACATGGCTTTCGCATCTCGTTTGTTCTGACAGCTATGGCGGTAACCGGGCTTTGTCCAATCACTTTTGCTAATATATATACACGTATATATATACGATATATATATCCTTAAAAGTCAGGAAAATGTTAAGTAAAAATATTTAGGTCCGTGACTTTTGATGCCAGGTAAAATGCAATAGATTTTTTATTGTTGAGATAAGCAAAATCGTTTACTGAAATTTTGATAAAATTAGATTACCGATAAAATTGTACTTAAAAATATTTACAAACGTATCAGAACTTTTGTTGCCAGGTAAAACACAATAAATTCTTTTCTGGAATTCTTGAATACTTGAATATTGAATTTTCGTGAATTCTTGAATAAAATAAAGTGATTTTTTCTCACTTAGATTTGTGTAGTTTTGCCTTTCTCCTTTCTGAGATTACACGTACAGCACCTTTCTCCTAACGGTTAAGACTATAAATACTTTGATTTTCCCTAGTTCGTCCCATTTTGTTGTACTTTGTAAACCGTTGATTTATTTGGTATATTTTCATCTTTATATTTATTTCCTTGACTTGCAGGAAAGCTTCAGAGGCACTATACTATAGGAAAAAGCAATTATCCCGACCTGTTTCCAGAAATGTCAAGATATTGCAGACCGGCTAAATTTTTTTATGTAGAAATGCAATTGAAATTTTAAGTTGCTTGCTAAGACTGCCAAACAGAGGAAAGTGTCGTAAAGTGTCTTTTTCAAAGATAGAACAGGATGGTATGAGTAGGTTTTGAGCCGGCTTGTTGTCGATCATGTTAAATCACAGCGCTCTAAATCACTTGACCACGCTGCCAACAAATAAGCGCATTTCAAGCTTGTTTTGAAACCGCTTAAAACTAATAACTAATGTCTTAAATTTATTGAATTAAAGCTAAATAATTGATTTAAATTTAGTTAAATTTTAAAACTATTGCTTATGTAGTTTTAAATTTAGTAATTGTTAATTTTGGTAAGTTTTTAAAATCTACGTTGAGTAGTTAATAACTTGAGAAAAATTAAGAAAAATAAAATTACATTTATAAACCCCTTACACTTCCTAAAGAACAAACGAAATTACAACATCTTTTTGTTGAAGAAATTTGCAAAGACTTTGTCGTCGCTTAAATTACGTTTGAAAGCCTAGTAAAGACAAAGAACTTTTTTTTAAATCTAGAATAATCAAATGGAGACAAATTTTTTCTTTAAAAATCAAAAAAATAAAACATTTAATTTTCTTTAAAAAAGATTGGAAAAGTCGACGTTGCATTGCATAAGAAAGTTTTTGTTACCGCTACAAGCGAATTATTCATTTAAATATTATATTTTTCATATTTTTAAAACTATTTTGATTAAAAACTTGTTTAGACATAAATAAATATATAATTTTTTCTAAAAAAAATAAACTTTTGTTTGAAGTTGCGTCAAAATTGAATCTTTGTAAGAATTAAAATATGAGAAGAGTTTTAAAAAAACGAAAATATAAGACCTTTTTTTCTCTAAAGTGCAAGCGCCAAAAGTTTAATTGTGTCTCAGAAGTATATGACAGAAACTACAGAGTTCACCAATAAAATGCATACACATTTTAAGAAAAGAAAAATATGCATAAGTATGTTAGAGCTAAATTTATTTATACATCATAGAATTAATAAAGTTAACTTAAGCTTTTTCAATTACAAAAGGTGCTCAAAGTGGTGATCATCAACTTCCAGACATTTATATATACGGCAAACTAATGCTTGGGTAACATTTGCCAAAGTGTCTAGTGAGATTGCTGCACATGCATTTTCAATTTCTTGTCTAAGAGCCTCCAATGTAGTTGTCTGCGATATACGACATCCTTTAGGGTTCTCCATAGGTAATAGTCTGCAGGTCTTAAATCAGGAGAACGTGCGGGGAACTCGATCGCACCTCTTTGACCTAGCCAGTGTCCTTGCAAATTCTTATTCAAATAAGCTTGTACGTCTCGGTGGTAGTAAGGCGGTGCGTCGTCTTGTTGAAAGAAAAATTCTTCTGCGTTTTGTTTCAAGCTTTGGTTTCCAGAAAGCGCACATGCTCGTATGCGCTTTTGAGATTCATCACGCGCTAATGAAAAGCGTAGAAAAAAAGTTTTGTCGGTTTACTTTCTTTACTCGATCATTGAAGTGTTACTGCTTGCTTATTGAAGCATGACCACGCGCCACTTTTTAAATAAAGTGTTGTTGCGTGCGCTATTTTTTTAAAACAAAGTAAAAGAAAGCCGTTTGTTTTTCAGCTCATTTTGTTTGACGTCACACCTATTCCGGCGGAATATCCCCTGACATTAAAAAAGGGTGAATCTGTTTCGGTAATATGGCGCATAGTGCGTTGTATGGTTCCTTCCGTATCAAAGTTACATATTAGAAAAGCTTTTCAGATCATTTCGCTAGCACGGTTATGTTATTTATGCATATTTTTCTTTTCTTAAATGTGTATACATTTTATTGGCGGAATCTATAATTCGCAATTTTTTCATACTAGTTATGCTTATATGTTTTTTTCAAGGTTACGACATTCAAAATATGCAAATACTAAATTTTAGGACTTTAAATTCAAAAAGTAATATTGTTTAAAAATTTGAATAAAACTTATTTTAAAACCACGTAAATTCTTTTTTACTTAACAAATTTTAACAAAGATTTTTTATTTTACAGAAAAAAGCGATCAACATTATCATTGTTCTGACAAATCAGATGAACTAAATTGTTCTTGCAATGAAAATGAATTTTAATGTCAGTGTTACAAAAACAATCCTGTTGATTGTAAGGTAAAGAAGATAGACCAAATATCATTTACTGGATGCATTCCGCTCGAGCAAGAAAATGATATAATTGGACAATGTCCAGATGGAAGCGATGAAAATTATCAAGTTAAAAGAATCGTAAATTGCGGTCACTGTAATGTAAAAATCAACAAGTTAACTAACGTATCAGAATGTAATTTTAATCCTGGTATTTCTTGTGATAACTCATCTTGTTACAATGTTTCTTCTCTTCTCTGTTATACTCACGATTGCAATGAAACTGATCTTATTTGCGTCTCAAACTGTTCTCCTAATTCCACTAAACAATGTAATCGTTTATTTCAATGCGATGATGGTAATTTGATATTAACAAACCAGTTGTGTGACGGCACAGTCGATTGTCTTGACAAAAGTGATGAAATTCAATATCAACACGGCTTTAAATGTGTTGCTGTTGATTCAAATAGAAAATGTGTTTTACCACAACGAAATTTGCATGATGATGTTGCACAGTGCAGAGACGAATCTGATCTTTGCATTAACAACTCGTGTTTTCAATGTTTTGATCGACGTTTGTTGATTTCATCCAAACAAGTGTGCGATGGTTTATTTGATTGTTATGACTGGTCCGATGAGTGTCTGTGTGAACAATATTTGGACTTCGATCTATGTAGCACCAGATATCCTTTTTGTACTTTGTCTTCTGTTGATCACAATTTAAATTTAAGTTCGAATCTTGATCATAAAACCATTTTTAACCTAAACGCTGGCCTTGGAAAATCCACTAAAATATGTCAAACTCGAATGCAAGATTATCGTCGAGCAACATTATGTGACGGTCGACCAGAATGTAGTGATTTCAGTGATGAATGTAGTTGTGATAATCCACCTGAGTTTTGTAATGATACTTGTCACAACGGTTATAACATTGGTGATCGTTATTGTGACGGCATAGAAGACGGCTTTTATAACATCATAAATAAATCAAATTGCACCAAAGCATTTGATGAATCGGATTGTCCGAAACGATTTGTTTGCAAAACAGGAAACAAAGTCAGTATTGATGTTGATCAGGTATGTGATAGGAAGCAAGATTGTGATGATAATAAAGATGAAAATAATTGCAAATATAATGAGAACAATATATTTTCATCAGATCGAGAAATGATAGCGAATTCTGCATTGAAAAGTTGTTTTTGGATTATGAGTATTGCAGCCATCAGTGGTAATTTGTACGTCATTACATCAACAATTCGTCTTAAAAGAGTAAAACTAAACAAAGTTTCCAAGTATCATCATGTGATTATTCTTAATATTTCTATTGCTGACATGATAATGGGAATTTATTTGCTTATCATTGCAATTTGCAGTCTTTATTATTCAGGTTATTACGGTCAAATCGACATTGAATGGCGATCAAGTTTACTTTGTTCCATAATTGGTAGTCTTGTAGTTCTATCCAGTGAAGCATCTTGTTTTTTATGGTTTTGTAACAAGTTGTCGCTTGTTTGCAATCTATAAACCATTTTCCACTCTCTCAACATCTTCTCGTAAATACAAACTGGCAATCATTTTAGTTTGGTTTCTGGCTTTTATTATCGCTGTTTTTCCAATTCCACATCAAAAATTTGACTACTTTGTGCATAGAGTTGAGTTTTCAAACCGATTCACTCGTTCAAAAATTTGGAATAAAGAAAATGTCACTAAGTTTGCTTGTCGCTTGGCTATGCTGAAGAATAAACCGATGAAATGCAACTGCAACGACTGGAATTCTACAAAATCATTTCTCAAAACGAATGATCCAGAATATTTCTCTGGAGCTGAGTTTGGCTATTACGGCCAAACCAATGTTTGCATGCCGAGGTTTTATGTTTATCGAGGAGAATCTGCTTGGGAATATAGTCTCGTCATTATTACTGTTAATTTTATGTCTTTTATTTTTATTGCAATAAGCTACATTTGCATGTTTATGAAGGCAAAAGAAAATAGACTTAAAATAAGGAACAATTAAAGAAAAAAACAGCAATCAAGGATGCAAAAACGCATTTCAAGAATCATCATCACCGACTTTTTATGCTGGATTCCTATTTGTATCATGGCATTTGTCAAACTCAGCGGATTTCATGTGGATGATGTTACTTACATTGTTAGTGCTGGTTTGTTGCTTCCAATCAACAGTGCTTTCAATCCATTACTGTACTCGTCACTTTCAATCCATTACTGTACTCGTCACTTAATAAAATTTTTAACCTGACAGCAGTATATAGCAGGTCAGGAAAATTGTGGGGAATATAGATATAAGATAGCATTTCGGGGAAATCGTAAGACGATTGCCCCAAGTGTAGCGCCTCCGACGTTGTTTTGCTAGTTAGGAGATAAATGGGAATGATAAATAAATGAATTGCTAGTTGTTGTAGTTGAGATGTTTTTATTTTTGAAGTTTTGTGTAAATAATTGAGAAAAATCAACTCAAATTTTTGAAATTTTAAGGTTGTATGCTGATGTTGCAAACTTTTTACAAAAATTTGTTTTATTTTGTTTGCTTTCATTTAGATTTGTTGTTTTTTAGCCGCTTTTGATTTTAATTATTTTACGTAAATAGTCTAGAAAAAAACAATTTTAGGTTTTTGAAAATTGTAACAAAAAACAATTCGTAGCTTGTATTGTTTAACGGACAAAATATACAGGGTGATCCGAAAGTAACTCCCTATTCTAAAATAACTATAATTTATTCAAATACTGTAATATGTTTCTCAATTTTTGTGTGTATGTTACTTAATCTATGGCAATTAAATCTATGCTCTTGTTTTCTTTTCTCGTGAAGATCCTCGTGTTACTAGTGAAAAAATGCAGAATCGACCCAAGATAACAGTATGATGTATAATGACTTTTAACAGGATTGTGGGTATCTTCATCCTTCATGATATCATGAACGCCGAAAGGTACCTCACTATGCTGAGAGATAAAGTTTGGCCAATTATCAGTGCTTGGGACAATATTGAAGATTTAATTTTCATGCAAGATGGAGCTCCTCCACACTTTGCTATTGTTGTTCGTGAATGGCTAAATGCCCAATTTCCTGAAAAATGGATGGGTTGTCGTGGTTCGCACGAATGGACAACCAGAAGTTGGTGGCAAATGATGTTGCCCATATTAAATTTTAAATAAAAGTCCATGCAATATACTTTCTTCTCATATTTATTAATTGGAGAAGTTACACTTCAAAAATAAATTATAGTTATTTTAAAATAGGGAGTTACTTACGGATCACCCTGATTCTGCATTTTTTCACTAGTAATACGAGGATCTTCACGAGAAAATAAAACAAGAGCATAGATTTAATTGCCATAGATTAAGTAACATACACACAAAAATTGAGAAACATATTACAGTATTTGAATAAATTATAGTTATTTTAAAATAGGGAGTTACTTACGGATCACCCTGTATATACAGTCAAATATGTGGTCTACACAACAAACAAAAATTGTCGAAAAACATCTAAACTTAGTGATTGTTTTATATCAGGGGTCTCCAAACTACGGCCCGCGAGGTCATTTTGTCCGGCCCGCCAGTAGACTTCCAGTAGCCAAAAATGATCAGAGTTCAGCAAGATGTACCCGAGGCATTTGCCCGAATCCACCGAAAATAAATCAATACTTGATAAACACGCAACTTCACATGTGTACTAGTGATGTCAACCGCGCAGCGTACACTGCCGCGTGCGGCCGCGCGCGGCCGCGCAGTGCAGCGTAGTAATCTTTTTTGGCGGATCTTGCCGCGTACCGCGCCGCGTGCAAACTATGAAAAGTTTACATTTAAATTTTAAGCAAATCTTATTTTGCATAATGCCATTGCTTGGGTTGCCGATTCAGTTGTTCCCCTTCATTAATCCAATCACAGAAAGCAAAGTGTCAGGAGCAAAATCAACTGAATAGCCTCTTTCCATAGTACCGGTAATTTATAATGTAAATAGCGCGTATAGCGGCCAAAAAGAAAAAAGAAATTTGTAAGAAACTAAAAATAAATAGAGAGGAGGTGAACTGCTCTTAAACTTAAGAAAGCAATGGAATCTAATTGTACAACAGAGAAAGGCTTGTAAAAAATATTACTAAGAAAAAAATAAGCAATGTGAATTTTAATGATAAACTTGAATTAGAGTATGTGAAGCTTCCCAATTTTTTTAATCAACCTGGCATTTAGATTATTTTATACCTTTGACCCGATTATTCAATACTAAAACAAAGTCTTAGGTTTTTTATCTTTTAATTTTTTAAATTTTTGTCACTGATTTTGACCGCGGGCTTTTTTTGGTCTAATAGGTATATCCGCCTAATAAGCCGACCCCAGAAGACTAAGTTACAAATTTAACTCCAGAAAATCGGCTTATTGGCCAGTATATATGGTATGTCAATAGTAATATAGCGCTAAATGCAACTTTTATCGATCTTTCTGTGTACAGGCTGTTATGTTAAACTAGGCAGCTTCACGTGGTTTTTACAGGTAAAAAACACACCTGAGAACTTTTGTTGTTTTAAATAACCCATAATCATGTCAGTTCAGGGAAAAAAGAGGAAAGTAGATTCAGAGTGTCGAATATTCCAGGAAAAATGGAGCATGAACTACTTTGTGATTAAATCAGGAAATAAAGCACTGTGTTTAATTTGTAATGAGATTATTGCTGTTCTTAAAGAATACAACATTCGGAGACATTATGAAAGTAAGCATTCCTCAGCCTATTCTCAGTTCACTGGTAAGCTTCGTTCTGACAAATTAGAAACTTTGAAAAAGAACTTATCATCACAGCAGTTTGTATTTAAGCGGAAAAAGGCCGAGAATGAAGCTGCAACAAGAGCAAGTTTTCGAACAGTACACCTGCTAGCAAAACATGGAAAACCCTTTACTGATGGGGATTTGGTCAAATCTTCTATGATTGAAGCTGCACAGGAAATGTGCCCAGAAAAGGTTGACTTATTTAAGACTATTAGTCTTTCTGCAAACACTGTTGCTCGTAGAGTGGAAGACATTGGGAGCAACCTCATGTCTCAACTAAAATCTAAATCTAAGGAGTTTGAGTACTTTTCTATTGCACTTGATGAGTCAACTGATATAAATGACACTTCACAGTTGCTGATATTCATTCGTGGTGTTGATTCCAACTTTGAAATAACTGAGGAACTATTGTCTGTATCCAGTATGCATAGGACAACCACAGGTGAAGATATTTTTAAAGAGGTTCACAAATCTCTGACACAACATGGCCTGGATTGGAAGGGGCTCAAGTGTGTTACAACGGATGGTGGTAGAAATATGTGTGGAACAGGTAAGGGGTTAATTGGACAAATTAACAGAGCTGTTGAAGCTGTGGGATTTTCGAAGCCCATGGTTATCCACTGCATTATTCACCAGCAAGCCCTCTGTGCCAAAAATCTAAATTTGTCCAGTGTTATGGATCCAGTTGTTTCTACAGTAAATTACATTCGCTCTCATGGACTGAAACACAGAAAATTCCGTGACTTTTTGGAACAAATAGGAGCAACACATACTGATTTACCCTACCACACATCTGTTAGGTGGCTCAGTTGTGGGAAAGTTCTCTCACGTTTTTTTGAACTTAGAAGAGAGATTGAAATTTTCTTTAATGAAAACAACCACCCTGAACCACTACTCACCAATGTTGAGTGGCTATGGAAACTGGCATTTTCTGTAGACCTGATGACACACCTGAATGACTTTAATCTCAGACTACAAGGCAAAACTTCACTTCTCTGCAATATGTACACTGAGGTGAAATCTTTTAGGCAAAAACTTGATCTCTTTGCGACCCAATTAAGCAGAAACAATCTTCCACACTTTCCAGTTTGTGAACAGTTCAATCAAGAAGCAAATTTGCCATTCCCAAGCAAATTTGCACATGATACCATTTCAACCCTAAAGCTGCAATTTAGACAGAGGTTTTCTGACCTTGATGCCCATGCAACTGATGTAAGGATCCTACAAAACCCATTTGACTCTGATGTTGAACTGTTAAAACCTGAACTTCAAATGGAAGTAATTGACTTTCAATCCAATGACATGTTGAAGGACAAATACAAGGAATTGGAACTTATAGAATTCTACAAGTGCCTTCCAAGAGCTCAATATATGCATTTAAAAAACTTTGCTCTTTGATTAATTTCTGTTTTTGGTACCACCTATCTCTGTGAGAAAACATTTTCCAAGATGAAATACATGTTAAATCCTGCTACAGATCTGCCTTGTCTGATGAACATTTGGAATCATTGCTAGTGATAGGAACCACAAACTTTGAGCCACAGCTGAACAAAATTATTTCTGGAAAGAAACAAGTACATACTTCCCATTGAGGTAGGCCTAGTGACTATAACTAAATCACTTTGAACTCTACCAAGTGATTGATGTCATTTTATGACATTTATATGTAACAAAGCAAAATAAATCATTGAAGTTCTATTTATTTGTTTGTTTCGAGTCAATTATAATATCATATTTTAACTTTGTATAATCTGTCCGGCCCTCGAAGATATTGTTTCTTTATTATCTGGCCCACCTTCAAAAAAGTTTGGAGACCCCTGTTTTATATAATCATTTTCTTTTTAACAACCAATAAAATTTTAGCCTTAAATCAATAAAATTGAATAAACTAACTAACTTTAATATATTTATAACTTTGAAATTAAACGCTCCTGTTAAAGATTTTTTTAAAGAAACAACGTTGCTTTTGGTTTCTTTGACTGAATTATAGACTAAATAATTTATTGCAGTTCATTACTATCTCACAATTCAATGTCGTATTCAATTTTACAGCTGCTTTATAATCAAGTTGACAGTTGATTGAAAGCTGTAAACTAGTTATATAGTTACATAGTTGCAAACAAGCATTTCATTTGTACAGAAATAATTTGTAGAAATTTTTTAGTTTTTTTAAATATGAATTTTTTTGTTAAAAATAATAACAAGCAAATACATTTTACTTTACTTATATTTCAATGTTTTGATTTAATGGGTCCAAAGATGTAATTTTTGTGGCTAGCTTAACCACTTCAAACATTTTAATTGTCTTTTAGCAATTATTTATTTAGTCTGACAGTTTTAAATTTCTTGCTTTGAAAAATCAAATTTTCTTGTTTATCAAGCGCTGATAACCGAAATCGGCACACGATTTTTTGTTTTATTAAATCTGATTTTTCGTATTATGTTGGGCATACATCAAAAACTCAGACTAAATAACATTAAACAAGTGATGTCATTTGATAAATTTGTTTGATTTTATATCTACATCAAATGTGTTCTTTTATAATTTGAAATGTTATGTAAACAAGAGTTGCATTTCATGAAAAAAATATATTCAAGAATAAAGTTTATTTTGTTTTGTGTTCTTTATCAAATCTTTGATTCTACTAACTATTTTTTTCTTACACCAAAGCGCGTCACAATTTCGTCATCTCCACAGCAATACTGTACATCTAAGTGCGAAATATTAATTTATAAAAACTTGCTGGTAATCATTTCGTACTTGAAATTTATTAACTTTCAAGCTGGTCAGTTAAAAGTTGAAATTTAACTTCATAACTGTTTTTTTTGTCACAAAAAAAGATCCTCAAAAATACAGTATAAAACGTTATTGTTTAGTTTATATATAAACGATAGACAACCTTTATTTCTTTAACTTTAGATCAAGCTTTCCAAACCAAGTTTTACTAATTTTTTTTGAAACTATGATTTCTGCCATGAACATACCTAATGTTTTTATGAGCATCGTACATCTAATAACTTTTAGAAGTGTACAGGTTTATGAATATGCAGACAAGAGCAACATTGAGCCCCCAGACACTCCTTGGTTAGAACAGTTTATATAATCCACATAATAAAACGCGGTCCTTGGGCCAACTCAACCTTTTCAAGGGTCCAAATCTTACCTTAATAAGATATTGATTCCTCAACTTCGACTTCAGAAACCCACCAAATCCATTATTAAAAAATTTATAAGTTGCGTTTCAAACTTTTAAACTTTACTCTTTGTCTTCCAGAAGAAAAATGTAGTAGCAATAGTAGTAGTTTGTTTTTATTTCCGGCCAATAGAACGACCAAATACTGAAAAGAAAAATAGAAACAAAGCCCCAAAATGGGGAAACGAGAATTCGACGATTTACGTTATAACATACACAAAGAAATTTGCATGGCCACGGCATCTGCGCACTGAAAATAAAGATTAATAAAGACCTAACAAAATTATTAATTGTTTTGGATTGCACTTATGAAGTTCACAATTCATTGGTGCAACACACTGGTTTTGTGGGGGCAAAGAAATCCACCAAAACAAATTCTGCCGTGGGTTAAAAACTATTTCAGAAACTGGTGACATGGGTTTGATCAAAAGTTGGTAGTATGTATAAGTATACAAAAAATGTTTGTCTTATCAGGTACTACTCAGGTCAATAGCATTAAATCTGTTAATATTGCATCTTCAAAACACTTTTCCGATTTTCAAACACACATACCCCTTTAAATTATAGGAATTGTATTTTCGCACATCTACAAATCCATTTCTTTATTCAAAAACCAAAATCTGCCAGCTGATTTAAACGTTCTCATATAAACAAAATCAGTTCTGCCCACATTTTGTTCACTTTTTTTCAATAGAACTTTTCTGTATTCTTTTCCAACTCTCCAACTCAACTTGATCTGTCTCAGATCAAAACACCCACTTATATTAACTTATCTTTCTCAATCTTGTTTACGATTCCTTCTTCATATTTTTAATCTGCTCCAGCCTAAAAACAATCCACTATAATCCCTATTATAACACTTGGCAAATTCTCCGAATCTCTTCTTCTTTTTCTTTTTTTTTTCGCACTATATCTCTCTCACATCCTGCAGTTTTTAACTTTTTGATAAAATGTTCCTTAGATGGAATGGTTTATCTTTTTTTTGAATCTACTAACATCCTCACATCTTTGGAATTCGGCTTCTTATTTGGTAGATCAAAAACAATGAACCTATACTGAAACTGTTGAAGTTGATAATTATTGATAAAAAAATAGGCTGAGTCTGATAAATTTAAACTAATAAGCAATTTTAAAAATTAAAATTTTTGTCGTGGCTTGTTAAAAAATTAACTGAAGTTATTGAAATAATTTTTGATAAAATAATTGAATTTAATTATCAAACATTTTAGTTGAATAATTCTATTGGTATAAATTAATTGTTAAAAAAACTGTTTGGGTTTGTTGCAATGCACCAAACTGTTGGAATTGATAAATTCTATAACCTTGATGGCGAATTCTCTCAAGTGAGTGCATTAATAGTGTCGTGAAATAGAAAATATAAAACAAACTAATCAATCTCTGCATAATACCGCTACAGCCTCATCCTCCTGGGGCCGCGCCAGAGAATCCCCTTCTAATTTATACAAAACTTTATTCCCTCCATTCTCAGTTATGGTTTTTCTGGATGTTTTTTTCCTCTACTACCCATATGCTTGAGTGAATAGAGTGCAAATTAATCTTATGCCCTCCTAAACCTTTCTGGTCTTGACTATTTTAATAAATTATTTTCTACCATCTCTATACACAATGTTCTCGTAAAGATTCCTTCATATCCAGAATAAAACCGCTCTCTCTCACTTTTCTTCCCTCCCACCGAGCGACTTCACTACTTACACTGATAGCTCTGTTTTGGACAGAATGACACAGGGAGGCTTAAAAATTTCTTTTAAGCTGTTGTAAAAATCCAATGCCACTTTCTGTTCTTTCTTGGCCGGACTCCGCGCCACCAGTTACAGTTCTGAGATTTATGTTATTCTTCATGCTTTTAGAACGGTGTTTCTCTCATTTCTTATCCTCTTATTATCAAACTGTCACCTTGTTCTCTGAATCCAAATCTTTTCGGTCAACTCTTTTAGTTTCTTATACTCACGACCATAATACCATACTGACACCCAAAATAATTCGAGCCTGAATCCCTAGGTATGGGTTGGGTAAATAAACAATCTTTCGGAAGAGCCTAGCGGATAAAGTTTAAACTTTTATTAAAACCATGCCAAAAAAATTTTTTTACCGTAACAATTGAACTTGGTCGTTAGCTGTGGTCCTTTGCTAAAATACCTCAGAGTCGGAGGACTGTTAGTTCTGTTTCGCGTTTCCAAGCTTTATAATTATTAGCCTGTCTTAGGATATTTTTGATACTCTTCTATAAACGAATTTACAATAAGCCTATTAAAGTCTTTTGAAATATTACAGGTTTACGTTACGTAAAACAACCCTAAAAAAATTAAATTATTTGTTTAAACAACTTAAAATAAGTAAAAGTTTGTTTTTTATTTCCTTTTTACTCGTGGTTGCCATAAGGCCTTTTTTTGTTAAGATTGGCTTTAGATTTATTCAAATTTTTAGTATAGGTTATTACATCTTTTGCATGTTTTACATCAATTTTCTTTAATTTGAAAAACTTTATTAAAGTACAACAAAAACACTTCTTTATATAAAAGGATGAGTATAGGGAATCACTCCTAACTCTGCCACTGCTTTAATGAATATAACCAAAATCACTTTTGGCCTGCAATATATTCAATTGATTGAGAATTCTCTCGATGCTTTAATCTTTTTGAATTTTGAAATTCTGTAAAAATCAAATTGTCACTTCAATCATTTTGCCTTTCAGTTTTTTTTTTTTTTTTTAACATTTGCAAAAATCAAACCGTCACTGACGAGACTTCAATAGTCGAAACAGCTGTCTGGCGGAGGATTTTGCTACCCAATAGTATTTTCTGTTCTTAATTAGGATTACCTTTTTTACAAATTGAGGCCCCCAAGCTATCCTTTCAATCTTCAAATATTTGTGTCTAGATAAAAATTTTTTTTTTTTTTTTTCTCAAATTAGCTAGCTTGATTATTGTTTGCACTTTACCAAGTCAATTTTCACCAGCAATTGTCCTGGCTGTTGAAAATTAGCGCAATGCGGTCGTAAACAGCGAAGTACCAATGTGATATTGGTCGAAATCGAATGAGTCTTTGTACTTTTGCACAGTAATGTGTCATTTGCCTCGATGGTAAGAGGTCAAATTATCCCTGTGTGTGCATTTTCTCGATCAATTGAATATATTGCAGGCCAAAAGTGATTTTGGTTATATTCATTAAAGCAGTGGCAGAGTTAGGAGTGATTCCCTATACTCATCCTTTTATAGTAAATTTCTTGCTTGCCATAAAACCAAAGAACTTCTTTATATTCTATGCATAACAAATCAATCCTAGTATCACTTTCTAAAACGTTTATAAAGTAAAAATTTTAACTGGCAACATGTTAACTGAAACTATCTTGGCCTATGCTAATTTTTTCTGGTTTGATCAGTGAGTAAATAGCATTAAATTTGCATGATTTAAGATAGGTGGAAAGGTTAATTTAAGCAAACTCGTGATTTTTTGTGGTTTTGCAAACCAGTATAAAATTTTAATTTTTTCGCTTTTATTTACTGAGCGTCCGCTGAAATATTGCAATATTGTTGTTCGCGTCAAGCGGTGCCTCTTGTCTGAGTTTTAATCAAATTTCTGAGTTTCTAAACAACGTATTCAATAAAAACAGATTCCAAGTTTGTTTTAAAACTTTTTCTATAGCATTTTGAAAACGTAACAACTTAATTGGAAATTGTACTCGTATATCTGAATGAATGAATGAAAATAACATGAAAGTACAATTGTCAAATTTCAATAAATTTTTAAAGTCTACATAAAGGAATCAGTAACTTGTTAAAGGCAGTAAACTCCAGATAAAACAAAAAAGTAAAAACAAAAAAAATAATTACGTTGTTAGTTTTTGTTACTTTTTTTTCTTCTTAATAGGCTAAAACATTTGAAAAATGCGGCTTGCAGTCATCAATATTATCAATATTCTGGCTGCTTTTAAAAAAATCTTAGTGATCTATGGTTAAACAGTGACGCAATAATTCAAGCAACAAGTAAACTTACTAATGAGAAGTGTCAATAAGCTGTGTTATCATCTAGAATGAACGGGAAAAATTTTTTTTCATCTCTATATTTATTTTTCTAATTTGCAAAAAAGCGACGGAGGCTACATAGAGCAAGCAATTATACCGACCTGCTTCCGGAGATGCCAGTATACCTATATTACTGCTTGGTAAAATTTTTTATTTTCTTACTTTCTTACTTTAGTTTAGTTCTAAAATTTAGAACTGCTTGTCAAAACCGCCAAGCAGGGGAAAGTGTTGTAAAGTGTCTTTTGCAAGGAAACAACAATTTGGAGCAAATAGGTTTTGAACCGAGACCATTTTGATCACATTTATGGCACTCGAAACCACTCGTTTACGCAAAGAACTTACATTTACAAGGTGTTAGTGGACTAACAATGATGTATGGATCGCAAACAGTTGTACTTACATGAAAACAGAGAAGAAGAGCTGAAAATAGTTGAAATGAAAACTCACGAGTCTTTTCGCAAAATTCTATTAGGCGGTAGCACATCACTTTCCTCTCTGCTAATTAGGTTTGGCTGCAATACGCGCCATTGTTCAATTACTAGAGAATAAAAAACAATTTAGTGTTCCTTTATAGCATTTGATTTGTGACTTTTTTCTGTAATCGAATTAATAAAGAGCGAAAAACAAAGTAGGCATATGCGAAATACATTTTGTAAAAAATTTAAATGGAAACTTTTTACGAGTTGAACTAAGTTGCACGCTGCGCTGTTAACGTCACTAATAATTACTACAGATGATCAAAATCACTTTTTTTGGGTTCGAGTTCAGTCCAATTTCATTTATTTAAACTCCTACTGCAACTCCAAGTATTTACTGTGACTCATGATCCAATTCGGCTTTGACTCCATGTTGATAATATTGCATATGTGTCCTAAAAATTAATGTAGCAACAATAAGTAAAAAAGTGACCAAAACTTATTAATTAGTCAAATCATCCATGTATAGCAATATATGCCAATTGATTGAAGGTTATTTCTGATCATGATATTTGTACAGCTCATCACACTAAATTTAATGTTCTTATTACGTGGCAGTAATATAATAAATCTTTATTTCCATATAAAGTATCTGCACAATTGTATAACATAACAGTGTAGAAATGTGACTTTTAAGTTCGCCTTGTTATTCAAATGATTACGCAACAGTATAGTTTGCCTGCGTCTCTTAATTGGTTCTTTTCAGTTCGTAGTTTTAGTTATTCAGTCTTGTTATTTTAGCAGGTAAACAATTTTGTCATTTTCATAATTAAAATAATATTAACTACTTAACAACGCGTTGCAGTATATTTTGGCGTTGGCCATTTGTGCTCATTTGCTGGGCATGCCACTATTTTGGCTTTATTTAGTCACAGAGGAGAACAAAAAAAATTAAAATAACTGAGTTTCCTTGGTCGAAAATTTCTAAAAAACTTTTGATTTGTATTGTCTTTGTTACAATATTCAAGGAAATGCACAAATTGGGTTATATACGGCTATGCGTTGCTGCGGAAACCTAAACAAGTAATAATCAGCTAAAAAGAACCTGAAATACCCGTTGTATGGTATTTCTGACTTGTTCAATGTAATAAAAGCATGTTAGCTAATCAGGTTATAATTATAAAAAAGTTTTTTCTATGAGACAAAGATTGATAAAATTTTATATGGTAAAAAATATATACCAAAACTATCAATCGAATAAGTTTTTAAAAATAGAATTTTCGAAAACTTGCTCGTAGTTGAATATATTATTTTAGCAACTGGTTTTTTAACAACAAGAGTTTTGTCTAAAGTATGTCTCCCTTTCTTTTTCTGAATTATACATCAGTGATGTAGTCGAGACCACATGATTCGAGACTGAGACCGAGACCGAGACCGAGACCGTAAAATTTTTTCAAGACCAAGACCGAGATCAAGACCGGAAAATTTCGGGACATAAGGTTCGAGATCGAGACAAGAAACTATCGAGATCGAGACCGAGATCGAGACCAGAATATTTTTCAAAAAAATATAATTTATTAACGATATTAATTTTTATTTTTCCAAAATTCCAAAGTTACATTTCAATTAAACTAGCATTCCCAGCATGTTATAAGAAAGCCTTGCTCCAGGTGATTGCATGAAGAAAGTCTTGTTTACGTCACAATACCCGAGCAAATGCGCAAGTCCTTTATATACGGCTGTGCGCTGCGTTGAAGTCAGAATTTTTTATTAGCAAAAAAATCTAACACCCCGTAACGAACGAAATAGAGATAAGTTTTTCAATGTAATAAATTATATTTTAGCTAATCAGGTCACAATTGTGAAAAAAACTTTATGCTATAGAGCAGGGTTTTCCAAACTGTGTGCCGGGACTAAAGTGTGCCGCAAAATTTTTGTGTTTTTGACAGAGTCAATGATGGATATTGGGTGAGGCGAATGAAGCAATTGCCTCGGGCCCCCCTTGAAAATACCGCATATAGTTTTATTTTGCTGTATATGATTTTTTAGAGATCACCATGATATTGGGAGAAAAATTGCGAAATATGAGATTAAATCGAAGTGAGGACCTTTTTTTTTCTTTTTTTTAGAGATCACAATAATTTTGAGAGAAAAATAGCGAAATATGAGATCAAATCGAAGTAAATATAATTTCTGAATGTAAACTTAAAGAGTGTATATAGTAGGCTTTCGCCTTCATGAAGTAAGTGTGCCGCAGGTAAACTCAGAATTTATCAGTGTGCCGTAGTAATAAGATGGTAAATGGAAAGGTATTTGGCCCAAAACGCCTCAAGATCAGCACTTTAAATTTGTCCTTGGCTGCTGAGTTAAATTCTAACTCGAGAAACTGTTCTTGTGCTTTATCAAAAATATTGCCTATTTCACACTGTAATACTTGCTTCTCATCTATAGGAGAATTTTATTGGACTAAATTTTCTTTTGAAATCAGATAAATGAATTTTTATCTGTGCTTTAATTTTGACTTACAGTTACCGTTTGTGAGAACAAAATCTAATAAAAAAAAGTTTGCTGGATTTCGTTGTTCAATTCGATTCTTGCTGAGGTTAAGTTCCCTGTCATTTTGATTATCAAAATTAATAAAAAATGTGTTGTAATTTTAACAATCGCGCCTCCTTAAAAATTTACGCACGCCCCCAGGAGAGGCGTACCTCCCCGGTTAAGAACCACTAAACTAAACCATTTATTGACTATGTTTACTCAAAAATTTTACCAGGCAACAAGAGGCTTTCAATTTCATTTCGCAAGGGGAGTTGTTTATGGTGAAGAAAGCAGTAAGTCATCATAACCACATCAACCCGTTCCTTGCGTAAAACGAGAAAACTTGTCTTTGGCAATCGCATTGTTTCATGGCGCAACTTTTTCTGTTTTGAAGCAATTCGACAGCTTAACAGACACTGTTTGACAGCTTCCCGCATTGCTTTGTTTGTAAAGCCGTTTAATTAATTCGGAACGGATTAGCTTTTACAAGGGAGTGTGTTTGAAAAAATTAATAGTCAGGGTTTGAATGGCGCTATAAACAATTGTATTTGCTTACGGTACCTTTTTTTCAAGTTCTATTACGCAACTCAGTATTATCAGGCCTTGACATTTACTTCGTTTAGTATTTTAATTCGTTTGGAATATGAATATTTTTTGAAAAAACGTACAACTTTTCGAAAACAATTCGGTGCCTTAAAACATAATACAGTTAAATAAAACGGCGGTTGACATGGAACAACATTTATAAGATAAAAATTTTTTTTAATCTCTATTTTTATCCTCTTGACTTGTAGGAAAGCAATGGAGACGCTAATACATAGAGTAAACAATTACCCCGACCTGCTTTTAAAGATACCAAGATATTGCTGCCCGCTTGAAATTTAATAGAGATAATACTGAAATTTAGAACTGCTTGCCAAGATAACCAAAGCAGGGAAATATGGCGCGAGTAGGTTTTGAACCAAGACCATGTCGATCACAATCCCGGGCGCTCTTACCACTTAACCATGCCGCCGATTATTCACATGAAGGTTAGCGTTTTGTGACTATTGTTATTATTTTTCTTAAAACTCTAGTTTTTTCGGAGTACGATATTAATTTTCCTACAAGTTTCGAAATATTTTGTTGCAAGATTGAAGACTTCTTTTGTTTTTGATGTGCATCGGATGATTATGAGCAGTGATGTCTTCAGTACGTAATGAACGGAGCGACCGCATCAGACCCCCTACAAAAAGTCCAAACGTGGCCCCCTCTAAGTAAAACATTGCTCTATTTCTTTGTTGTAGCACCATAACGATGGACTCTCCTAAAGTGATGACTGTTTTTTCAGAGATCGCTTTGGTTTGGAAGACAAAAAAATGGTCCGCCCTATTTTTCTTGTACCGGCCTCTTTTTTTTAAGACCATCACTGATTATGAGCTTTAGAATAAGGTTTTGTTAAGTGGTAGAAGCAATTCACAAATATAACGTAGAATTACCAAGCCTGTTTTTTATTCAATAGAATTTTCAATTACACTTATTCAAAGGTGCGACAAGTAGAATGGGTAAGCATTAGAAGTTTACATTGTCGGTTAAATAGGCTGCTAAAAGTAACGTAAATAGAAAAGCATTATAGTTAGTGTAGTGCTTCCTCAATTATCCGGTCTAATTGGGTAGTTACTTTCAAAAATATGAGCGGATAAGACGAAAAAACGCTTAATTTTTATTGTCGAAAGCAAAAAACCGCTTAATTTCTATTGAATTTCTATTTCTATTGTCAAAGCAACAAAAGTATACAGTACGTATATATTTACTTTTTAGATCTACACTGTACTAAAAAATGAATTAATTTTGCATTGTTTGCGAGTAGATTCAGGTTTTTTTCAGCAGATTTCGAAATAATTTTAAAATAATGTACTGTGTAGGGTTGGGATTTCGGGACTAAATGAGAAATCCCGGGCTCGGGATTTTCCCGGGATTTCCATTACATAATCCCGAGATTTCTCGGAATTGACGAAGCAATATAATAAACGATTGTACTGTAAAATAAACAAAGTTTATTTACTATAGTATTGGCGCAAAATCAACAAAGCATCAATGGTATCATCGTTAAGACAATTTCAGATTTTGTTCACAAAATAGCCAAGAGCTGAAAATGCACGCTCGATTTCAACTGACGTGGGTTTGATGGTTTTTAGCGCTTCTTACAACTTTTCTAGATTATTTGGTCTTCTTTTAGTAATTTCATAGAGCATCATCTCTTTTTGCATAACTCGAGAGCTCACGTTATTGCATTGCTCTTCGTTTTTGTCATCTGCAACGAAAACATATAACACTGGGGAACACAATTTTTGTTGCATAGATACCGATACATGTTTTTACCTAATTTTGTGGTACTGAATTCAAATATGCACTTAGTTTTTTTCTTAAAGCTACAGATTTTTTGCAGTTGAGCGTTTTTATTTTTAGCGAATTTTGCACTCCTAACGTAAAATGACAGGGGTTATTTCGTAATAGCCATTTGTACTTAGAGCTGCAAAAGGAACTTTAAGTATACAAGGCATCAATATTCAAGTCTCCTACATTTAACCAATATGCAAATAAGAATATGTGAAAATCAATGCGTACTGTCGATATAGACAAAATACAAGATTGAATTTGGCCTTGTTCAGGCAAAATTTTGCGCTTGTAGCTCCTGCGCTTGTAGACTTCCTCGGGGCAATCTCGCTTGATGCTCCAGCAGTAGTCGGCCATCATGTTTCTGTCCCATCTGCCTTGGTAGCAATTTTCCATAGTCATGAGGTCTTGATGAAACCGCTCCCCTTGTTCATCACTAACGAAATGCAGCTTGATACTCATTTTACACCCAAGGTCGCGATAAGCTAACAGCATTGTAGTGACCAGAACGTGGTAGTTATCTGCCTTCTTGTTATCAAGAAAATTTTGTGTAACTTCTCAAAAGATAGCCATGCCGCCCTCTCCGTGTCATTCATCTTGTTGACAAATTCCTCATCACGTACAAGGGTACGAAGCTGAGGTCCATCGAAGACACGAGCCTTGATTTTGTGAAACGACAATTTAGGAAAAGCAGAAACTATATGCTGAAAACACTCACTATCACTATCCAGTGCCTTCACAAACTGCTTCATCAAGCCAAGTTTTATGTGGAGTGGGAGAAAAACTATCTTTTCTCGGCTTACTATGGGGTCGTGCACAATGTTTGGCATGCCTCCTTTCAAAGTTTCACGGATAGGCCACTCCTTCTGGGTTTAGTGTTTCTCTCAATCTCGGCTGTACCACATGCAAAGATGACAGGAATACTTTGTAAAAACTCTCTGTTGGCAAAGAAATTCCTCATCACGTACAAGGGTACGAAGCTGAGGTCCATCGAAGACACGAGCCTTGATTTTGTGAAACGACAATTTAGGAAAAGCAGAAACTATATGCTGAAAACACTCACTATCACTATCCAGTGCCTTCACAAACTGCTTCATCAAGCCAAGTTTTATGTGGAGTGGGAGAAAAACTATCTTTTCTCGGCTTACTATGGGGTCGTGCACAATGTTTGGCATGCCTTCTTTCAAAGTTTCACGGATAGGCCACTCCTTCTGGGTTTAGTGTTTCTCTCAATCTCGGCTGTACCACATGCAAAGATGACAGGAATACTTTGTAAAAACTCTCTGTTGGCCAAGGAAAAAGCTGACCATTTTAAGATCTATGCAAAGAATCCAGTTGTGCTGATGATATTTGAATAAGTTGATGACCTCTTTATGTCATCATACGTTTCGCTCAAATGCACAGAGTGACCAACAGGAAGTCCTCCATAAAGGTTGCCATTGTGTAAAAGAACACATTTGAGGCTCTGCTTAGAGCTATCCAGAAACAGTCTCCATTCAGTTGAGATGTACGAGGCAACACCTAACTGCCTGAGCAGACCAGGGATATTGTGACAGTAACAAACTGTTTCTGTTCTGAGAAAAATGTCACAAAAGACTGGTATCGCTTTCGGAAATATGAAACTTTTACAGAGTCATCAAGTAGATGCTTTTCTTGCAGCCTAGAAGCTAGCATCTCTGCAGCTTTCTTGGAGAGTCCCAAATCACAAACTAATTCATGCAACTCCGTTTGGCTAAACAGCTCAGGGGCTGATAGCCGATTGGTGTCATCTGAAAAGGATTCAGATTCAAAAACCATCTTGTTATTGCAGCCCTCATGTCTCGCTAATCATCATTACTGTTTGCACATGCGGAAAAACCACTAAAACCGGGACCTGAAGTTCTTCACAATGTGGAACAGGTCAAATGGCTGAAGAAATGCTTGGATAGGAGATCTTATGCCGATTTTTCTTACGAACACCTTTCGTGTTGACCATGCAAAAATAGCAGTCAGTCGCATAATCTCGGGGTTCCCGCCAAACAATGGAAACTCCAAAAGGCAGTCCCTTTCGTTTTCCTTTTGTCCAATCGTGAAGCATTTCCTCACAGTTATGAACACGATATGAGATGACCATTTCTTGTCTTGGTCACCAAGGGAAATTGAAAAATATGTTTTGTAGGCACGCTTCACAAATGAAGTGATATTACGTCTTTGATGAAGCAGTGTATAGCACCCACATACATAACAGAAAAAATCCGGCTTGTTTTTACGTTCACGTCTACGAGAAGAAGCCATGTTTACACCTGATGTAACAAAATGTTTTGTAAGTCAAATAACTCAAGAAAAAACTGGAAATAGAACAATACCATAAAAGTAATTTAATATACAAGTGTAAAAGATACCGTAGACTTAAGACCGTAGTTGGCTGAGCCTTGATGAAGAGCCTACATTAGTTAATAACGTGTGCAGTGCTTTGGCACACTCTCGACTGATAACGCGAGGAGTTTTCTACAATTGCACGCTTTTTGGCTGCTTAGTAATCTGGTAGTCTTACATGACCGCACACAGTCAGTACTCCTTCCAGGTACTTCTATAAACAGACCGTATTGATGTTCTAATTTGATTTTTTCGATTGCATTTCCAGCACTTCTTGCTGTCACTGACTGACACATGCTTCACTACAGCGAGATGTATGACCTTTGTTCGCACCAATTGCATGCTTCACTGATTGTACTGAAGGTGCCGCAGCTAGAAAATTTGCTAATTTGTAATGGGGACAAAAGTTAATCGAGCATTTGCGACTGTCAGCTAGTGCGCAGCATTACTCGTGACTTCGAGACCAAGGTTAGGTTAATTACACTAGTCTACACAATTTTTGAAACAAAGTAGAAAACAGGTGCCCTTGGCTAACTTTGGGGCGCTAATTTCGAATCTGATGTCCATTATGTCATATCAGCCTTCATTTTTCAGTTATCTTGCACTAACCCCATCCCAGATGGCTCTAAAATGCCGTATAGTAAACACCAAGTTGCTGTTCGGATTTGTAATTTTTTTGAAGCAGCATGCACATACCTGTGGCAGGTAATGTGTATAAATCGACCACAACAACATTTCTTTACGAGAATGTAACAGTTTCTTTAAATATGTGCTCTGTGTTTCGATTTGTTTGGCGTTTTCCCAATGTAACATTTTTCGCTTTATTACCGGTATTGCTTTTTTTTCTATGATTTATCGCTCTTTCCAAACAGAATATTACATTGCTATGCTACAAATATCCTCCCGTCTATAAACTAGCAGCTGTGATAAGGAGATACTTTCCAAAATTTCTCAGTCTGCATAGGTTCACTAGAAGTTGGAAGGATAGCTTAATTAGATCAGCTTGACTGTATGAGTATGACAATATTGTAGGTGTTAGAGCAGTTTTCCCAGGATTTTACTTGAAACTCACAAGGTGAGGAGTTTCACGTTTTTTTAAGGCAATTAAAAGCTTTCATTCTAGCGATACTAGTGCTGTGTTAGGTACTGTAGTTAGCAAGTTTTACTAAACTGAGAAATTTAATATCATAAATTTTGTTGTGCAGAAATTTATCAAAAGTGCTTTCATCTTAATCAGTATTTGAGTAATTCAAAATGTCAATATTGCGGGTTAGAGGGTATGTAAATGATCCAGACAGTTTCTGCTACATTTGTGGTCGGTTCACAAGGAAAAAAGATAGACGAAATGTAACTCCATTAATAAAAAAATGCTTACTACGCTTATTTTGGTGTGAAACTGGGGGACCAAGACAAGACATGGGCCCCACACAAAGTATGTATTAGTTGTATGTCGACATTCAGCTTGTGGATGAAAGGGAAGAAACATTTTTCATTTGGAGTTCCAACGGTATGGCGAGAGCCTCAAAATCATCTTAGTGACTGTTACTTTTGTGCTGTCAAAACTACCGGTATAACATCTAAAATGAGGTCTTCCGTAGCATATCCCAGTTTGCCATCAGCAATTCAACCATAGTGATGAAGTACCTAAACCAACATTCCATAGTTTTCATCTCAGTGAAAGTGAATCTATATCTTCAAGTGAGGAAAGTGAACTATGTGAAGATTTTGTACTCGTCCATCAAAATGATGAACCGCAACTGTTTACTCAAGCAGAGTTGAATGACTTAGTTAGGGAACTTGATCTTCCAAAAATTTCTGCTAAACTGCTAGGATCACGACTGAAAGAAAAAAACTTGCTGGCTCCTGAAACCAAAGTCAGCTTTTATCGTTATAGGGAAAAAGGTCTCATGGAATTCTTCAAAATGGAAAAAAATTTGCTGTTCTGCGATAACATAGAAAAATTAATAACTGTTATGGGGACATCATACACTCCATCAAAATGGAGGCTTTTCATAGACAGTTCCAGAAGAAGCCTGAAATGTGTTCTGTTACACAATGGCAATAAACTTGCTTCTGTACCAATAGGACATTCGATATAAATGAAGGAAATATACGAAAATATGAAAAGCATTCTCGACAAAATCAAATACGCTGAACATGAATGGGTAATATGTGGAGACTTAAAGGTCTTATCCATTCTCCTTGGGCAACAAGGTGGGAACACGAAATACCCTTGCTTCTTATGCTTGTGGGATAGCAGAGCAAAGCAAGATTACTGGATAAAAAGAGAATGGCCGAGTAGAGAGGTATTTATACAAGGAGAGAAGAACATAAAGAACATTCCATTGGTGATTAGAGAAAAAATATTATTGCCACCACTGCACATCAAGTTGGGGTTAATGAAACAGTTTGTCAAGGCTTTGGACAAAGAGGGAGAGTGTTTTAAATACCTTTGTACAAAGTTTCCGAGGCTTACTTATGAAAAAATCAAAGCAGGTATTTTTTTTGGCCCCAAATTCGGCTTTTGGTAAAAGACCAGACATTTATTTCCACCATGAAGAAAGAAGAATTAAATGCATGGAAAGCATTTTGTGATGTGGTAAAGAACTTCCTGGGAAACATCAAATCCCCGAATTTCAACAAACTTGTGAAAAGCTTATTACAAGCTTTTCATAACTTGCGATGTGACATGAGTGTTAAAGTACATTTCCTGCATAGTCATTTGAGCTACTTTCCAGAAAATGTAGGGGCATTCAGTGAAGAACAGGGTGAAAGGTTTCACCAAGATATTAAAGTGATGTAAAAAAGGTATCAGGGAAAATGGAATGTCAGCATGATAGCGGACTATTGCTGGAATCTGATACGTGAATCTTCGGACTTTCAACACTCTCGTCAATCTAAAAAAAGGAAACTATTGCCATAAAATTGCGTTCAGTGTATTTGTATTCTTCTTTGTGCTTAGTATATTTCTATAACCACCCTTACTATGTGATATTGTATGCATATAGCTACACATTAGTTTATGCCTTTCAATGTGTAGAGCAAAAATTTTAAATCGTATTTTTTAAAAAATGTGACCCGTTACGGCAAAACTAATGACAGATTTGAAACCAGCGCCCTCAAATTAGCTAGACTGCATACTTTTCATTTTTGTTTCTGAAACTCGATCAAATTTTGTAGACCTGTGTTACATATACAATATAGGTATGCATCGATCCGTTTTTATGGGAATCCAGATTTTTAAATTGCGCAAAAACTAGAGCATGTAGATGAAAACCGACTTCAGATTTGGAATCAGCGTCAAAAATCTATTAAGAATCATTTAAAAAATCTCATGCAACACAACATGAAAAAAAAATTGTTCCCCTGTGTAATTCTTGAGCTAAAGTCATTTGGGTTTGAGTTTCTTAGCCATTATTACTTGTTGTCACTTCTTGTTCTTCATTAGAGACAACTTCGTCAGATTCGTTGCTGATAAACAATCTTTGTAGCAAACTTGTAGCCATGGCATTGTAGCCATGGCAAATTTTTTGCCACTTACTTTGTGTCCAAGATGATCTTCAGGTTGATCAATGTAAGATGATTTCTTAAGGTATTCAAAAAGATGTACAAGTTGGTCGTTGCGACGTTCATCGATTCGAATGCTGAATCTTTCGATTAAATCCTTGCTAATATTTGATTGCAGTTCACCAAGTTTCTTCAATAGAAATGCAATTATCTTTTTTGATAGCAATATGTCTGCATCCTTGCTGGCAAGAGCATCAACAGCAGCAGCCTTAAAGGGAGCAAGAGCTTCACACATCTCATTTACCATAGCCATTTTGATTTCTTTCTTTAGCTCATAAAATCTTTCAAGCATTGCCAATAAACTATTTCACCTCGTTCTGCAATCTAAAAGAAGCATCTTTACTCTTCCCAAATTTTTCAAAATATAGTACTGGAGTGGTCATCATTTTTCACTGGAGATCGCCGAAAAAACTTTACAATTTTTTGAAATTTTTGCACCGCATCTTGTAACTTAGATGCCAAAGGAACAGCGATATTCCTATCTTCTTCCTCAAAACAATCTTCACCTTCAGTAATGGAGTTGTTCTCGATGTCACTTTTGCAATCATCCACAAGGCAAATGAAATCTTTACTCGGCTTGTGGTGTGTTTTTTTTTATATAGAACATCGCAGACAGCTAAATGAATAGCATGGGCATAACATGTCACATGTTCAGGACAAGTCTCTTTTCTGAATTTTCAAATCGATTTCAATAAAGAGATTTATTTTTTTACGTGGAATAGCTGTTGCGGTTATAAACTTCTAATTAGTATAGACTTGTTCAATCTTTTTTTCATTATTATCTCGTAATAAACTGAAAAAATTATTTGAAACAAATCTTTTATAATGCGAAGTTTTGAAACGATACATAATGTTATTAATTATCGATCAGAAAATTATATGCCACCATTTGTTAATGGCTATATAGGACCTATTTAAAACAAGTCTGCAATAAAGAGAGAAATTTTATTCGGTTAAATTTGTAATTCGGTAAGTTTGTACTTACGTGGACGGCCCAATGGACTGTTATTTAATTAAGTAAGCCTGTGCGTATGTGGAGGGCCCAATAAACTATTATTTCAGGCCGCAGATTGAGCACCGTGGATCTAAATCATAATTACTGAAAATTACAAAATTAAAGTTGTCGTTTATAATTTCTTCATTTCAAACTTCAAATTTTTTGCGAATCGAAAAAGCATCTTCTTCAATGATTTTGTGCTCAATGTTAAGGCAAACTAAGCTTCATACCAAATATTTAACAGTAATTTATGCTTTGCATTGAATATGTTTGTGGTCTTCTCTTTTAATCATTTTGAAATTAAAAGAAAAACAATTTTTTACCTTGAATGGAATATTAAAGTAAAACCTCTACCCAATATACTATTTGCACGACGTTACCGTACTTACTCACGACTATTTATTGGTCAGTTAAGGTAATAACTCTGATGATAATTATATCATTTATCAAATATCTATCTTCCTGACTTGCTGGCGTAGGCAATTAAATAACTTAATCAGATAATCGATTACTTATAAACAAATCAAAATTTGGATAATCAGAATAAGCTAATTATTATATAAGATAAATGTTTTTTTGTTGCTTCGATATCGATAGAGTGTTACACCATTCTGCTTCATAGTTTTAAAAAGTGGTCGACGCGAACCAACGTCTTTATGACAAAAAAATGTACTTTAATCGATGTTGTTTTATCAAAAGCTACGTTTTTAAAAAAATAAATTACAGCTTGTTAATAGTGGTTAAATGGAAGAGTAAAAAAATTTCTAATTTATTGTTGCCAACAAGTTATCTTGTACCAATCGTCGCTACACTCATAGTGCATCATACACTTGAAAATCGATGTCTTTCCAATGTAAATATACGTAGTGTTATCGATAATATTTAGTCAAGGAGTATCAAGAAGTATTTCTAAATCTTATTGACAGAAGAACCTTTTTTGTGGGATTTTATTGTATATAGTAATTGCACCAATGTTGCTGTACCTCTTGGCTGCATAATTAACATTAGTGGGCGCTAAAAACATATAAGATTTAATTAAAGCCTCTATGCATAGCAATTTCACCAATGTTAAAAACAATATCTTGGTGTAGGCTACTTAATGTTAAGCGAAATCAAGTGGCAGCAAAAATAAGTTTATTGCAGAAAATTACAAATTGGTGAGATTTTATTCAAGTCTCGAAGCGTTCCCCGACCACTTGGTGAGATACACTAGTTAAAAACAAAGTTGCAATCAATAAACGTGGGAAAAGATAAACTAAATAGTTTTCAGCTTAAACTTAAGACAGTTAAAACTTAAACTTAATAGTTTTCTTCCATGACGATGAAATGTGTAGTTAAAACCACGGCGAAGCCAGTGAGTTTTAAATAAATATGGTTTTGGTGAAACGTCGCTAAAGATGATTCTTTGCGGTGCACAAGCCATAATTACTTTGTTTATAAAAAAGTTTGCATTACGTGCGATTGCAACTGCAATCGCGCAACAGTAAAGTCATTTGGCCTTAAAGATGGACATTGTTCGAGTTCTAATCGACAGGCAATAGCATCAGGTGGACCGCGGTCCGCCGACTGACGTCCATCCGACGTTGACGTAGATTGGTCGGATCATGCGTCGAGAAACAACGTCGGTCCGACCAATCCACGCCGACCTCCTTCCAACCATCAATTTCTTTCTTGATTGGGTAGACTACCAAGAATATATAAATATTAAATCATATCACGATTTAGCGTAATTGAGCAACTCAATAGAGTATTATTCTAATGTAGGAGGAAATAATATGTGTCTCTAATGCATGTTTGTTATAAAAAGTTGGTACCGTGACCAAGTAGTGACCAAGCGCCGTGATAGCTAATGTGTTGGACTCGGTCGCCGTTCAAAATCTACTGGCGTCATTTCGGTTACAAATTTAACTTAAATTTCTATGTTTTTCAAACCAATTATAACCAAGCTGCTTCGTTTCACTTTTTGTACAAATTATTGACTTTACAATTTTCTTAACTGTTTTAGTAGCTGCTTAGGTTGATTGATTTTGCAAGTTGATTTTCATGCAAGCAACATTAAAGAAATTATTAATGGGTTTACAATGTTTTACAAATGGTCTTTGAATAAATTCAGTTGTTAAAAAATGGTGAAATTTTGTTTTATTACAATTGGTAAGATTGTAATAATATCAATAAAAGCATATTATTAATGAAACTTATTATTTTATACGTTTAATGCATAATTTCATCTGCCTGTCATAACTTACTAGCGATAATTAGGTAATTTAATTTTGTAATGCAAACAAAAAAGCTGTGCCTGTTGTAAGATATGTAACAAAGTTAAAAATAATCATCATAATCTTAAGATCTGATTTTTGTTTATGAGTTTATTTTGTTATTGTTGGTGCGTCTCCATTTCAATATGTTTTTCATTTTATTGCTTTATCACACTAACCATTTGAAACTTCGCTTTCTTTATTTAAGTTTTGTGACCAATGATTTTGCTTTAATTCAAGGCCTATAAAAAGTCAACAAATACTAAGTATTCTCAAAAGAGATCACAATGTCACCAATCGAATGTAATTTCAACGAGTTTAATAGGAACAGTAAAATAAACAAAATTAAAACCAAAATAACAAAGAGGACGATTGTTATGCTATAGGCCTGTTTCGGTCTTATGGATCTCATCAGACATAAGTCATCGTAGCTTCCAAGGAGAATGCTGGCACAAAAAATTAAGATAAGAATTTCATGAAGTAACACTTTTGGAAATAGGAATTTTATTCAACTCCAGTTCAGCAAATTTTATTTTTTTGGGTTCAGTTCCGGTTCAGGTTTAAAGAATAATGACGATTAATACCGGTTTATGGATCCAGTTCGAGCTCGGTTCGACGCCCTGGTTACAATGCAAACTTCCATTTGAGCATCTCGTTCACTGTATACCGTCGCAAAATAAAATGATTGAATCAATCTTAAAAGATCAAGCTTGTATGAATGATTGTTAAAAATTGTTTTAAAGTTTAGCGAAGAGTAAAGTTTTATGTGAATTGATAAAGTTTTTGTGAATTTTGTAAATATATTCTTTATACTGTATTTAAAAACGGTGGTTTCTATCTGCGGAGAGAAGTTTTCTAAAAAATTAATTTGTACTTAGCCAGAACCTGCTGTTTCAAAAACTTCAGTTTCGGGGCAAATTCATATCGCAAGTTGTTTTCACAGTGATGGTCTTGCAAAAAGGGAGGCTTGGTGCAAGAAAAAAAGAGGGGCCACTTTTAGCATATCAAGTTTTTTTGTCTTAAAATTATTAAAATATAGTGATCTTTAAAAAACGGACATCACTTTTAATTCATGTCCAAAATCTCTATTTTTGTCTCCAAACCTAGGCTATCTCTAAAAAAAAAAGGTCATCACCTTTAATCGACTACATGATTACAGACAGGGAGGCACTATCATAGTGCTACTACGAAGAAATAAAGCAATATTTTTCTTGAGGGGACCACTTTGGACGTTTTTAGTGGGCCAGGTGCGGTCGAAAAGCATCACTGAAACTTACATACCTGATTCGTACATGTTATATTCAACTGATCACTTTCTTGATAAAATAAACAATTTGAAATTAAAAAAAATTCAAAACTGTTGAAAATTAAACCAGGCACAAACTTGCAATGAGTTGTAGATTTATTGTAAAATACATACACTAAGAAAATTATTTTAAAAAATTATTCTTTACAAAAAATCTCAGCTAAATACCACTAAACTCTGTAAGCTTTTGATAGAGTTGAGCGGTTTTCAACTGAGATTTTTTGTTAAGAATAATTTTTTAAATTTAAAGTGAATTTAAACTTGTTAGCTTGACAATATCTCTTTTCACAAATGTTTCTTTGGACGAAACCATTAATATCATTGCTCACTACATTTACTCAAAAGGTAACCAGATTAAATATAATGACCGCCAATGAAAAAAGAAGTATTCATAAAAGATTTTCGTTTGGCTAACCAACGAATATTTCTATGTAAAGACAAATCATATCAACAACATGATTGTGTCAATAGGAGTTCTCCACTGGTTCCGACTTTGCTAACTTTTTTCTTACTCACATAGAAAACAAGTTATGAGGAAAACAATTGGATCTTCATCCATCGTTATTATGAGAGTTAAGCAAATCGATAAATTATATTCAAGATTTCTCGATTTGCTTAACTCTCAACATTACAATATTAAATTCACAGTGGAGCTCCCTTCTTAAACTGTACCATTTCTTGATGTTATAATTGGAATCAATGAACCAGGCATTGATACGGGGGTATATAGAAAACAGTAGTGGGCTTACAGATAAGTGGGAGAGGAGCTGGTGAAAGAAAAAAAGGGGCACATTTTAATGTGTCAAGTTTTTTTCGTCTCCAAAATATGTAGTGATCTCTAAAAAAAAGTCCTTACTTTCCATTTATGTCCAATATCTCCATTTTTGTTTCAAAAACCTAGGTGATCTCTAAAAAAATGTTATTACTTTCAATTTATATCCAAAATCTCCACTTTCCCCTCACAAAAATCACAGCTATATGCTACTGATCCCTCACATGATCTCTACTTTTGTTGTAAAGTTAAGGTGCAGACAGAGGAAACCACGGTCATAATGTTATAAGAAATAGAGCAATATTTTGCTAAGGGGGAGCCACCGTTTGACGTTTTTTTAGAATAGGCCAGATGCGATCTCTCCCTTTGCTTCGTACTAAAGCCATTATTGTGCTTTGATATTGATAAAATATTGATGGAAAAATAAAAAAAATTAATATATGACTAAATTTAAATATTTATTAAAAACACTGCAATCATTACCTCTTAATATTTAGATATAATCACAATTTACCCAAAATAGAAAAAATACACAAGTATCATTTCACAAAATAATACGACGATCATAACAACGTAGGAAGAACATCAAAAAACGTTGAAGATAATAAAGTTAAAAAGTTATTTTTATTAATATTTTTTCAGTTTTCTTTAGCATTGTAAAAAACGTAATTATTTTTTTTTATTATCCGAGTATTTTTTTTATTCAGATCTTTAGATGGCAGACCCAGGTGGTTGTCGCTTTCTCGCAGCCTAAGTCGTGAGTAATTTGGTTTAATGTTAAAGATCCTGAGGTCTATTAGGCTTCATGTCAAATATTTAACAATAATTCATATTTTGCATTGATATGTTTGTGGCCTTCTTTTTCAATCGACTTGAAATTAAGAAAAAAAGCAGTTCTTTACATTGAATGAAGTAGTACAGTGAAACCTTTACCCAATACATTATTTGCACCGATACACTGTTGTCACCGTATGTACGCCCGATTATTTATTGGTCAGTTCAGTTAAATAACTCTCATGATAATTCTATCATCCATTAATTATTGTCAAAAGAAATGAGCTTATTAAGATCGAGACCTATTTGTGAAAAGCAAAAAAACACATTGCGACATAAACTTACACAATTTCACAACAGAAGGAAAACTTTTTGACGTTTTTAGAGGGGGCCAGTAACTTACATACCAGATTCATACATGTTACATTCAACTGATCACTTTCTTGTTAAAATAACGAACTTCAAATTTAAAGCGGATTATAAACTTGTTAGTTTGACGTTCAATCTCTTTTCACTAATTTTCCTTTTGATAAAATTATTAATATCATTGCTGACTTCATCTACTCAAAAGATGACCAGATTAAATATAATCCACAGCCATTGAAAAAAAAGTGTTCATAAAAGTTTTGCGTTTGGTTAATGAAGAAATATTTCTATGTAAAGACAAATTACATCAACGACATGACTGGCTCCAACTTCATCTAACTTTTTTTTGCTCACATAGAAAACAAGTTATTAGAAAAACGAACAGATCTTCATCCAAAGTTGTATTCAAAATTTCTCAATATGGTTAAGTCTCAACATAATAATATTAAATTCAAACTGGAGCTTCCTTCTGAAACCATACCATTTCTTGATGTTGAAATTAGGCTTAATAAAACAGTCATTGATAATTGGGTATATAAAAAACAATGATGGGATTACAAATAAGTGGGGGGCTGGTGCAAGATAAAAAGGGGCATGTTTTAATATGTCAAGTTTTTTTCGTCCCCAAACTATATAGTGATCTTTTAAAAAAGTCCTTACTTTCAATTTATGTCCGAAATCCCCATTTTTGTCTCAAAAACCTAGTGATCTCTAAAAAAAGTAATCACTTTCAATGTATGTCCAAAATCTTTATTTTTCTCCCCTACTCACAAAAAGGTCATCATCTTTAATAGAACACATGATCTCTACTTTTGTTGTAAAGTTAAGGTGCAGACATGGGAAGCCACGGTCATAATGTTATAAGAAATAGAGAAATATTCTTCTTAGGTGGGGCCACATTTTGACGTTTTTAGGAGGGGCCCGCTGCTGCCTTTACCGTCGCTCCGTACTAAAGCCATCATTGTGTTTTCATATTGATGGAATATTGATGAAAGAATATAGAAAAATAAAAAAAATTAATATATGACGAAATCTAATTATTTATCAAAAACACTGCGATTATTATGTATTATTATTATAATTATTATAACAATTTACCCAAAATAGAAAAAACACACATGTAAAATTTCTCAAAATAATAGGACAATGATAACAACGTAGGAAGAATATCGAAAAACGTTGAAGATAATAAAGTTAAAATGTTATTTTTTAATATTTTTTTAGTTTTCTTTAACCCTTTATGACCCAATTTATTTTATGTACGTAAAATTTATATTTTTTTCTATTAAAATGAGCTTATTTGGTCTTGTTGTTTTGCTTTATAAACAAATATCAACAATTTTTAAATAGATGGAGATTTTATTCTAATGTCTTTCATGAGCGACATTGGGTCGTTATGGCATTGAAATGACAAATTCAATTACTGTTCCTCAAATCTGTAAATTTATATTATATTGATAAAAATCACCTTTCCATTTTGGCATTTCTCTTTGAAAATGTTTCTCATTTACAATTCGCCAAGGGGCTCTATCTCTTTTGTGTTTTTTGTGAGGAGGCATACTAGAGGAAGAATCATGTTCTTCACTAAATGTATTTTCGTCATCATGGACAAAAATTTCATGGTCTTCTATTATCTCTGCATCACTTTCTGAAAACATATGAAACAGATTTGCATTCTAGTTTCCAAATAACGCATTTATAAAGTCATATTGGTTTAGTACAAAATAACAAATATTTGAAGTTATGAGCTATATTAGAAGCACAAATAGTGATACAGGGAGCTTAGCTATCTGTAGCTATAACCACTGTATACGGGCTGGCTAAATAGAGTCTTTTCATTCTGTATCTCTTACTGCCTACTGGCATTCATGTGATAGAAATGATAATGCTATTGGCTGCTAAATCGAAAAATATTAAGTCAAGCTTTATAAAAGTAACAGTCATATATTCAATGCAAGCGATAGCTATTGCATACATGTGTTTTGACTATGTCTATTTGTACATATCAGAGTCAAAATAATTTAGTCAAAACATTTTAGTAATCTAAAAAACAAGGTTCACGGAAGATGTAGCAAAATTTGTATAGACTAACTCTAAATTTATGCATATTGAATAAATGAATATCATATTACACTATATTATATTGTAATAAACTTACTTGGGTCTGTAGTAATAGAAATATCTTCACTTTCATCCTGACCACCAGTTTCTTCTGTTAAAATTTCTGTAATGCGACATCTAGGGCCACTGGTATAAAATTTGGAAACTTCCATTGCTTACATAAAAAAACTTGCCCAGATGTTTTAAGCATATAAGAATTTGATTGTAAATTAAAATAAAATTGGTTTAATAATTATGTCACAAATATCTAGAAATTACAATATACAATGCCTTCACAAAAGTGCTTTTGTTAGGTTACAAATCACAATTATAGTACACATATGTACCACGGTCTTTAAAGTGCTAATGACCCATTGTCTTATATGAGCGACATTAGAAAAAATGATTATATACATGTATATCTGTAAACAATGAAAATTGAGTAAAAAATGTTTCAAGCAAAAGTTTAAATGTTTACATAAATTTATGAGTTTTTGTAACGTTCTACTTTTAGTTTTAATCCACTTTTGTTCATGACTAAGAAGAAGAAACTTATCACACGTCCATCTTTGGCTGTGTCCTATGGTTTACTGACTCTGAGAGATCCGTGAACAAATTATTATGCTAATTACCACTCATACAAAATGAGGCAGGATCTGTACTATGCATTTTCACGTTTTTAGTGAACGAAACATTTTGAGAGAATAAAATAAATGAGATTATTTCTAATGTCGTTCAGGAACGCCAATGGGTCATACATTGCAAAAAACGTAATTACTTTTTTTTATCACCTGTTTTTCCTTCATTCAGATCTTCAGGTGGCAGATCCAGATGGTTGTCGCTTTCTCGCAGCCTAAGTCTGAGTAGTTTGGTTATTTGATTTTAAGGATCTTGAGGCCTATTAAGCTTCATGCCATATATTTAACAGTAATTCATATTTTGCATTGATATGTTTATGGCCTTCTTTTTCAATCAACTTAAAATTAAAAGAAAAACCAGTTCTTTAGATTGAATGGAATACTACAGTGAAACCTTTACCCGACATACTATTTGCACGAAGTCATCGTATTCACGCATGATTATTTATGGGTCAGTTCAGGTGATAACTCTGATGATGATTCTATCATACATCAATTGTTTATCTTCCTGATTGCATGTCGATGGCGGAATTGTTAAACAATTTAATCACGCAATTGAATACTTACAATAAAACAAAATTTTGAATAATCAAAATAAATTAATCGAATAAGATAATCATGTCTTTATAAAAAATTTATTTGATTCAAACTGAAGACCAGAAAAAGCAAAATTTCTCTTATGAATTCGGCTGCGGTGTTTTGTTTACTTGAACCGAAAACATTTTTGTTAATCCGAAATTGTCCTGGTCTCAACAATTTTGATGCTCCTGATGTAGACAATAAATACTATGCACAATTTATTGTTTTCAACTGAAACAATCAGATCAAAATATATTAAAGTTTAACAAATTATGTCAAATCTTTGCCCAAAAATTTACTTTAATTCAAAATCCAGAATTTCGATGCTATAAAAATTATTTGTTTGTTATAACATAACTGTTGTTTGTAAAACTAAAAAAACGCGTTATCACATAGAATTCTGAAAACTCACCTTCTGTGAGAATGCAGAGTTTCGATGGTCTAAAAATAATTATTGTTTTTAAAATTCCAAAAAACCGTGTTATTACTAAAATCCGGCCAACTGCTTTCTTTAATTGTGTGGAACAAAATGATGTTATGCTCGTTTTGCCATTTTCGTTGGTAAAAAAAAAGCATATTATTATTTTGTACAATCTGTTAAACAGATTTTGTATGCTATCACTTTCGTATTTTTGGTAACCACACGATCAACAAAGTCTTATCGATGTTTCCGCGTAGTGTCATCAGCACGGATAGAAATCAATAAATCTGAAGCAGTTTCTTCAAAAAATATTTCGTCAAAATAAAAATATCGCTAATATGCTGATTGAGAATGTTATTACTTCCGTGAATAACTTTTCTAATTATTGCTGGTTGCAATTATATAGAGTCATAGCCGTACCAGCCAAAAAAATATTGGGGGCAAAACACTTTTACCCATATTTTTTTTAGGTTTTTCCGAATCATGATGTCCTAGCATTTCACGGATATAAGACAAAATTTTGTACCCAAATTTATGGTAAAGACCAGGGTTGCGGAGTCGGAGTCGGAATATTTTATCCGACTCCAACTTCTGATGTTCAATTTTTTTACATATCAGTCGTGTTAACCGCGCAGCTTACGCGGCCGCGCGCGGCAGTGGAGTGCAGTGTAGTTATCTTTTTAAGAGAACCTTGCCGGGTATCGCGCGACACAGCGTGTAACTCATAAAAACTTTACATTTAAGTTTTTAACAAATAGAATTTTGCGCAATGCTGTGCTTTGGCAGCCGATTTAGTTGCTTCCCTTTCTTCAATCCAGTGACGGGAAGCAAATGCCAGGTGCATAATCATTTACTACCCTAAGCAGCATCTTTCTATAGTACACTGGTACCTTGACATACGAGTTTCATTCGTTCCGTAACCGAGCTCGTACCTCAATTTGCTCGTATGACAAAGCGAATTTTCTCATTAAAATTAATGTAAATGCCATTAATCCCTTTCAGCCTCCAAAATGCACCCGATTTTTATTTTTGACGTGTCTTTAAGTAAGTACTTTCTCCAACACAAGTGAGTGTTGAACGTCTGTTTTCATCACTAAGGCTCATCAGAACAAACCAAAGGGCTGCAATGAAGGAGAAACTCACAAAAGCAATTTTGTTTTTACGAGCAAATTACTAAATTAAAAGTTTTGAAAACTAAAACTTACTCTTCTTGCTCTATTCTTTCAAAAAATATCAGCCAAAAGTATAGAACCAAGGTGAATTTTTTAACAATCTTCTAATATGAATGTCAATAAACGGCAAGGAGCCTGCATGTTTAGTCTCGTATAAAATTACAATAATTGAATTATCTATGAGATAAAAACTACAGACCACCTTTTATTTTGTTTACAAAATCCGACAAAATTCACATATATATTCTTATTATCAATATATAACCATGGGAGGAAGATGGACTCCATGTCATCAAACTAATGGCCAAAAGTTTTTTGAGAGAAATGAGGATGAGCTTATTATTGAGCTTTATTATATTGGTGGGGAAATGGCAACTTTTTTTCTGGAGTTTCTTTATATGCAGAGGGTGATTTAGGAAAATTCTAAAATTAGTCGCATTTTGTTGTTTTTCTTGTAGTATATAATTGTGGGTTTTAAATTTTTAATTCTTTTGCATATGGTTTTTTGTTTCTTTTGTTTTTATAAACTTTTGTTTTCAAATTTTTATTGTTAATAAATTTTATAGTTATTACTTACATTTGTAAAAATTTTTACAATTATAAAATTTTCAGATTTACGTTTCAATCTCATTATCTACTAATAGAAACGAAACTAAGCACCTAAAACAAGAAGCACCAAACTTCAGTTTTGCTCTTGTTAGAGCTTGTCAGTGATGCATACCTCACTGAGTTTCAAACCTACTAAATGTATTTCTACACGCAGGAGACAATACTCAGGGTCTAGTTCTACACCCAGGGCATGTGTGGTGAATCGAACCCGCATTAGTCATTAATTGTATTAACATCAAGGTTTGTCATGGGTTCGATTTACCATGGAAAAAATAATAATTATAAAATAGACTAGAGATAACATCATGATTATCCATAAATACTTTGATGTTCAGAAAATGTAATAAGCATTAAGTATAAAATATGTATTTAGTTTCGAGTTATAATGTATGCCATTTCGAGTTAATTTTCTAAATGTTATTTGTATTAATGTTTCATTCAAACACAGTAAAAATTATAGTTTTAATGGGTTGTGTATATAATATAATTATATGTAGCCTATATACCTATTTATTAACCCAAAATATAACAAAAAAACCAGTTGTGTTAAGATAGTCCCAAAAAACTGTTTCGCCTGTAGGGCTGATCAAGGAACACAACAACTAAAAAAAGAAATATTATTAACGTTGAAAGAAAAAAAATATGAAAAAATTAAAAGTTAAAATAAATTTTTACGCTTCAGATGAATACTCGCATCTTTGAAAAATAACGCTACCAAAAGTTTAGGTTTAAACGATTATTTTGCTAAAGTTAGTGATTGATTATTAAATAATTACTTTTGTCACGAGATATTACATGTTGTAAGAAAACATGTTCTAATGTTGCGCATAGATGTATTAAACTTGGCCAAGCTGCCGAAAAGGTTAAAGCGTACAAAAGTTTATGGATCATTAGTTAAGAGCAAGTGTTATACAAAATTTTTTATACTGTATAAAACATTAATATGGATCATTAGTTAAGAGAGAGTGTTATAAAGACAATTTTTTATAAAAAGATTCTTTTATAACACTTTCTTTTAACTCATGATCCATAAACGTTTCTACGCTTTAATCTTTTTGGCAGCTTGGCCAAGTTTAAGAATACATCTATGCGCAACATTACAGCCTGTTTTCTTTTATTATCTTGTCACAAAAGTAATTATTTGCTAATCAATCAATGACTTTAGTAAAATAATCGTTTAAACACAAACTTTTGGTAGCGTTATTTTTCTTAGATGCAAGTTTTTATCTGAAGCGTAAAAATTTATTTTAATTGTGTCCCCTGATGAGCCTTAGAGGTAAAACAGTCTGTTGGGACTATTTTAGTAAAATATTTTTTTTTAATATTGGTGTTTTGATAATAAGGAATAATTGCTCTGACTATTGATGTCATTGAGCACTCTTCTGAAGAGCACCAGTAATCTGCAGTTATATATGTATACACACTCATATACATAATTTTTTAAAATAAATATCTTTTTATGTATTTGAAAAACTTGAAATTTTGTGCAGCTGTCAACTCGCAAGGATGGTTTTTGCTTAGTAAATCTAATTTAAGATAAATACTTTCTCCTTACTAGGGAAATCGGAGTCGGGAGTCGGAGTCTGAGTCGGAGTCAAATCTTAACCTTCCGACTCCGCAACCCTTGTAAAGACAAAAAAAGTTTTTTACTTCAAATCCGTCTCTGATTACTTGATTTTGTTCCCAAAAAAGTGGTGATCAAAAAAAAATTTTACTTTGAATTTTAATCGCTTTTCTGCATTTGGGAATTTTCTGTTACAGGAGTAGTTCGTTTTTAGTGTAGAAAAAACTTGTTCTGCCGAATAATTTTTTGTCGCTGGCCGAAAATATGTCACTTTGCCTAACTATTTGAGACTTAGGCGCAATTTCTCGCCACCCCTCCGGCTCGAACGACTTTGTATAGAGTAGACATGGATATAAGAAGTTAAAAAAAATTGTACATACGCCATGTTTTTGTCGTATCTTTTAAAGGCTCACCTATTCAGAATTGTTATATTACGATGCAATAAAACGCAAAACTTTTTACAATTTGCCGAAGTCAGTTTTGTCAAAACTAAAAGTGAACTAAGTCACAGTTTTACTTCTTTACCGAAAACGAAAAAGGTATTATATTGACAACTTTTTGGTTAATTTTTCCAAACGCTTTCTTGAATTCAGTTGTCTAAACTATAGCTCTTAGTTCAAGTCTGTTGAAAACTCTAATGATAAGTTTATCATCTTTCATTTATTTATCTTCCTGAATCCCAGGAAAACAACAACTCTGTTTAACTTTTTGACAAGATAAACTTAATTTAAAAGTTTTAATTTTGAGCAATATTTTAATATAAAAATAGATTTTTTCCTGAATCGCACATTATTATACGAGTATAACCTCAAAAATTTAACTTTGTTTCAGTCAAAATCTTGTTTATTATTTGTACATTTGGTTGTTGCATGTTTTTGTCGCTTGAAGGTGATTAATAGCATTTACGATACAGACTACATTTGCGACAATTTAATGTTTTCAAGGAAAAAAGTCAAAAAAAATTTAGTTGTTGTAAACAGTCGTTGCTTCAAGTTTAACAAATCGTGTTGATTCTCAACCCACATCAATATTTTTACTTTGAGTGCGGAATTTCGATGCTGGAAAAGTAACTTGTTTTTTCTAAAAGATCGAAAGTTCTAGAATTTAAAATCATGTTATTACTTATAACTAGATTTTTGATACGTCACCGTTAAAATCTGTATGCACAGCAGCATGTTATGCTTTTTTAATCCAAAAGACAGAAAAAATGTTTGATTGTAAACATTTTTGCATATGTGCAGTAACCACAGAAAATATTTCGATATGATTTTAACTCAAAAACCTCACTGCAAATCATATAGTGGGTGTGTAGCCTTCAGTACTAATACTTTTGTCTTGAATAAGATCAACAAAGCCTCATCTATGTTATGGCATAGCGGGAACGCAATCAATACATATAGAATCAAGTAAACTCAAATCTAGAATAGGGTTGCACAAATTGCAGTCCAAGGTCCACACATGCCTTACCACGGGATTTTCTATGGCCCACTGAATAATTTTAAATATTTCAAAAACTTGTCTATTTGGGGCTGCAGCATTTTTTAAATGATTGAAATGTTAAAAACTGTCACGTTTTCACCGTTTCGACAAAAAAAGAAGACTATATTTTGATGTCCAAACCAAGAAATAAAATCTTTGTCAAAAAAGTAAAATCTTTTACTCACATTTCAGCCAGTTACCAGCTCAATTCGGTCAATTTTAAAATAACTCTGGTTTACCTGGGCTGATCTGGATAATGTTTATCGACAGCATATTTTACCAAACAAAATATATCCCTTTTAAATTAAAAAAAAGACTGCTTAAACGTTCTTGCTCTGCAAACACTTTTTTGATTAGATTTGCTTTCTGGATAGATAAACATTGAATTTTTGGCGTTTGTTTCTTGCAAGAAGTTTTTTCTTTTTAACTTCCAATAAATTATGCAATAATTTTAAATATTAAACACACACAAACTTTGGGATCGTCGTCGTCATCGTTTGAAAGGCATCCACAATTTATGATCCAGGTCAGACACAAGCAGGACTGGGGCCGAGGGTTTATCCTTTTATTACCCCAGACCGCTGCACTGCCTAAGTCAGATGCTGGAAGTGGTGTTATTAAGCCAGCATCGAGTTTCGTCATCCAAAATTGTCATACCTTGTGCTCCATGTGGTGCCCGATGTATAGGGCACGCTGTTAGTACAACATGGTCTGCGGTTTGCTCAGAGACGCCACACTCGCAATTCGGTGAAGGAACGAGACCCCATTGTGCATGGACAAATGAAATTGCCCAACACCAGTCCGCAGGCGATTAAGTTTAACCCAAGCTGTTCGGGGTAAGCCCATCCCAACAGGCCTGACACCAGTCCAGGGCAAAAAACCATGGAGCCTGGAAGCATTTTCACAGTACTCCGCGTTCTATTTGTAATTTGTCCATTCAGAAGCGCGGATGCCAAGACTGGCAAGATTTTCCAAAAGATTTCGCGCAGCTGGCACAAACGGGCGTCTGAATCTTAGTTTCATTTGGCGTGTATCTGAAGACACACTTAAGAGACCATACAAGATATGATTGGCGTCCAGAGATCCACGGTGAGCCAAGGTTAATGTCGCTCCCAGTTGGCGAAGCTCAGCTGGCTGGATGCCTGAGAGTACAGGTAGGTGGTCCATTGGAGTGGGACGCAGGCATCCAGTAACCATGCGCAAGGCGTCGTTCAAAACACTATCGATGAGGCGAGTGTGAGCACTGCGACACTAGACTGGCGCACACTACTCAGCTGTTGAGTGGACCAGAGATAGGGCCGTTATGCGTAGTGTTTTAGAACAAGCACCCCATCCCGAGCCCACGAGTCGCCTCAGCAGTGTGACGCGCGAGGATAGTTTTTTGCTCAATGCCACGAAATGGTGACGAAACGTGAGCGATCTGTCCAGTTTTACCCCAAGGTAAGTAGGGCTTGGACAGAACGGAAAAAATCTACCGTTGTTGTAGACCTTTAGCTCACGTTTGGCCTCTCGGTTATTAAGTGAAAGGCTGCCGTCACCGTCTTAGTGTGACTGAGCTTCAACCTCCAAGTCTGGAGATACGCTGAAAATGTCGACATGTCCTCGTTTAAAGTCCCCTCCAAGTCCTTCCAGTTTCCAGAAGAATGCAACAATGCTAGATCATCAGCATAAACAAACTTTCTGGAAATCATGGAAGGAAGATCGGACGTATAGATGTTAAATAGGAGGGCAACCAAGACCGATTTCTGAGGAACGCCGTTTTTAAGATGGCGTAGCCTGCTTTGCTCGCTGTCACCTGTGGTAAGGGTGAAACTTCGATTTCGGACAAGCTCCATAATCCTTTTGACCATGTGCTTATCCGGAAGTAGTTTCAGCAGCTTGCAGGTAAGGCCACGGTGCCAGACAGTGTCATAAGCAGCTATCAGATTGATAAGTACGGCACCGGCCTTCCTTTTACCCTCAAAAGAATCCTCGATGTTCTGGGTTAGCAGAACAACTTAATCTACGGTTGACATCCCGCGTCGGAACCCAGCCTGCTCTTTAGGGAGCAGTGGATCGATTAATGGTTTAACGCGGGCGTAGATAAACCTCTCGAAGATCTTGTAGGGGACACAGAGCAGAGATATCGGTCGATAACTCTTTGGGTCCCCCACGGGCTTTGCTGATTTGAGGATTGCGGCTACAAGCGCTCTTCTCCAGATCTTGCAAATTTTAAGTCGGCGCAAACAGGAAGAAAGGGAGTCACGTAACCAGGACTTCAAAGCAGCTCCGGCATGGAATATAAGTTCTGAGCAGATGAAATCAGGACCCGGAGTTTTACCTGTTTTTAAATATTGGGATCATAAAGTTGCTTTCGATGAATATGCACAAAACTTGAAAAAAATGCGTGTACAAAGTAGGGCTATTAGATTTTTTGCTTTTAAAGCTGCAATTTTGAGTTCTACAAAATAAACAATATTTTTCCAACTAAGTATATCGATTAATTATATTGTAATTTGTGATATCACATCTATAGCGTACCGTATAATTTATTCTTGGCAATTTTTTGAAAAAGTTATACAAATTTTTGAAAAAGTTATACATAAAAAGCAAATAGCTGCAAATTTACACAACAGAAAAATAAAAAAGTTGAATAAACTACAAGTTGTGCATTTATACTACAATATAAACGTTAACAAGAAAAGAACAACTGAGAAACAATTGAACAACAATATAAAAAAATACATACTTAAAAGTAAAATTTTTTTTATGAACTTTAGGTTTGGGCACTTTTACTAGTAAGTTTTCGGATTTTTTCTGCCATTGGTCCATGGTCCTCACGTTTAGAAGCGTTTAAGCATTAAGTTCGTTTTTAGCAAAACAATTAAATGCGGACTGAATGAAAATTAGAATGCTTTTCCAAGCAAAGTTGGTTGACAGCACACTTAAAGTTTAGTGAGTCCTTCACTATAGTTTCCACAGCTCACAAAAGCGCATAGTACTGATTTGTACAAGTAAACTGTTTAGCTTTTCTTATAATATTTGTTTTTGTTATTTATTTTATCCCTTATTTGACAGTAAACTATACTGGTAATGTAAACATTGTAAATGTCGATTAGTATACAAACAAATAGCGTATTAAACGATTAATCAGCACCCCTAAGGTAGCTCTACACTACAACTATTTCACTATTTAAAAGGCTTTAAAAGTGGGTCTAAACTCTACACTGCAATTTTATTTTGGCTGAGGTAAGAGCAAAACAAAAGCATAGTGTAGAACTACCTAATATAAGCAAAAATACAAGTTGCATTGACTTGGGTTTATATCCAAGAAACGAAACACTATTAGGAAAACAAACTTTAATATTTGAGTCGCCAAATACGTATATTACATTAACTTTAATCTTTTTTTATTGTCGCCAAAAAAATCAAGAAGTATAAGGTTAACAAAAACATTTTTCACCTGTTGCAAATGTGATTATCTACAGAAACAGTTACTACAAGAAAAATTTCATTGAGGTATCTTAACACTTTATCAAACCAGTAATGTAACATACTAGTAAGTACTTTTTCTACTGTTACTAGACAGACAACCTACTAGTAATTTCTTCAAAGTAAGTGCACCATAAAAATCAAAATTGTTCTTGTACACACTTCTGTCAAACCAAAAAAAGTTTCACATTAGTATTCTATACAGTTGGCTTTATACACTTCATCTATAAGTAAAGTCACAGCTTTTTTACTTTAGAAAAGTTTTTTTGTTTGATATATTGTGTTCTTTGTTTGAAATATTGCATTTGTATGGAGAAACTTTCAATATTGTCAGCACATGAAAGTTGTTGCAATCTTCTAATTGAAGGATATTGCGTCTCTGTTATATTGCGGTGTTCTCTGACCTCTGTGTATAATCGTGCTTATTGGCAGACCTCGTGCAACGGTTCCAATGAAATTTGATTGGTTCACTTACACGTGGCGCGCACACTACTAATTAAGATCCTTGTAAATTTATAGTTATTCAGTGATTTGGTGGTTCAGTCATTCAGTGTTGTAGCGATCTAATGATTGTTCGGTGCTGTCGTTTTAAAAAGTGAATTTGTAGATTGCAAGCGAAACTTGGGTAAATTTCTTTTTGCGATTGCACCGTTTGGCTGTATCGTCTGGCTGCGTCGTCTTGCTGCATGGTCGGGTTAAATAATTGTGGTTGTTGGCTTGTGGAAGCCTATGATAATTTGATATCGCAAAATTTTTACTTCAATATATATTATAAAAACCAGAAGACGTGTGTGAAAAGCCAGGGGTATGATTGGGGAAAGCTCGGTAGTTTCCCTATAGTTTAGCGTTTTAAGAGAAGAGAGAGATTCGCTGTGAGGTGCAATTTAACCTTTTTAAAGTAAACAGCTATAACCTAAAAAATTTAAAAAACTAAAAAAAAAGGTTTTATTGATGTTAAAAAAAATTTATTAAAAAAATTATAATAGGCTAAAAAAAGGTGCAAGATTGTATTAAGTACCACTTGACACATTAAACATGAATTAAAAAAGGGGTGTTTATTTTAAATAAATATTCAAATATTTCAAATAATGTTTTAAATAACCTTTTAAAAAATAACTTTTAAGTTAAAAAAGTTAAGATAAATTAAAATATTTAAATTAAAATCTTAATATTATTTCAGTTATATTAATTAAGCTAATTGTTATAAAAAACTGGGGTAAATCTATAATATATATCATATAATAAATGACATAATAAAAACTATCTATATTAAAAAACCATGATAAATAAAAAAATTTAAAAAAATAGTTTAACATAAATTGAATAAAAAGTAAAAAATAAATTTAAATTTATAATGTCTGTGACGGAGTCGCAAAACTGCCTCGTCCTTCCCGCTCCGCACAAATGCGCTTCACGACCAGCACCAGACTTTACGGTTTTATTTTGCAAACAAAACAATATTGGCGGCGCTAGTCGGAAACGGTTTTCTAAACAATAACACAAATTTTAAAATGTTTCAATGCGTAGACACTTACAGACCTACCAACGATGTTGGGCGGACGAGCAAAGGAAAGTATTAAATTACTAAATTCTCTACCATAAGTAGACAACGTCCAAAGGGACAAAAAAATACAGCAGCCAGATCAATGTAAAGACTCTGTGCAAATGCCAAGTTACAGCCAGCTCAAGTCAAAGGACTCACTAAACAACGTGGCATCACTTTATGCCCACAGCCGCGCGAGAACGCATTAAAGATAGCGCTGATTATTCAGCGCCGATACAAAAGGCGCGCTGGCTCGAATCCCGTACCCAACATCTACTTCTCAAATACATTACGCGAACGACGTAACAATGTCATAACTGTAAAGCAACAAATGCATGCAATTTAAACTGGCTCTACAGCGTGCACGAAGTTGCACAAAAAGGCGGAGTTTTGCATCACAATTTTTAGGTATCCCTGATATCTAGGTGCAAATTTGTCAACAGCAAAATAAGTATCAAAAAAGTTATATTTTTTTATAAAAAAATTTTTAAGTAAATGAAATAATCTAAATAAAATTCAATACATTAAACCAGGGGTGGCCAATCCGCGGCTCGCGGGCCGCATGTGGTCCTCGAAGCCTTTTGGTGCGACCCGCAATAAAATTTTTAATCAGCTGCTTCATCAACTTGAATAATTGCAGTGCATTTAAACCTCTACAGCCCGTGTTGCGCGAAATATGACGAGGTTTGCCGTAAAAGCTTTTGAAAAGCAGTAATTCAGCCACAAAATAAAGTCCACAAACAGAATGAACACACCCCCTTTTTTTAGGAAACACATAATTTTGGAGACGAAAATTGTAAAACAAACGTTGATTCAAAGTGAAGACTTTTTTTTGTTTTTTTTTGGAGAACACCTCTTTTGGAGACGGAAATTTTTGTACCAACTCGCGTGACAACATCACTTTGTTTTAGCAATTGCGACCCATGATTTTGTTACTTACTGACAAAAATTTGGCCCGCGACGAGCAAAAAGTTGGACACCCCTGCGTTAAACGATAATCATTTCAAACTAATAGTTTATGCTTTTGCGTTTTGACAACAATGTTGAAATAATGTATGATTGAATAATGAATTGAATGAATGAATGAATGAATGAATGAGCAAAAAATGAGAGTTTAAATATTTGGTCGAGTTGTGTGAGCTGATGTCAAATTTCTGGACAGAACTTTTGCAGCCAAACGACTGTTGATTCATCCAAACTGATCAGACCATCTATTTCACGGGATAGAAAGTGGAAGGAGCAGTTGGAATTTATATGATCTGTCGTTTGATCCTCCACTTCACAATCGCATGTTGTCATGGAAACCAAGCCCTCACTTCTACATGATTGCATAGGAGTACCAGTCAAAAAAACTGAGGGTGGAAATTGAGTTTTCCCCAAATTTTGTAACATTTGCTCGAATTTTGATTTTTCAGAACTTTACAGATGGGAGAAAAAAATTTGTTTAAAATTTAAGGTTAAGACCTAAAAAAAGGCCTTCACTTTGTTTCAGTCTCTTATTTCTCCATTTCTTCCCAATATCATAGTGTTTGCTAAAAAACAAAAAGTATTCACTTTGATTTAGTTTCCAATTTCTCAATTTTTGTCCCAAAATCATGGTATTTTCTAAAAAAACGTCTTCGCCTAAATTCGTAAATTTGTTTTGCAATTGGTGTTGGTTTTTGATGCACAATAAAGTTTTTTGCCCGAACAATTAATTCTTTATCACTGCTATAAATTTATGATTTTGACTAGATTTTTTCTTTCGCTGCCCAAAAAAATTCTAGTTTTGCCCAAAAATATTTTGCTCGCTTCACAAAAAATTCTGACTTATCAAATTTTTAAACTTGGGAGGAAATTTCCGCCCTTTTCCCCAGCAGGTACGGCTATACTTAGATGAAGGAAAGCGCCAAAAACCGGTTTAAAGACGATTCAGTCGAACCCAGGGACGTCTTGGAAAATGAATTCCCAAAGGCGAGTTGTTGACATGAGAGATGAAGTTGTGGAGTTAAGTGTTATCATTGCTCCATTTAAGATCCCAAGAATATTCCGCCCAGTCAGCCGCTATGGTGTATAGATGACAAGGTCTGTTAGAAAACTTTTGGCGCCAGACACAAGAGGGTGTCTCGATTTTAGGCGCCGAAACGGTTCTATTTCAACAGCATTGGTCTTGTGATAGAGCATATGACTGGGCTTCATAGCTCGGCAGGCAAGAGACAATGTAGCTTTTCGGCAACGAAACGTAGCTGGCGGAATGTCTGCAAGTATTAGTTGATATTTTGTTGGTGTGGAACGCAAACATCAGTCACAATGTGCAGTGCGTTGTTAATGATAGGCTCAATAAGGCGAGTATGAGAACTGTGGTACCAAGCAAGTGCGCATTGCGCAATACTCAGCAAAAGAATGGACTAGAGCTAGGATTGCTGTGCGCAAAGTCGTGGCACCAGCACCTTAGCTTGTTCTTGCCAGACGCCTGATTAAGGAAACTCTTGAAATGAGTTTCTTACCCAGTGGCGCTAGGTGTTGTCGATAAGTGAGCAATCTGTCGTCTAGTGTTACACCAAGGTATTGCACAGAAAGGCAATGGGTTGCCATTTAGACAAACCAGTAACTCACGTTTTGACTCTCTGCTATTGAAGTGGAGGCAGACGACACAGTTTTGGATGCGCTGAGCTTCAGTTTCCATTTGTGGAGATACGTCTGGAGAGTTGACATGTCTTGGCTAAGGGTCCCCTCCAGCGTCTGCCGTTTCCAGCAGTATTCACCAGCGACAAGTTGTCAGCATAGACATATTTGCTGGAAAGAGTCGGGGGCAGGTTGCTTATATAAATGTTAAAGAGGAACCAAGGAACCAAGACGGATCCCTGAGGGACGCTCTTGTTTAGGCGCCGAAGTCTACTTTGCTTTCCGTTACCAGGGGTGAGGGTAAGACTGCGGTTCTGTACTAGTTGACCGCAAATGTTTGTCAGGAAACAACCGCAAAAACTTGCAGATAAGGCTTCGATGCCATACAGCATCATATGCTGCTGTGAGGTCAATAAACACAGCATCAATCTTCTTTTTTGCCTAAAAGTTGTCCTTGATTTCTTGGGTTATTAGAGTGACATAATCTACGGTTAATCTCCCACGTCGAAAACTCGTTTGTTCATAAAAGAACAATAGGTCGATGATAGGTTCGATGTGGGCATAAGTAAATAAATATTATTTCATCACATTCAAGCATTATTTCATCATAACAAACTACGATATTGACGAAACAATGATTTTTTATTATGGAAGATAGAGAACCGAGAATCCATTCAGGATGGGTTTGATTGTGCTACATTTTGTGTGTTTGGCCTCGGTGGATTGTTTACAAAAACTAGACAAAGTAGAATTGGTCAGAATGATGAAATTGTCTTAGGTCTCATTAAAAATTGAAATATTGTTTCACATTTGATAATTAGTTTAGGACTTCTTTTGCATGGTGACTTTACCAAACGTAACATATGCAACAATGACCTAACAAAAGGAGGTCGGATGCAAAAAATAGGTGGGATACTTTTTAGTGTGCAAAGCTTTTTATCCCAAAATAAAGTTATCTTTCAAAAAATCATCAATTTTTATTTATGTCCGAAAACTCAATTTTTGTCTCAAAACCGTAGTGTTCTCTAAAAAAAGTCTTCACTTTCAATCATGAGCAATATTCGTGCTTTCGTTCTAAAGTTAAGGTTCAGACAGGGTGACCATCGTCATGATGCTACTATGAAGAAATATGCTTAGGGGGCCACTTCTTGACATTTTTTAAGTGCCGGTGCGCCCGCTCCGTTTGCTCACTACTGAAGCCATCACTGAGCATATGCAGTCTTAATGTAAGCTTGTAAAGATAATGCGGTTTAAATTTAAAACTGCTAACATCTTAGTTTCAGTTTCATAAATATAGACATAGTCATGCACGACAACACATAAAGAAACAACATTGCAAATTATGCAAACATAAATCGGTGCATTTGTGTGCAAAATGCAGCGCGGCAATTCATCTTGAAAGTTGCTTTCAACGTTGCATCGAAACCCAGGTTAAAGATGCTTTTTTAATCATCCATGTTAACGGCAATGTTTTCAAACACTTCGTGTAATTTTTTATTAAAATCACTTTCCAAAAGACTTTCAATAAAAACGATTTGATTGCTGTAAGGCGCTTTTTACGATTGAAAACATGATTTTATTCATACACATTTAACTGGTTAGCAAGAGCCAACAAATTGAACCAAAATCTTTTGAAAACTTTATTGCAATCACGAAAACACAGTAAATGTTTCAAGTTGAAAATTTCTAAAAACATTCAAGCTTCAAAATTACAATTCACTAAGCTTTCAGCAAAAAAAAGATTGTTGTTTTGTTAATAAACTGATAAAACCAAGCCATTATCAACAAATGGTCGAGAAGAAAATATATTTAACTTATTTTGTGTAAAATGTAAAATAAAGTTGAAGGGAGAAAGTAGTCATTAACATTCTCCTTGCAGTGCAATGTAGTACTGTGTTTCCCAGAGTTGCAAACTCGATGCATTTTTATTGAGTTCACATTCTAGTTTGAGTTTTTTAGTTTTAATTTTTTAAATTCAAATTCGAATCCTTAGCACTCTAACTAACTAAAATGTCATCACAGTACAACTCACGGGCAGCCATGGCATGAAAAGGCTTTTACAACTTTTTACTTTAATCAAAAAACAACAGTAATAACGACTCTAAGATTAAAGTTTTTTTGTTTGGAAATCATTATCCGGGTCAAAAAAAGTTTTGGTTGGTTATTATAAACTGCGTTCGGAGATCTTTTGCAAAACGTTTTTTGTTGGGTATTGCCCGAAGTATTATCAAAACAACTGATTCATTGTAATAACACTTTACACAAGATTATGTGTGAGCTAAAATCACAGATTTTTGTTCTCAAAAACTTCCAATTTATTATATATCTAGTATTACTTACGATTTTATAATAATTTAGTGTTCGGAGTTCTTTTGCAACATCTTAAATTATGATTTTTAAGTAACAAATAACGAAAAATACAATATAAATTACAAATAATCAAGCAAAAAAACAGTTAATTATTGGTTTGAAAACCCAACAATCATTATAATTTGGTTGAAAACCATCAAAGTTTACAAAATAAAATTTGAGGGTTTTAGCTTTAATTTACCCTTCCTCCTTTCAACTGCAGAATTTTTATCAGTCGATTATCGACAGATTTTGTCAAATTTTCGATCACTTTAGGTTCGACACTGCAAGCAGCTGTCTGAATGGCTTTCCAGAGTTCAGTTTTTGAGCTGTATTGCTTTCCATCTCTGTAAATTGCAGCTTTCAGAATACTCCAATAATGCTCAATTGGGTTCAGGTCGGGACTATTGGCTGGCCAGTCCATCAATGAGTCATTATTAAAGCATTCATTCTTTAACCAGAATTTTGTGTATCTGGAGGCATGACTCGGAGCATTGTCTTGCATAAAGATTAGCTTCTGTCTCCGGTAATTGTTTTGCATCTGTAGCCATGGCTTAAAATTCTTAGCAAGAAAGGCGCAGTAATTCACAGTGTTCAATTTTACTCCTTCCTCCACCTTGAACGGTCCAATAACCTCATTTCCAATAATTCCCGCCCATATCATCACCCCACCACCCCCCTGCTGTTGTCGAATCCGGTATAAGCTTTGTCTCCCATTTTGCACCCATCCACGGGTCCACCCGTCTGGTCCATCAAGTGTAACTCTGCTCTCATCAGTGAAGATTACATTTGAAAAATTGGTCTTGACGTATTTCTTAGCCCATGTTAACCTTGCCTCTTTGTGTTTTTTTGTTAAAAGCTGGCCGGTAACTCGCTTTTTGACAGTTGCAAATTTCTTAAGTACTTTGCACCTTGTGGTTCGCGGAATATTTTTGATTCCACAAGCATCAAAAATACTTTTGCTTGATACATTCGGTGTTTTCACGACTTGATGTTTGATTCTGGACAAATCACGAGCAGTCAATCTCTTGAATTCGCTCTGATTCCGTTTCTTCCTTAATTGAATGCCAAATTCAGTTATTTTCTTTATTGTGCGATGATCTCTTCCTAGTTCTTTTGAAATTTCAAGGGTCGACATTCCTAGATCTAATTTTTGTATAATTTTGTTCTTTTCTTCTAATGTTAATTCTTTTTTTCTTGCCATTTTTTAAAACTAAATATTGCAAAAGAAGTGCGAACACTTTATAAACCCTATATTAGCTAAATCCTGTAAAATATTGGCAATCTTTATTGAATTCTAAAGAAAAAAATGATAGCAGCAAACAGGCATGTGTTTTAAAACTAATTGTACTGACTTATTTAGTTTTTAAAAAATTTTTTGGATTATAAAGCAAAATTATATGGTCTGCAAAAGATCTCCGAACACAGTATACATTTTCCGTTTGCATTAGCTATTGTTTTAATCGTCTTTACCAGAAAAATTTAACGGCATACAATCAGTTCTACTATTTTGCTTAGCAATAATTTAGTTTACATCATTTTGTGTAAAGCGGAAGTAAAAAAAAGTAGTTGACAGCAGGGGTTGACATTTGTAGATTGATCAAGTTGTATGGCAAGTCCAAACTTACTCTTGCAATCACTTGTTCCGCGATATCAATTGACGTTTCTTCAATGCACCGCTTCACAGTATTGCTGAAAAAGAAAACACTCTTAAACTTTGCCACAACCTGCTCTCCAATTACTCTCCTTACCAAGATTTTTGAAGCTGCCATAACAAGAGGCAATGCAATTGTATAGGCTCTCAAGTGTGGCCATTAAAAAAACAACTTCATAAGATGCCTTGACAATTTCTGCACCTTTCTACTGGATCTGGCAAGTTTTTTCGATGCGCTGACGTTTTACGTTTTTGCCCAGTCGAAAAAGTAGCTCTCATCTTGGTTTATTTTATCAGCATTGTTCGCTTCCAGATGGCATTTCAGCAGGATAGATTGTATGGTCGCATTGGATATTTTTTTTATTAAAACCAGTAACCACACACTGTTAAATAACTTCTCCACTGTGCTCAAGTACTGTAGATAAACCATATTTTACGTGTGCTGGATCATACTTACGCCTGAGTATGATGCAAGGTCGAATAAAAAATTTAACAAAAAGCAATACAAAGTAACCAAGTTAATAATCAATACGAAGAACTAAAGTTTAAAGTCGGAAACAGAAAATCGTAATTAAAACAATTTTTAAATACTTGATTCTTAAAACAGTGTCAGTTTAGTTTGTGGTGCATGCATCGCCGTTTGCATTATCTGCAGTATTTTGCACCATATTACCTGCATGCCTGCATTTACACCGCACACTTAACTACATTACCATCATTAGTTTCATAGAACTACTTTGAAGCATATAGTATCATTTTCAATTTAAATGTGATGAAATATTTCTTTTTAAATCTATTCTAAACTTAATTCTAGCTTGTATCTGACAACTAACGTTGTTCAATCAGCTATTTGTAGCATAAACTAGTGTTTCTCAAACTTTGGTGGTTCGTGGCTTCTTTTTAAGAACGCTAAAACATTCATGACCCCCTGCTTAGAATATTGTCCCGAAATTCAAGTGAAAACCGAAAAAACAGTCATCAATATTTCCGATTGATTTATTTTTGTCCCAAAAAAGGATTCTGCTCGTGGCCCCCAATAAATGTCCTATAGCCCCTTTGAAAACTCCTGGCTAAAACTAAAAATTGTACATGAGATCCATCAAGCTGTTGTAAGAGAAGTAAAGCTTATAAGTATTTATTTTGACCAAATTCACTCCCGCAGTGTTGTACTGATTTTCAAAGCTTGTACACTTTCTGTTGACATCATCTGTATTTTGACAACCGTAATGTTACGAAACAATAGAATAGCAGGCTACAGAAAATTTATTTATTTAGAAGAAAAATAAATAAACTTTGTGAAAAAATAAAAGTTACTCGCGCACCACCTGGAAGTCCTTCGCGTACCAATAGTGGTACGTGTATCACGGGTTGGAAACTCCTGCTATACAGAGTGCTCGGTAAGGCAGTTAGAGCTAAATATTTCTCAATCTAACTATCTTGCAATTAAAATACAATTGATTAAAAAACCCAATACTCTTTTTTATCCAAGTGCGATCACCATCTTCTTCAAATACAATTTAATATGTAGCTATACTAAGTGAATTATCATCATACTTTTATAGCAATGCTTTGTGATTGCAGCCATTATTAAAATTGAGTTAGATTTGAGCTGATTTAATTCAATTATATCAGTGAGCTAAACTTGTAGAAAATTTTTGTTGATATTTATTATTTGCGTTTACGGTGAGGCAAAAAAAACTTGCAAATGCAGGGTATTCTAAAAAGCATAATAGGCTTATTCTGATTTGGATTGTAAGTTTGGGAAGTTTTCGGCCCATGACCAGGACCACTTTTAGTAAACGTGTTTTCAACTTGCAACCTCCCCCGCCTCGGCAATTTTCTGCTTATACCACTGCCATACTGTTATACAAGTTTAGTTAATTTGTCGATGATTGTTTTTTTTTTTCGTTGAAAGCTCTTAAGTAAAAAGTAATATTTTCCAAAAACCTTAATTTTGCCAACTTTGCATTTATAGAACAAACAAACTGAGTAGGTAATAAAACAAATTTTCCAGGAAACCCGAGGTTGATTTGATAACTTTTATTTTTATTTTTTACTTTCGAAAAACTAGAAGTAACATCAAATGCAGCTTTGTAAAATAACATTTTACTTTTTGTGGAGTGGCAAGTATAATTTATAAATATGTGCTTGGCAGATAATATTATTAAACTTAATCGATTTTTTTTCGTTTGAATTAACAAATTTTTTTTCGTTCAAGTTCTGCAAAAAAGACCAAGTTCACGGAGTTTGAGTTCGAGTTCGAGTTCGCAGTCCTGTTCTTCCAAACTATGGTTTTTCATTGTAAAACCGCTGTAAATTCAGTTTGACAAACTATGCTTTTTCAGTATTTTAAAATTAATATCGACTTGGACATTACCTCCATGCACTTTGTTTATTTATTAATTGTTAGGTCAAGAGCACATAGAAGAAAACTATCTTTTCCCATGTCACAAAAATTAAAAACTGATTTCAAAACAAAGACAATAAGTTCAATATAGATGCAATAGGTATAAGGTTGAATTTATAAATTTTTTAAAAACGAGCCAATATTTTGTAAAATTTATGAGTGCAATTCGCCTATAATTGGTATTTTTAGTTTATAGGTCTAAAGATTAATAAGCCAACCACTTTAAATTTTAGAAAGGTTGTTTGGTAAAATTATAAAGCAAAATTAGATCCTAAACAAGCATGTGAAAACTTTTACTTTTCGTTTCTACGTAACTTCTGAAAGCAAAAAACATTTTTCGATCCTCAATTTTATGAAGAATTTTTGGTTTTTTAAAAAAGTAAGTCAAAATTTTTCCCCATAAAAAGCAAGACCAAGGTACAATGTTTATGCATTATCTAGATTGGTTAATACTAGAAAGACGGGAAATTTTTTCCACCTAGAAAGACGGCTGCGGTCAATTTTGACCGCATCAGTATTTCGCGATAAAATTTATTTAATAATTACCAAAATTGTTTCAAATTATCTGTCAAAAATATATTCACAACTACTTTGAGTATTTTTAATCGATATTTTTGGTAATTCCAGCAAATTGAATTATAATAATAGTTTTTTTTGACCTTTCTACTGCACAAGATAAGCTTCTTCTTCTTCTTCTCCTTTCAGCCTTTCCTTTCAGTCAAGGGTGGCCACAGCGTATCATCATTCTCCACATCTTTCTGTCTTCAACATCCGTCTCCTTTACACCAACTTCCTCCATATCTTCCTTTACTGCATCTAAAAATCTTCTCTTTGGTCTCCCTCTTCTCCTCTTTCCCGGTAACTCCATTTCCATCATTTTTCTTCCTACATACTCTTGGTCTCTCCTCATGACATGTCCATACCACCTCAGCCTGCCCTCCCTCATCTTCATTCCTAACTGTTCAACCTCAACAGTACTCCTGATGTGCTCGTTTCTAATCTTGTCTTTTCTCGTCACTCCCATAGCAAACCTCAGCATTTTCATCTCTGCGACTTCCATCTCTTCTACTTGTTTTTTTGTGAGTGCTACTGTCTCAAGTCCATACACCATTGCTGGTCTTACCATTGAACTGTACACTTTTCCTTTTACTCTAGCTGGTAACCTCCTGTCGCAGATTACTCCTGATACTCTTCTCCATCCGTTCCATCCTGCCTGTACTCTCTTCTTTACCTCCCTCTCACAACCACCACTTTTGTGCACCGTTGATCCCAAATACTTAAATTCCTTTACTCTTGGCACTTTTGCATCCTCCATCTTTACTGTTTCGTCATCATTTCCTCCATTTATGCAAAGATATTTGGTCTTTGACCTACTTACTTTCATCCCTCTTCTTTCCAATGCATACTTCCAGGATTCTAATCTTCGCTCCACTTCTTCCCTGGTCTCTTCACAAATCACAATATCATCAGCAAACAGCATCGTCCATGGTGCTTCTCTCCTTACTTCATCCGTTAGCCTGTCCATTATCACTGCAAAAAGGAATGGACTTAATGCTGATCCCTGGTGCAGTCCAACCTTAACCTTGAAACTTTCTGTGGTACCTACTGCACACCTCACCGCTGTTTCGCTTCCCTCATACATATCCTGTACTAGTTGTACATACTTTTCCACTATTCCAGATTTTCTCATACAGTACCACATCTCTTCCCGTGGAACCCTGTCGTAAGCCTTCTCTAGGTCCACGAATACACAATGTAGCTCTCTTTGACCTTCCCTGTACTTTTCCATCAACATTCTTAGAGCAAACATGGCATCGGTGGTTCCCTTTCCTGGCATAAATCCATATTGCTGTTTGCTGATCTCCACTCTATCTCTTAACCTTGCTTCAATAATCCTTTCCCATACCTTCATTGTATGACTCATTAGCTTTATTCCTCTGTAGTTTCCACAACACTGTGCGTCCCCTTTGTTTTTATAGATTGGGATAAGCACACTCCTTCTCCATTCTTCTGGCATCCGTTCACCCATTAATAGTCTGTTGTACAGTCTGGTCAAAAACTTTATCCCCATCTCTCCCATGCACTTCCAAACTTCTACTGGCAACTCATCTGGCCCAACTGCTTTACCTTGTTTCATCCTTCTTAGTGCATTTTTTACTTCTTCTCTACTGACACAATTTACCTCTTCGTTAACCACTTCTCTTTCCTCTGTCCTAGAGTCTCTTCTATTTTCCTCGTTCATCAGTTTCTCAAAGTACTCCTTCCATCTCTTTAACACTGCTTCCGAATTTACCATCACATTACCATTTTCATCCTTTATAACCCTCACATGCTGTACATCTTTCCCTGCTCTGTTTCTCTGCCTAGCCAATCTGTACAACTCCTTTTCACCTTCTTTTGTTTTCAATCTAGCATACAAATTGTCATATGCACGTCCCTTTGCAATTGCAACTGCCTTCTTTGCCTTACTCTTTTTTTCTTTGTATATCTTTTTTGTATTTTCATTTCTTATTTTGTCCCATGCTTTCTTTGCCTCTTTCTTTTCTTTTATGCTTTTTTGAACTTCCTCATTCCACCACCAAGTCTTCCTGTCTCCTTTTCGTTTTCCAAATGTCACTCCCAGTACAGTTTCAGCTGTTTTTCTTAGCATTTCTGCCGTTTTGTCCCACTCATCAGGTAACCCATCCTTGCCTCCCAAAATCCTGGTCACCTCTTGTCTAAACGCTTCTTGACAGCTTGTCTCTTTTAGTTTCCACCATCGTATCTTTGGCTTTATTTTCTCTGCCTTTTTCTTTTTCACCATAAGAACCATTTTGCATACCACCATACGGTGCTGCTTTGCGACACACTCATTCAATATTACCTTACAATCGCACATTTCCTTCAAGTTTCTCCTTCTGTACATCACATAATCTACTTGGGTACTTTTTCCTCCACTCTTATATGTCACTCTGTGTTCATCTTTTTTCTTGAAATAAGTATTGACAATCGCCAAATCCATCCTTTTCCCAAAATCCACAACCATTGATCCTTCCTTATTTCTTGTTCCAGCACCGTACCTCCCCATTATTTTCTCATCCCCTATGTTTCCTTCGCCCACATGTCTATTAAGATCTGCACCAAGAACTATCCTCTCTTCTTTTGATATACTTTCAATCAATCCATCCAGGTCTTCCCAAAAATCATTTTTCTCCTCCATGCTGTTGTTAACCTGTGGAGCATATGCGCTTACTATATTTAGGATGGACCCATTTACCTCCAGCTTCATGGCCATCAGTCTGTCTGACACCCTCTTCACTTCCAAGACACTTTCAACCAGCTCCTCCCTCAGCACTATCCCTATCCCATTTTTTCTTCCGTCACCTCCGTTGTAGAATATTTTGCATCCACCTCCAATGTTCCTTGCTTTACTCCCTTTCCACCTTGTTTCCTGTAGACACAATATGTCTACATTTCTTCGTTCCATCATATCTGCCAGCTCTCTTCCCCTTCCAGTCATCGTTCCAATATTTAAAGTACCCACCCTAATGAGTGAGCATCTTCCTTTCCATGTTTCTCGCTGCTTCTTCACTCGCTTTCCTCCTCTTTTTTTGCTTTTATTTTCACAATGTTTAGCAGTAGTATAATTTCCACAGGTGCCCTGCTGTGCGACACCTGAGGCGGTCGTTGGTAACCCGGGCCTCGACCGATCCGGTATGGATTGATGATGATTTCGCATTTGTCTGTTTTGGCAAAAAATTTTTACGCCGAATGCCCTTCCTGCCGCAACCCTCCCCATTTATCCGGGCTTGGGACCGGCATCAAGAGACACAAAAAAGTGCCTCCGATGGCTGGGTTTGCCTCCGATGGCTGGGTTGCAACAAGAAGAGCAAGTTGCAACAATAAATGTAAATGTAGTATGTCTACCACAGCAAGACTTTAAGTATTGATGGCAGTTGACGCTAGACTTGTTTTTAAATAGTTGTAATTGGATTGCTTCTTTTTTTGCAAAGTTTGACTGGAACTTTCTAGCTCCATCATAGGAAGAGGAGGTAAATCGCTTTTCGTAAAATGATCGCGATGCATTTCTTTTACTGTATTAGCTGAAGTAAAATTCTCTTCCGGTCAAGCTGTAGCCTGTTACTTCATAGTAGATTATATATGAATTAATGCGTGCGCAGTCAATAATGCTAAAAAAATAAAGCCTCTGACCACCTTCTTGTGGCACTTTTGCAGGTATGATAACGCAACATTTGGTCCAAAACATCTACACTACACCTACTTTTGACGAGTTGTAACTCTGACTGTTTCTGGTAATTTTTTTGGGTGTAATTGTTCAACAAAAACTGTTTGGTGCATTGAACTTAACATATAAATTAACTTTAATTATTTTGCTTTATATATAGTTAAAGAGGCATTAGAAGAAATTTGGTGTATTTCTGATGTGTGTAAAGCTTGCCTTTTATCATTTTCTCAACTTTTGGTACCTCTTTTCTTTTCTTTCTTATTGTTCCAAGAAGTGTAGTTTTTTTCTACTTTTAGCTTGTTTGCTAAATCAATACTTGTAAAATAGTTATTCATTGTCACGTGGTACCCTTTTTCAAAGAATGGTTGCATCAACCATAAGCAGAAATCTGTTCGTATGTCATTTTCCCCGTTTCTTGTTGGGTCTTTACCAAGATAAGGCTTACCATTGCAAAGATATTTTGAACAAACATCAATCAGAAGCCCAAATTTTATGCCAAATATGTCTGGCTTTTTTGGCATGTATTGGATGAAAAGGCACCGAGTTTTTTACAGAAACAGTTGTTCCTCAATAGTGAGATCAAAACTTGGTACATAACATTTTTTACTATTTTCTAAAAAATTGTTTCAAATTTTTACAAGAAGACAAAATTTATCTTTTTGCCTTTTTTCGCAGCCTGTTAAACAGTTATCAAATCTCCAATACTTTATCAGTTCTTTGTAGCAATTTCTATTGATTGTCTTGTTAAAGATTAGATAACCCCACTCCTTACTCCATAGTTGATGAATTGGAGTGTTTTTTCCTGTCAAAACATCACGTTCTATTGAAAACCAATAAATTTTTCCAATTCGCAAAGTTCCACAGAAGAAATTTTGTCATCAGCTTGTCCATGCTTGATAGTATATTTTCGAATTGAAAGAAGCATAGGCTCATCAATAAACAAACGAAATGCGCTAAATGGACTTTGTGATTGGACACTTTTTGAGAATATGATGTTGGTCCCGATCTTTGAGAAAAAATATTTTCACCTGTAGCTCTTCCTCTGTTTACCTTGTCGCTGATTCGTTTCCATGAAACCCCGGCTCTACTTGAAAGAGTGTCCCATCGATTGATTGAAGATTGTACCTCATTAGAATTTTCGGAAATTGCTTGATTGCTGGTTCATTGCTGTCACAATCCGACAAATCAGAATTTGCAAGAGTAATCTGCGTTACCGATCACGCCGTTATATGCTCATCTTCATCACATGAATTATGAAATTTATCTACTTGTAAAGACCTGATTGCTTCTGCAGCTGTCAGTCGTTTTGAAGTAGCCATGATAAAAAGTTTGTTATTATACAAGTACTACACAACGAATAAAATTCTACTCTAATAAATAAATGTTATGCTGCGGTAAAACATACTGAACTTCAAACAAGCATGTTATTATAGAACGTTTATTCAAAACAACATATTTCAAGGTGATAAATAACTGAAATAATATTAAATTAAATTTATTTTATAAATCAATAACTACATTTTCTTTTTATAAAATCAAATAAAGGTTCCGCTATCAACTTGTTGCCAATACCTAAGATACATTCTATAAAATTTTGAGCCGCGTCTGCAGATATAAACGAATAAATGTTTTATCAAACAGCCCCAATTTTGACGTAATAAAAAAAATGAAAATCACCATCAGGTACACAGATATTGTTTACATAATGTCTAGTTGACCTAAACTCTCTGCAAACTGTTTTGATACCGTCTAGCATAGCTATCGCAATAATAAAATAGTATGCGGTCAGATTTGACCGCTCGTCTTTCTAGGTATACTCTTTAATTGCACTCATTTGAGAAGTTAAATCAAAATTTTTTTTTTGTTTCCAGATAACTCTAAGGAAAAAGAAAAAAACTAAAGGGTAACCAAAGTCGAATTTTAAAGGACAACGCTGTAAAAAGAAAAAGAAAATTTAAAACCGGTCAAAATTGACCGCTCGTCCTTCTAGTGTTAAATAGATTGAAAGTCGGAAGTAGTTTTTGTCAAATCCTTTGCTTTATTTTTAGCATGAAAGAGTAAGCAATGATTCTCTGCTTACTTTTTATTGTTTTAAGTTTTACTAGCTAGAAAAAGAATTTTTTTTTACTTTTTTGTGTATTATAACAGTTGGTTATAAGTTGAATGTGTCTGTTTATTTCAATAAATCAATTTTTAATTACGATCAATTGGGAAAATTTCGAGATCTGTTTTTTCAAAAATTATTCTTAACAAAAAATCTTTGCTAAATACCACTCAGCTCTACAAGCTTTCTATTTAAATTTATTCTATTTGTATAAGTTATCTAAAAAAATTGAATAAACAAATGTTTATCAAGTTGAGTGGTATTTAGCAGATATTTTTTGTTCAGAATAATTTTAAAAAAATAATTTTATCAGTCGATGTATTCTGCAATGGATTTACCAATCATTGCAGGTTTGACCTGTTTTAATTTTTGAGAGTTTTGGATTATTTTTGTTTCTTAAGTTTACTTTTAAAACTTAAAACCAAATCACGCAAAACTTTTAAAAGTTGCTTAACATCACGAATAAAAAAATAAACTGTAAAAACTTTTTTCTAAGGTTTTAAAAAAGCTTCAAAAATCACTTATATTGATTTTACTTGAACAAATTTTACTTGCATTTCACGGAATAACTTTCAGAAAGTTTTGTTTTTATCGATAATAGTTAGTAGTCCTATATACAATTCTAGGTATGTTTTTTAATTATAAAAATCTGCTGATGATTCTTAGGTTATGATTAAGTTTAGTATAGATTATGACTTAGGTAAAGTTCATTAATTTCATTTCATCTTTATATTTATCCTCGCAACTCGCAGGAAAGTCCTGGAGGTGAGTCAGCACATTTTACTTTTGCTTGCCTTGTGCTTGGCAATCTTAGCAAGCTTGGCGATTTGCTTTGCTTGGCGGTGCTAGTAAGTATGCAGCTCATATTTCAGTCATTTCATTCACAATTTTTATCAGATGTATTAATCTTGTTTTTTTCTTGGCAGTGGAATTACGGTCTCTAAACAATTTTACTTCTATCTGCAGGTTGGATGCAACAAGCTTAGCTTCATTCCAGATTGCTTTCCAACTGTCTCGAAGAGCCACTAGTTGTGCAAGCAAACTTTCTATGTTTGCAACTTTTGCATCTAGAGTTGCATTACTAGCTTGAATGACTTTTTATTTATCTATTTTTTATTTTTATTTTTTATCTCTATATTTATCTTCCTGACTCGCAGAAAAGCGGTGAAGGTGCTATACATAGGGTAAGCAATTATCCCAACCTGGTTACGGAAATGCCAAAATATTGCTGTACGCTTGAAATTTTAATAAAAAAATATGAATTTAATTTAGAACTGCTTGCCAAGACCACCAAGCAGGGGAAAGTACCGTAAAGTGCCTTTCCTAAGGACACAACAGAATGCCGCGAGTAGGTTTTGAACCCAGAAAGTGTTAATCACGATCCCGGCGATTTAACCACTCGACCACGCTGCCGAAAAAAGTCAATAGGAACTAATATTCTGTGCGACTGACATTATGATGCGGGTGAAGAACCTGACATAACATATAGCTCCATGGATTTCGTTTCTGGTTTTCGGGGTGATATTTAGCTTTAGCAGGTCTTCCAAACCTAACTTGATGCCTAAATGGTGAGCTACAAATGGTTTTACACTCTCTACTCGATCTGACCATCTGGTTCCAGATATGTCATGAAAAGAAAAACCAATCCGCTTTGCTAATATTTCTCACCTCTTGGGGCTGCAACAGAATAAAATGCATATTGTTTGTATGGTTCCGAAGTAGATACTTGCTTCTGGAATACATTCAACAGGATCATTACCAAATAAATTAAGTGTGTGGCAATCACAACGAGGAGAATATAGCATTAGGGTACTGTTCTTTTATTATTTCTGGTGCACCATTGTATTTGCCTGACATGCTTGCCGCATCGTTATAAACTTGATCCCTAAAATCAGCAAGTGAAATAGCATGGCTTTCCAATATTTCAGAAATCATTTAATAATTTTATATTTTTTTTTGTCACTAAAATCTACAAATTTTAGAAATCACTCCTCAATTTCAAATAGTGATTCATGTGGAACAAGGTAACGCAAAAAGAATGTTGTTTGTTCAACATGAGATGAATCTGGTGTAGAATCTACTACTATTACATAGTACTTTGCAGACTTCCTTTCTCCCCAAAGGTGCTGCTTAACAAGATCAGTACATTCTGCAATGAATTAATTGTGACACTCATTAGAGAAGTAATGTACTTGTAGTCTTTCACCCATTTTCTGCAACCCTTCTACTTTTAACACATGTTCCTTTAAAAAGGGGTCCTAGTGGGAAAGCAACTCTATCAGACCTGAAAATTTTCCATTATTAAGGTCACCAATGCGTGGCAAAGAACCCCGGAAAGCAAAGCCACATTTTCCTAAAAATAGGGTAACATCAATAGGTCGTTTGAAAATATGGTACCATATTTTCCATTCCCTTGAATTGATCTTTCTAGAAAATTTTTAACACCTTCTTGCAATAACAGATGCCTTATGGCAGTACTTTAAGACTTAAGAGTTTCGTAACTACTGTAATTTGATTATTTACATAATAAATTTAACTACTGTGCCTAGAATCTAATAATGTGTAGGATACATGCACTATTCCAGGGACATTACAGTGATGGCGGCACATCGTATTTGTTGGCGTCTAGAATAAAAAGCAACCATCCTTTTGCCAAACTTTTGACGTTGGTATCAAAATACATCCCTACTTTGTCTTTATGCGCTTGTTAAGTTTCAGACGCTTATCGCGGCAAGTTTAGGAAATAAAATGCACACGGCGGTAGCCGAAAACACCACTATTATTCGTTTTATACCTGAACCAGCGAACTAATATCTCTAACGCTGACCGTGCATATTCACTTCCTTCTGCATCAATGGCGTTGCTGTTGTCTTGTTGCGTCAGCCATTATCCTATTTTCAACATACCAAGTTTCGATACGTTCCTGTAATTCCTTGATCTTATTTCTTTGTTTATTTTATCCTTTTACTACTAAACCAAACGCCTACCCTCGGGTATTGCACTACTTTCCTCAATTGTTTCGTCACAGAGATTCTGAAAACGTTTGCACGTTTGATATCAGGTTACACATTAGAGTTTAAATTTTCTGTATAAATGCCTTCTCCAAAACATTCCTGCGAAATTTGTTCGTAAGAGTACGCATGGAAATCCCTTTCAGCTTCCAAGCAACAATAAAAAATTCATGCACTACTGCCTATTTCAATTTTAAACTTTGATACTTACGAGTTTCCTAGACCAGTGGTTTTCAACCTTTTCTGTACCGTGGCCTATTTTTTAACCCAAGTTAACTTCACAACCCACTTTGGTCAACAAAATTAAATTCCCATCCCAAAATCATAGTGTTCTCTAAAAAAAAAGAAAAGGTCTTCACTTGGAATTGCTGTCAATTTTCCCTATTTTTGTCCCAAAATCATAGTGTTCTCTAAAAAAAAAAAAAAGGTCTTCACTTGGAATTGCTGTGAATTTTCCCTATTTTTGTCCCAAAATCATAGTGTTCTCTAAAAAAAAAAGTCTTCATGTGGTTGACTGCACAGGACGCCAGAAAAATGCCTAAAAAATGGGACGGATGGCAAGCCTAATTATACATATACAGTATATTATACATATTGCTTTCATTTCGATTTATGCTCCATGGCCCACTAGTGAGCCATGGCCCACAGGTTGAAAACCCCTGCCCTAGACTCTTATGGTCCCTGGTGCGGCGCACCGGCTGCACCCCTCTCTCGTCGCGCCTGGTTGACGCTAGCGCCTTCAATGTATTTTGTTGACACGCACAACACAGTGTGCTTGCGTTGCGCTCACAATTGGCGTGCCTTTCAAGAAAAAAGAAATATTTCCATTAAGACTTTGCTTAACCGAATAATTAGTTTTTATTCCTATGTAATAAATTGATATGCAATTAACCAGATTCATCTTCATCAGAATTTTTCAAATAAATAATGTTTTGTTTAATTTTGTATAATACATAAAGTCTACATTTCTTTGGTTTCTTTAAAATATGAAAGCCGTTGTTTTGACTATTTTAGAATTAGATCACACATTTTTATATTGTATTGTATATTATATTGTAGTGTGCGTAATTGGATATTATTATAGTGTAATGCAGCCCCCGAACAAAAGCAACTTCCTAATGCGGCCTTCGAGTAAAAAGCTTTTCCCGCTCTTGTGTTGTAAATTTAAGAGTAGAATCAGTTACACTGGGCTATTTTCTAAATCGATTCTATTCTTCACATTCACAATTGGTGTCGACCCAAAGCAGTCAGCAGCTGAAACCTATATTTTTTAAAATTCTTAATTTCCTTCATGCTGTAAATGTTGAGATAAATCGTTATTTTTTAAACAGAATAAAGAACATCATTAATTCAGCTTTTAATATATTGCACAAAATGTAAGTAAGCTGCAAGCATGAAGAAAACTGATTGAAAAAAAGTATAGAATATAAGTCTAAAGAAAAAACAAGAAATAAAATAGTTTCAATTTTGCTAAAAATTTTGAAATCTTTCAGAGTTTGTTATTGTGTCGCCATCCCAGCTTTCAGAATCGTTCACAATTTTTTGAAAAAATTCAATTAAGTGAATTTGGGGCTTGAATAGAATATTTCTTTTTCATAAAGTAAAGCTCTATCTTGTTGTTAATCCCCACTTCGACACTTTACGTTCAAGTGCTACAGCTAGGGTTTATGTCCCGAAATTCCAAAGAATTATTCAGTTTTTAATTTTTGGAATCCCGTACAAACTTCCCGGGAAATCGCGGTTTATTGCATTTATGTTGTAAGGAATGATTTAAAGTAGAGTGCTCAATACGTCGGTCAATAGGACCTACGTTTGGGTCAATGGGACCTACGTTTTGGTCAATAAGACCTACGTTTCGGTCAATAGGACCTACGTTTCGGTCAATAGGACCATAAATACAAAAAATGCAAACTACATATTAAGCAAAGGTTAGGATTGCGAGTAGAGATCTTTGTTTTTGGGAAAAAAATGAAGAAATTGTAAATTAATTGTATGTAAAAATTTTTTTTTTAGTAGTCACCTCAATTTGGGACAAAAATGGAAACATTGAAAACTAAATGTAAGTAAAAAATTTTTTTAGTCTTCAGTAAATTTCTCAGACAAAATTTTGTCACATTTTGCCATCTCCTTGGTAAATTTTGCAATCCCAGGATAACAAAAAGTTCGGAAAATCATAAACCCAAATCACAGCGCACAAACATTTAAAATACACAAGTTTTTTGTAAAAAATTGAAACAAAAATTTGTTTAAACTCGGCGTGCACAATTATTTTTACATGGAGCCACATGAGAACAAATATATTATAAGAAGCCGGACCGAAAAGCTAAGCTAAAATCTGCATAATATTAATTGTTTTTTGCATAGAACAGAGCTTGGCATTGTTTTTAATAAGTTGGTAAGACCGGTAAATGTCAACTTCCTATTGAAATTTAGGTATGCAGCATTACCTTTCTTTTTTTAGTCAACATTTTTGGGAATGAAAGTTGTCCTGATACTTGTAACGTGCTTACGACAACGTCACTTGAATAACACGCAAGCGCGATGTAAAAAAACAAGTTCAAAATAAAAGCAGTACACATTCAACGACTCACCGCTAAAATAAAAAAAGTCGTTTATGTAATTTAATTGTATCAATAGTTTATTTAATTTCATCATCCTATCACGGGCTGACAGAGTCAAACAAAAAACCGCGTGCGGCCCGCGGCTCACGGCCGCAAAATGCCCAGCTCTGGTTTAAACAAGATTCAAAGATATTTAAAAAGGCTGAATTTTGAGTAAAAAGTGAAGACATAATGATTTTTATCGGCAAAAAGAACAATTTTGACTAATTTTTTTATTTTTTTTCTAAGTATTTTGTTGAATTTTACAAAACAAATCCCAAACCGTAGTTGATTTTACTTTTTTGTATTAAAAGCCAATTTGAAGCGAAACCCTTTTTTTTTCTTCACTTCAAAATAAAGGCCAAAAAGTGGCCGAGTCTTCGAAAAAGTAATTACTATAATTGAGCATGATTATTTTTTGGTCAATTCAAGTTGTAAATCTGAATACAGCTCACATGTAATTAAAGTAAAACCTGAAAATCGGAGTCGCCAAAACAATAACGACTTCCACTTCATTTTATATAAAAAAATGACTTTGTCTCCGACTCCGTCCAAAGACAAACAATTGCTCCATCGATTGAATTAAACTTGTTTATTTTTGTCAGAAAATATGTAAAGTTTTGTTAGCTATATTTTGGTCATAATGAAATTGTTAAAGTTAATTGTGTTGTCATTTGTGAGTTTTGTCTCGGGTCGGAGATTGGAAAGTTATGGTCGAGGATTCAATAATGACAAAAATTTCACCTTTGATTCTGATCAGAATAGTTTGCGTAAGTAAACTTGTAAATATTATTAATGCTGTGCACGTCATTGTATTGGTTAATTACGTCACAAAACAATTTTGCTGCCTTAGGAAACAATTACTTGAAAAAAATTAAACTGACAAGTATTTACTAAAGCAATAAACTGTAAAAATAATCCGAAAGTGACAAAAAATAAAGCAGATCGAAAAATATGGAAAACCAAAAAGGTCCAGAAAAGAAGTTTACATCTTACAATTAAATTTACTTACTCGTTTTCCTCCGAGAATGTAAACATTCTGGACACAACGGTACATTTAATCAATAATCACATACAAACTAAACTTTACATAAAACCCATTGACACCTACCAATACCTTTTTCCCAGTTCTTTCCACCCGCGTCTCATAATCAAAAATATTCCAAAAAGTTCAGCACTACATATCAAACTCTTACACTTTAGCTTCTCTACAACAGCCTATTTTCAAAAACATGCCGCTCCTCTCATCTCATACTTAATTTCACGATCCTACGAAGAAAAGCATATCCGGAAAATAATTGATAAAGTCAGAACTATACAGAAAAAAGATTTACCAATATCAACCCCAAATCTGCTATTCAGAAGACGCCTTTTATTACTACTTTTCATCAAGGACAAGGTAAATTTAATTACATCTGTAGCCAATTTAATAACTTACTATCGATAGATTATTGTTTAAAACCTATTTCTCCAAAAAAAGCATAAATGCTCGTCGTCGTCGACATCGTCGTTTAGAAAGGCATCAACTCCAGGTCAGATATAAACTGGACTGAGGCCGAGAGATTATCCTTTTACTACCCCAGGCTGCTATACTTCCTGGATCAGATGCTGGCAATGATGTTGTAAAGCCAGCATTGAGTTTCGCCATCCAAAACCGTTATACCTCGTGCTCCATGTGGTGCCCGATGTATGAAGCACGTGGTCTGCGGTTCGTTCAGAGGCGCCGAATTCGCAAAGGAGCGAGATCCTATTTGTGCACAGACGAATAGAATCGCCCAACACCAGTTCGCAGACGGTTGAGCTTAATCCAAGCTTCTCGGGGCAAACTCATCTCAACAGGCCTGGCACTGGTGCTGGGTATGAAAACACGGAGCTTGAAAGAATCTTCACAATACTCCATTTTCAATTTATAATTTGTCCACTCAAAAGCGCGGATGCCAAGTCCGGCAAAGTTGTCCGAAAGACTCCGCGCAGCTGGCATAACTGGGCGTCTAGATCTTAGTCTCTCTTGATGAACATCTGAAGAACCACTTAAAAGACCATACAAGATATGATCCTTGTTCAGAGATCCATGGTAAACCAAGGAGAGTGTCGCTGCCAGTAGGCAAAGCTCAGCTGGCTGGATGCCTGAAAGTATAATTAAGTGGTCCGTTGGAGTGAAACGCAGGCTTCCAGTGACTGTGCTCAAGGCATTGTTTAAAACACTGTCGATGAGGCGAGTGTGAGCGCTGCGACACTAAACTGGTGCGCAGTATTCAGCTGTTGAGTAGACCAGAGATAAGGCAGCTATGCGTAGTGTTTTAGCACCAGCACCCCATCCGAGCCCACGAGTTACCTCAGCAGTGTGACGCGCGAGGATAGTTTTTTGCACAATCCCACTAAATGGTGACGAAACGTGAGCGATCTGGCAGTTTTACCCTTATAGAAGATGTCCAACTCTTATGGATATTTTGGTTAAATTGACATTAAAATCAACAAATACGACTTCTTTACCGCACAGATTTTTTCATTAAAGAAGACACAATTGCTCTACATGCAAACACTCTTTTGAAAATTCAGGCTTTCATTCTAACCATTTTAATAAAGCATTCAACATACACTCACTCATTACTTGCAAGAGTACTAACTTGATTTACGTAATTACCTGCTCCAAATATTGAGAGTAACACGTAGGCGAAGCTGTTAGAAAATTAAAAACACGAATTAGAACGTCTTGTAACATTTGCAAACATACAAACACTATCATCGGTCGATATTTTAACATTACAGGTCACACCATCAAACACATGCAAGTCAATGCCATAAAAATACTCTATAAATTTAATAGTTTTATCGGAAAGCAAAATAACTAATTTTGATTAATAAATTACAAACATTAAAACGCGGTCTCAATAAAAAATATTATTGTTGAATATTAGTTTTAATGCAATTTTCCTGCAAACAATTAGACTATATTTTTTAATTTTTACTCGTTACGACTTTTACGCAATCTATTTAATCTTCCGATCTTAAAACAGTTTATTTAATTAATCAATTAATAGAAGTTGCATAAGTTATTGCGGCTTAACAGTCATTGTCACATTACATTATTATTGTAAATCATAAAATCGAATCGAATCAATTGTTGACCCACTGTTACCTAGAGAGGAAGCTGAATTTTGGCGCGTAAGGTGGACAATAGATCAAATCCCTCTTCTAAATCAAGAAATTAAAGATAGATTTTTGATTTTTTGAAATTGAGATAAAAAATGAGACCAAAAAGAAAGCCGGCGCTGTGTTTGTCGATCTTCTAGGCCTACAATATTGTACAGCACCGCGGCCTCATCTGCAAGTTACTTTGTCTTCTTCCGGACAGGCACATGATTTCATTGATTATGGAAGTTGTTCGTAACGAAGTTTTACCTCACTACCAGTGCTGGAGAAAAAAACAAATTAAGACGTCTTAGGAATGGCTTCCCACAAGGATCATTCCTGGTTCGCCTCTTGTTTAATATCTATACTTTGACCTGCCAGTAACAGTTGGCAGAACATTTGCTAATGATGATGACCTGACCATCTTGCACTATGCAAGCGACTGTCAGGTATTAGAGAAGACTCTTACTCAGGACATCGGAACTCTATCCTCCTACCTTTACAAATGGAAGCTCAAGCTCAGTACAACAAAAACTGTGTCGGCAGTCTTCCATCTTTACAACAAAGAAGCAACAAAGAGACACGACGTGAGCTTAGCATCTTTGTTAACGGACCTTTACCGTTTTGTAACAAACTCACTTATCTAGGCATAAAACTGAATAGAGCACCCAAGTTTTGCCAACACTTAGAGTCACTGCGCAAAAATATTTTTTTAGAGAAAGAAAAAAACTTGTGAGCACCGCACCGCGTCACCATCCAAGATGGCGGTGGATTCGATGAAAAAAATTCGAAAAGTTAAGAGAGTATCTTGAAGAGTTGAGTTTGAACGAAAAAGAAAGATTCGAACGGCGAAGAAAAGAGAATACAGCATGAACGTGAACGCAAACGCTAAAAGAGAGGTCAGGCGTGGACGCAAAAAACGCAAAAAGGGAAAACTACGAAGGAGATTTGAACTGAAAAAAATAAGACGAGAGCCGAAGAGATATTATTGTGCTCGAAAGCGAGAAAAAGTAGTCGAATGGGAATAAAGACGTGTTCTATTGGAAAGAGTTTTCCCGACCACTCAGCATTTGTTAACGGAACATTTGACGAAAAAGATGACTTGAATGGTTATTCACTGCGTTTTGAGAGATATGCGACAGTTGCTAATTGGAGCCGCGATAGTTGAGCGCATAGTAGTTTGGTGAGGCATAAGATATTTATTACTGTGTGTGGGACGAGGATTTTTGGATTATATGTGTTTAAAGTCAAATAAGAAAACAATATTTATAAAATCCTAGTTTCATTTCAGCTTTATAATAAAGAAAAATTGATTGTGACGTGTGAGTGACTGTTTTACTTTGACTCAATGTTAAGGGGATGGACACTATGAGCTTGAGATACGCTTCGGTGTTTGAAACGCTAATATTCACATTAATTTTCTGAATATATTATTAATTAAGTAGCTTTTTTATATTTTGCTACGTTTCCCAAACTCTTTGTATTTTCTACTTTCTCGTTGAACATGTGTTTTGTGATTGAAAAACTTTAGTTTTTATTTAACTTGAGCAACGGTTTGAAATTATTTTTGTAGATCGGTGCCACTATAATTATTGTGACGGCGAGTTTAACTGTAACTGCGAGGATCCAGATTGGATAAAGTAAGTAACTTACATAATTTTGCAATTTTGTTACCACCACAAAGTATTGGCGGTGATAACGCGTGTCTTTAAACACTTGTCAGAATATATTAAAAAAATTAACTGAAAGTCATCATGTCATGCAGCTTGACTGCAATAAGATTGGTGATACACTAAGTTACAAAAATACATATAAGCATAAGCAACAAATCAGATATTATTTTTTTAAAACAAGAATTCTAATTATTCTACTCATTTCTACAAAAAATATTGACACCCTTATAAATGGTTAATATTTGTAAATTAAATTAACAAATCAGCTTACATACAATTACAAAATAGTTTTATCGTCTACCTAATTTTAGTGGTATGGAACATTGTACTTAAATAAATTTTAAAAGCAAATTTACCGCGAGCAATGTGAGAGATGCTCAAAACCATCTTTTTTAAATAACTATCGCTTAACTAGATGCAAAGTCTAGCCAAGTAAGTAAGTGTAAAAAATTATTTTTTTACAACTCAGCTAACAAATTATAAATTTTAAACTAATTGTATAGTCCCAACTAAATCAAATTACCAAAATAAGCTTTGTTTCATGACTTTTTACATGACTTGGCTGCTTAAAACATACTAAATAAAGCCAAACTTTGTTGGGCGTAGCAACACCGCTAGGTGGCAGGAAAAAGTTTTATTGATTTGTTATGTAACAATAGTAAACAGCAGCCAGAACGGGTTTAATATTCGACAAATATTTATTGCAGGACTGTCTAACCTTTTACTCATGGTAGGCCGAATTTTTTTCCAGTTTTTGCAGGCAGCCATTGCTATAAACAGAGTTGCCATACAAACTCAACAAAAAACAAATACGACTGATGAAATAAAAGGAGCCTAAAAATGTCAATTATTTTGCCTTTTTTCGCAGTCAAGACCTTTTTTTGATTTTTGCTTGCTTTTGAAGCAACGGAGGCGCTATACTTAGACAAGCAATTATCCCGACCTGCTTACGAAAATACCAAGATATTGCTGTCCGCTTGAAATTTGTTATTTTAATTTTTTAGTTTTATAATTTAGTATGACTAAAATTTAGAATGTTTGCCAAGACTACCAATCTGAGGAAAATTCCGTAAAGTGTCGTTTTCAAGAATGACTAAAATTTAGAATGTTTGCCAAGACTACCAATCTGAGGAAAATTCCGTAAAGTGTCGTTTTCAAGAACACAACAGAATGGGGCGAATCGGTCTTAAACCGAGACCATGTCAATCACAATCACAGCGCTCTAACTACTCGACCACGCTGCGGCATTATTTAGAAATAGAAGGCAAAGATTTGGCGACCCATCCGAAGTTTGTAATCTAAATTCTGGTTATCTCGAAAAGTTCGAAAATTAACATTTAAATTTGAATCTATCTCAGATTTCTCAATTCTAACCTTTAACCAAAAAACGACCTCTTTTTTTGGACCTAAAGTAAAAATCTTATAATTAGCGTGTTTTCTAAAAATTTTGTGGAAAACTAAAGCAAATTTAGTAAAAATAAACACAAATAAGCCCGTTTCTTAGAAATAAGCACTAATTGTTAACCCTGACAATAAAGCACAAATAGCAATTTTTCATTCTTTCATCACAAACGCCGACTCGCGTATAACTTAATAAATAACTCGCGCAATCGAAACTGCTTCGGTTCAAAAGTTCTCTCGTCATTCTGTTGTGTCATGAAAAAGACGCAGCACAGTATTTTCTTCAGTTTGGCAGTCTAAACAAGCTTTAAAAAAACAAAACAAAATTTTATTCATATTTTTAAATAAAAACTAAAAGAAAATAAAATCTTTAACAGAATAAAAATATCTTGGCGTCTTCCAAGGTAAATCAAACTAATCGATTGAGGGTTACCTTAAGTGTAATACCTTGGACGTTTTTCTGCGAGTCAGGAGGAAAAATATACAAATGAAGGAAATAATTAGTTAAAATAGGCCTTAATACTGTTTCCTGAAAAGCACAGCAGCTTTTTTTGATTTTAAATGAAAAACATTTTTTGTCCAGTTATGTCGTAAACTAAAATAAGAATACTTCCTACCAGAAGCTAAGAGAAAAAGGCTTGGATCTCACAAAAGTCACCACAGCCAAATTTATGAAATTAATGTTCATTAAAGATATAAAACTATAAAATAATAAAATCGATTTCAGTTTAAAACCATGGTTTGCAGCCAGTCTTTAAAAAAACTTTGAAAAAAGCATTAAATAATTTATTAAATATAAATATTCTGCATAATTAATCGAAAATATTGTAAAGAATGTCAAAGGCAGAAACTGAAAAAAATTAAAAATTAAAAAATAGTTAAACTGTATAAATCCAAAATCACAATCACAGTGGTAGTTAAGTTTAAAAAACATCATTACAAAAATGGAGCAATCAAGAAAACAAGAAAAAAACATCAACGTCATGTTAGCTAATTTTTTTGATAAACAATTATTGGACAATACAAAAAAGTCGAGTCATTAAATGTGCAGTAAAATGGTTTATTAGTGTTGATAAAGAATCGGGAAATCCATTTGCTTTCAAAAAAATTTAGTTTATGAGTAATGTGAGTTCTTAAATTATAGCAATCTGATAAAAGTTTAATTAAGTTATTGTTATGTTTCATTTCTTAATGAGAAAAAAGGGCAGTGTTAGTCTTGTTAAAGTTTATCTTGTGTTTGTGTTTATTCTTAACATTATTTCAAAACTTGTGATGTTTATTTCTTGTTTTTCTGGTTCCAGAATTTGCATTGTACTGCGTATATATCATAGTTAGAGCATTTTTCATTCTATTTTGGAGGTGTTCTTTCACTTTCAAGCGTAAATAAATAATTCGTCGATTTAACCACGGTATCACATTTCATTCATTAATCTTATTCTAATTTTATAAAACTATGGTTAATTTTCAGTTTTTTTACTAATTTCAATTTTATTACGACGTAATCTTTTTCTTTATAGTGGTAGTTTAGATGGTTGTAGAATCGGTATATTATCCCCACTTGATTTAATGTACGTATTTGCAACTTATCTGATAAGTGTGTAACGATTCGTTTATTGTTTTGTTTTAAATTCAGCGCATAAATAGAACTTACAAGCATGGTGGACTTTGGAAGCGTTCTGCGCAATTTAATTCTCTCTCTCTTTTGTTTCTTTTATATCTTGAGCTCTCGGTAAGCTTTCGAAATCTTTTCCATCTCCTCGTTGATTCGCCTCACGTAATCGTTCACTGCATGTCTTTTGATTGGTTGTCATACACTGCTTGACCGATTGTAAACTTAATGAGATAATTGGTCGGAAAAGTCCATGACAATTTTGTAATTTCTATTGTTATTGACCAGCATGGCTCGATTTATGGAAATAAAGCGCATTTTGTTTTCAATTCATCCCAGTGAAGTCATTTGATTACCAAATGGTTAGAATTGGTTTGCGTTGTTTAGCCTGTATGGTTGCAATTATTTAAGGGTGAGTGTTGACGCCATGTAATGTTAATTTTATAGAGAGACAGAATTGTTTTAGCCTTTGTGACGAACGAGCTGTTAAGTTTAATATAGCCATCAGGGTGCAAATTTATCCTTATAGTTTGTCAGTAAGAAGTTGTTGAAGAGGTAAGTTGCAGTTCTTGGCGCTGTGAACTGTTTTGAAGTTTGGTGAAGCTTAAGAGCCAAGTTTTATGTGAGTCAATAAAATTTTTTATCAAAGTTTTTGTGAATTTTGTAAATAAATTCTTTATAGTTTGCAACAGTGCCTTTTTTATCCATGGAGAGAAGTTTTTAGCGAATTAGTCCGTATTCAGCCATAACTAATTAATCATAAAACTTCAGTCTTATGGCAAACTATTTCTAAAACCGGATTAAATAAAAACAAACACAATTTTACTTCAGCGCAGTATTTAAGTCACCTAATTCAACTATCCTTTTGGATTCCCGAGTAAAGTTGTGACCAACGGTTTTGCATCTACCCTGTTTACTACATAATCCGCATTTGCCATTTAGGAGAAAACTGCAACCTATTATCTTATTGTTTTTTATCTAATTGCTTTTTAAGCTGAAGGTCCTCAAATTTTCGTTGATTGCTTTGTTTTGCGACATAGTCCGATTAGTCACAGTCTGCTGCAAAAATAAATAACTACTACGTGAGGTAGTAATCTTGACAAACACAGCAAGACGTTCAAAACGTTTTTTGACTTATTTCATGATTTTTGCACACAAAAAGTATACGAAAATCAAGAGGTAATTCGAAAAAATAGCCTGCTACACTAAAACTACCCATCGGATTTGCTCAAGTAAAATACCAAAATATTTAGGAATAAATTTTAGAAAAAGTCTTAAAATTTTAGGTTTTTATCATCTAAACTTTACGAGTTGTATCGTTTTTATTTAAGGGTGGGTCCTTTAAAGAGGACCCCCCTTATATAAAAACGGTAAATTAGGGTAAATGCGCCACTTTGCGCTAACTAAGCATGGAATAACGAATTAAGTTTAATGTTTTTCTTTTTTTGCTTTACTTTAAAATATTAGCATAAGGAGTGGCCTGTGTAAGTTTTTTTCTAAGTTGATTATCAACAGTATCATTATTAAAAATTTTTTTGATCGTTTCTTCTCAAATGTTTTTTTTACAGACTGACGATGGTTTTACAATAAAATTAATTTTATTATTTTATAGTGTTAAATTTTTAATAAATTTTAATTTTTCAAATTTTGCTGTAGTGACTTTTGTAAAATGCAGAACTTCTTTTGTTATGATTCAAATATTTAGCGCCCGAGAATTCGGTCTTTAACGTTTGATTTTTATTCAGGCCAGTGAAAAACTTGTTTTGTCTTTGTTAGTTTGCAAGAAAGACCAAGGATCCAACATTAGCATAAAATTTAAGAATCAAAATTAACTATCGATTGTTTGAAGAATATCTTGAGGATGGTAAATGTTTATAATTTTTTATAGTTATCAGTTATCTTGCCCCTTTTAGATGATTTTTTTATTTTTTTCTGATTAAAAAACAATATTTTAATTAAACTTGTAGCGGTTACTGATTTATATATAACTCTAGCTACATATAAATTCCACAAACTTTTTACAAATTTTCTTTTTATTATTATTAAACTAACAATCCTTCTTAAAAACAACAACCATTCAAAACTTTTCGACATGTGCTTTTTTGCTTCACAAAGACTCTCTCATTTTCTATTCAAAAAGAAAAAAATGAATAAACGAACAAAAAAATATAAATATGTCATTATGTCAAGCGTGAAAATGTGACGATCGCCACATATCTCCCCCCAAGTGGTATGGCCACAATGAGGCAAATACCACTGAAAGAAGAAAAAAAAAAATATAAGCGATTGCAATAGAAAATACAACAAATTCTACACGCACCGATAGAGGCAAAAAAATCACTATATACAAGCAAACATGTGATTAAAACGTCGAACCAAACAAGACATCAAAAAAAAAATAAAAATAAAAACTAGTCGCTATAGCGTATAAGTTTTGTAATTAGTCTGCCTCTGCGAAAGTAAACGCGATCAGCGGGGAGTTCGCTAAGGTCTTCCGCAAAAATGTCCTCATTCTCACTCGAAGATGTGGAAGATAGAGTCTCGGCAGATTCCTCCTCGACTGAGAAGCCAGTGGGAGATATAGGCTCAACAAGGGCCGGTTTTAAACGATCAATTGATACGGTGTCATTAGGACGGTCTTTCCTGGTTTTGGGATCGCGACCACAAGCGCTCTTCTCCAGATCTTGGAAATTTTGAGTCGGCGCAAACAGGAAGAAAGGAAGTCATGTAACCACGACTTCAAAGCGGCTCCAGCATGGAGTATAAGCTCGGGGCAGATGGAATCAGGACCAGGAGCTTTACCTGGTTTTAAATGTTGAAGGGCAGCAGTAAATTCTCTCTGTGAAAAATTGTCAGAGATATTTACTGCGTTTGGTGTTGTGGCCCTCCAAAGGTCACACACTTCTTGAAAGACAAGTCGAGATGACTTGCGATCAACAGCCTCGTATTTCCCATTTCTAACCAGATGAGATGCAATAGCATTGGCTGAAACGGGACAGTGACGAGGAGAGTGTCGTGACCTACCAGTAAAGTTGTTCAAAGTACTCCACGCTTTTCGACTAGAGTGTGAGAAGTCAATGCTTCGAACTGCCTCGGACCATCGATCCCTACGCTTTCTGTCAAGCTTGGCAAGCAGAGCTGTAGCAGCCAAACTTGAGTCATCTCCCTGAGGAGACTGCAGAAAGGTTTTATAGAGGGATTCACACTCTGCATCCCAACACGGAATATAGTTATTTCGATATCCGCGTGGGATAGTCTTTTTGGCTGCTTTCTTAATGGTGTTACAGAAGTCCTGGTAAGCCGCATCCACATCAAGTGAATCAGGCGGCAACAAAGTCTTTGCGAATTTATTCGTCAAAGCAATGTAGTGACTCCATTTGGCCTTGCGAAAGTTCCATCGCTTAACAGGCATGCTTGGCACTGCCATAGCAAACCTTGGTGGTGTAATAAGCGAAGGTCGATGTTGTGACCTGGGGAACTTGTCAAGGATACGTCTATCCGGTAAGCGACTGTTTGGACCTACGCTGGCGAAAGCTAGGTCTGGATTTGTGCCAGTGTTCCAGCGGCCGGAATAAAAACTGGCAGCGTCCTTGGCATTATATAAGAGGGCAAGACAATTAATACTTGCCCAACCAGCCAAGTACTCACCGTCCGGACTGTTGTCATCATAACCCCAGTCAGCATGACGACAGTTAAAATCGCCAGCGTACAGACAGGGGTGAGGAAACACTGGGAGATCCAGGGTTCGCAATCGCGTTGGCGGTGGTTTGTAGACGTTGACTATTTTATAGCCATCAACGTCCACACACAACCACTCAATCTCCGATGTTGGTAGAGATTGGTCCAAAAGCGTGTATCTCAGTCGCTCGTTGACAAACGTGGCAAGGCCATGCTTCCTGCTTAAGGAAGACCCAGCTAGTTGGTAGTTTGGTAGTACCAACTTCTCTGCATCAGTGCAGTGGGTCTTCTGCAGTAGGATGACGAGTGCCTCAGACTGCATAGCGAGGTGATGAAGAACGTTGATCTTGCTTGCAGTGAGGCCTTCGATGTTCAGCTGAAGAATAGTGGGTCTTCGGAACTTGTTGGCAATGTTTCCTGAAAAGGGCAGTTTTATCTTAACATTGCCCCGTCCTGAAAAGGACGTTTGCCGATTAGCAGACCCACACTGAACATTGGAATGGGTGGATACCCTTCCGTTTTGGTAGGTTCGGTTTCGGTCTGTCATTTTTAGAATTCAATGAACAGACTTACTCACGGCCCAGGCTGCGTGAAAGCACCTACCATCTGGGCAAAAAACCAGGAAAGCCCGTGGGGTACCCAAAGAGTTATCGACCGATATCTCTTCTCTGTGTCCCCTACAAGATCCTCGAGAGGCTTATCTACGCCCGCGTTGAACCATTAATCGATCCACTGCTCCCTAAAGAGCAGGCTGGGTTCCGACGCGGGAAGTCAACCGTAGATCAAGTTGTTCTGCTAACCCAGAACATCGAGGATTCTTTCGAGGCTAAAAAGAAGGCCGGTGCCGCATTTATCAATCTGACAGCTGCTTATGACACTGTCTGGCATCGTGGCCTTACTGCAAGCTGCTGAGACTACTTCCGGATAAGCACATGGTCAAAATGATCATGGAGCTTGTCCGAAATCGAAGCTTCATCCTTACCACCGGTGACAGCAAGCAAAGCAGGCTACGTCGTCTTAAAAACGGCGTTCCTCAGGGATCGGTCTTGGCTCCCCTCCTATTTAACATCTATACGTATGATCTTCCTTCCATGATTTCCAGAAAGTTTGCTTATGCTGATGATTTAGCATTGTTGCATTCTTCTGGAAACTGGAAGGACTTGGAGAGGACCTTAAGCCAAGACATGTCTACACTTTCAGCGTATCTCCAGACTTCGAGGTTGAAGCTCAGTCACACTAAGACGGTGACGGCAGCCTTTCATTTAAATAACCGAGAGGCCAAACGTGAGCTAAAGGTCTACAACAACAATAGACTTTTACCGTTCTGTTTAACCCCTACTTACCTTGGGGTAAAACTGGACAGATCGCTCACGTTTCGTCACCATTTAGTGGCATTGCGCAAAAAACTATCCTCGCGCGTCACACTGCTGAGGCGACTCGTGGGCTCGGGATGGGGTGCTGGTGCTAAAACACTACGCATAGCCACTTTGTCTCTAGTCTACTCAACTGCTGAGTATTGTACGCCAGTCTGGTGTCGCAGTGGTCACACTCGCCTCATTGACAGTGTCTTGAATGACGCCTTGCGCATGGTTACTGGATGCCTGCGTCCCACTCCAACGGAACACCTACCTGTACTCTCAGGCATCCAGCCAGCTGAGCTTCGCCGAATGGGAGCGACACTCTCCTTGGCTTACCATGGATCTCTGGACCCCGATCATATCTTGCATGGTCTTTTAAGTGGGTCCTCAGATACTGGCCAAGTGAGACTAAGATCCAAACGCCCGTTTGTGCCAAGTGCGCGGAATCTTTTAGACAATCTTGCCAGACTTGGCATCCACGCCTCTGAATGGACGAATCACAAATGGAACGCGGAGTACTGTGAAAGTGCTTCCAGGCTCCGTGCTTTTGTGCCCGGGATCAGTGCCAGGCCTGTTGGGATGGGCTTACCCCGAGCAGCATGGGTTAAGCTCAACCGCCTGCGGACTGGTTTTGGGCGATTCCATTCGTCCATGAACAAATGGGGTCTCGCTCCTTCACCGAATTGCGAGTGTGGCGCCTCAGAGCAAACCGCAGACCATGTACTAACAGCGTGCCCTATACATCGGGCACCACATGGAGCACGAGGTCTGACGGTTTTGGATGACGAAACTCGATGCAGGTTAATGACATCACTGCCAGCATCTGATCCAGGCAGTGCAGCAGTCTGGAATAGTAAAAGGATAAACCCTCGGCCCCATTCCTGTTTGTGTCTGACCTGGAGTGGATACCTCTCCAAACGACGACGACGATGACGGTCTTTTTCGATGACAAAATATTTATTTTATCGTTCAAGTACAAAATGAGGTCCCGAATAAGGTCGTTGCAACGGAGATTTTACATTGTCAATGGGAACGAATACTTGGCTACACCGGAAAAGAAGTGCGTCGACATAAGTTTGTTGTTTTTTAGGATGACGTGGTATAGTATAACGTAATGAGTTTATGAAGGAACAAAGTGTTTTAGCATATTGCGAAGTTGGTTAGACTGTGTTTTTCTCGGAAAACTCTACAGGAGTGGAATTTTCAAAATATTCCTCGGGGAGTTGTATAGAACACCTTAAAGCCATTTCAACTGCAGCCCACCCCATATCCTCTTTTATGACCGATCAAAAGCCTAAGAGTACAAGACTCAAGTTTCGATACCAAAGATCGGGAGAAGATTGACATTTCAATGCAACTTTGAGACTGCGATTGAATCTCTCGTTTAATCCATTTGCAGCCGGATGGAAAGCTGTTGTGTGACATAATTTCGAACCCAAAAATTGGCACATTTCTGTCCAAAGGAAAGACGTGAATTGGGCTTCTCTATCTGTAGTGATTATTGTAGAAGATCTAAAACGGGCCACCCAATGTAAAAGAAAAGAATCTGCACAAGATTGTGCAGTGATATCCTTCATGGGTATGGCCTCTGGCCAACGCGTAAATCTGTCTATAACTGTTAGTAAATATTTGTAACCAGAAGAATCGGGAAGAGGATCGACGATATCGACGTGTACATGTAAAAATCTGGCATCTGGGGTTCTGAAATGCTGTAAGGGTGTAGCTTGATGTCGAGTAATTTTTGTTTGCTGGCAAGAAATGCAGGTACATCACTTTTCAGCAATATTCCGTTTCATATTCGGCCACACAAATCGCTCTCCGATGAGTTTTTGAGTAGCCTTAATGCCTGGGTGGGAAAGGTTGTGCATGCGCTCAAAAATTGTGGTTTGCAATGAATTTGGAATGATTTGGCGAAATTTTCCCGTACTAGTGCCTCCAAGTAACAAAAGGCCTGAATTAGAAATCGCACGTTCACATAGTTTTAATGAAGTCATTGATGAAGAGAGCTCGCGAATCGATGGATCGTCCCTCTGTGCCAAAACCAGCTCGGTATAATCTGTGAAGGAAGGCGAAAGAGCAGCAGTGATTTCAAGACGGCTCAAGCAATCGGTAACCTCGTTGTTTTTTCCTTTAATATGTCTAACATCAGTTGTGAATTCTGAGATAAACGATAGGTGTCGAGCTTGCGTGTTACAGTACTTAATGGAGTTTTTTTTTTATATAGCACCAACTAATGGTTTGTGGTCCGTGTAAAGGGTAAACGGACGGCCCTCTAAGAAGTACGTGAAATGATGAAGTGCCAAATAAGCTGCCAGCAATTCTTTATTAAAAGTACTGTACCGTTTTTGGGCATTAGAAAAGTACTCTAATGGTCTTTGCAAACTACTACTGTCAATCTGACTGAGTACAGCACCACAGAATTTATCGCTTGCGTCTACAAACAATGCTGTCGGACTGTCATGCTGAGGAAAATTTAGTAGTGTTGCATTACTCAGTGTTACTTTTATGTCCTCGAACGCAGTTGATGCCTCCTCTTTCCAAAAAATATTTGGATTGCGACCGGCAGGAACCCCCTGGAGGAGGGAATTTAAAGGGGCCAAAATTTTTGCGCATCGAGGAATGAATTTTCTATAAAAATTGACCATGCCCAAAAATCGCCATAAAAACTGGGCGTTCTTTGGGGTCGAAAAAGAATTTATGCCAACAACTTTACATGCAACAAGAGCGATACCTTTCTCAGAAACGATATGCCCTAAAAAGCGTAGCCGATTTTGGCCGAATAAGCACTTAGCTGCATTGATGATTAATCCGTTGCGTTGTAGACGCTCAAATACTTGCCGAAGATGGGCTTGGTGTTCTTCAATGGAGGACGAAAATATTAAAATGTCATCTATATAGACAAAGACAAATATCAAGTCTTAAAATAGAGAGTTCATAAAGCGTTGGAATGTTTGGCCAGCGTTAGTTAGGCCCATAGACATCTTTAAAAATTCCCAATTTCCGGCCGGCGTGCAAATTGCGGTTTTGGCAATATGTTTGGGGTGAATATGAATTTGGTGATATGATTTAAATAAATGGATGCTAGAAAATATTGTGGAACCGGATATATTTTCGGTAAAGTCATGAAGAAAAAGAATGGAATAAAAGTGCTTGACGGTTATTTGATTTAGACGCTAATAGTCTCCTACTACTCGCCAAGATCCGTTAGATTTTTACCATATGAACGGGAGATTCCCAGGGAAAGGAACTGGGTCTAATTATCCCCAATTGCTCAAGCTGACTTAATTTTTTTTTAAAACAGCAAGTTTTTTGGAAGAAAGACGGCGTGGCCGCTGTTTGATGGGTGGACCGGTTGTTTCAATGTAGTGAACGATGTCATGTTTTGGAGGAAGCCTTAAGTTTGAAACAGAAAACACCTCGGAAAATTCAGCTTCAAGAAACTGATAATCTCCTAAGTTGTTAACCGGAGGTTCGACATTACACAAACCAAGCTTAAGTTCAGAATTAGATAAAAAAGAACAAGGATCACGACACTTTTGTGCATGAGGACCAAAACGTTGATGAAACCAACAGAATAATTTAATATTTTCAGATTGCAATATGTGTTCGGGAAATATCAATCTTCCTTTTCTAGGATCAATCTTAATATCAAAGTGCGATAAAAAATCTATTCCTATAATGAGTTTTAACGTCTCAGCAATGCAAAATTCCCAGCTTCAAGGCACAGGACCTCCCAGGTCACTAGTAATATTTTTGCAACTAAACGTAGGAACAGAGCTTCAATTAACAGCAGACAAATAATTCTGCGGATAATCTCGAGAATTAGGGTCCACAGGAAGTACAGAACAAGAACTGCCCATGTCAATCAAAAACTTCAAATTAGTAATGGAACATTTTATGTACAGTAGTTGCGATGTAAGAGTTGGGCACTCGTTATTTCCTCTGGCAAAGTCGCCTTTCTTTACCGGAGCTATCAGTTTAAATGATTCTTTTGAGAATGAGACATTGCGTCATTTGCATGCCAAGAGAAAGGGGATATGCATTTATGAGCTCGATTGCCATAACGGTTGTAGAAAAAACATAATTTATTCTTAGAAATTGTTGATGTGGGTGCGGAACCTTTATTACGCTGGTAGGAGGTAAACTTTTCAAGCTTTCGATTTAATTCGTCTATGGCGTCCGACATATTTACCAACTGCTTATCAAAATACTCATTGACCTTGAATTGCGGTTTTGTTGATGTGATATTTACCTTTGACATGGGAGTAGTAGGCTGAGATTTCGTCAGAGAAAAAAGGCAGTCGGCATGTGCAACCAATTCGTCGACCGTGCTTTGTTCGTACGAATACAACGCAAGCCTGGTCGGAGTGTCCACCCACTGCAGTACGCGAGATTTAAGTATGTCTTTCTGGAGAGTAGTTGGTTCACAATAACGGGATGCGAATATGGACCTAAGCCGCGGCCAAATAGTTTGAAACTTTGTCATCGCTCCGGACACAATCGTTTAACGAGGTTTCTAAATCCTCACCGCCTGCATTGGAATATAACCGCAGGATAGCAACTTTCAAAGTCGAATAAGGTGTTACCGCGTTAGTTGTTTTTAGTAGATGTGCCACAGACTTAAATACACTGGCGTCTCCAGATAAGATCGTGACAAGAGCCAAATATCTGGACCGTTCTGATGTCATATTGGCTTCTTGAAACATTAATTCGATAGTTGAAAAATAAGCGCTGGCATCATTCTCCCAAAAGGGTGGCAAATGTATATTTCCTAAACTATTTCCGGGCGAAAAAGCGTTATTATTTTCCTATCGCCACGTATATCTGAATTTGTTCTATCACTAGAGGGAGCTCCCGTAGGGGAGAATGTTATTGGGGCAGGCCGCGATATGTCAGGCCTCGCTTCGTGAAACCTACGTTTGGTTGGATAGTACAAAATCAAGAATACAAAACTACAACTTAAAATGATTAACGCGGTAACTAAAGCACATAACACCGGATAGTAGAAATACATTATGACGTCACACTATTAAATCAAGCTCAAGGTTAAAAAAAACTGCTTTTTTTACTCGTAACTGTTGTTAATACAATTATTAAAACTGTCCGCAAAAACTAGTTAAAAATTGAACATAAATTTAACACTTACAATTACGGTATATTACAATGCTTTGTTTGTAAAACCAATAAAAACTTATCTTTTTGTCTATAAGTTTATATATTTAATCTCATTCGTTTCGTTCTGCTGAATCCTCTTCTATTATCGCTGTTGATCGTTGAGTAAAGCTTGTTAATAAACTTCGAAGTTATGTTGATAAAAGTGTCTTCTTCTGTATACGAAATCACGTCGGGGTTACCATTTATGTAGCAGTTACTGGTTTATATATAACTGTTCCGATGTTAAAAAGTTTTTTGAAATTTTGTAGAATTTAGTAAATAGTTTTTGAAATTTTTTTACTTCCACAAATTTAAGTTTTTTAAATTTTGTAGCAAATTTATTCGGTAACTTAGTACGTTATTTAATCGTCTACCTTTTTGGCGCCTGTAAAGAAGGCCTCGCCAATAACACAATCTCGGTGTCTACTAAACGATAAATTTCTTAATCTTCTTGCTGGATCTGACCTTCGAACCAGCGACAGCAAAAATATAGTCTAGCTAAATCACAGCTCAGACTACCACAATATCTTCTTTATTAAGAAATATGCTCCAATCCACTTAGGAGCCCGAATAGTACTGTATAACAGCAAATAAATTCAATAGCTTAATTCTTCACAATCACGTAGACAACCAAAGACTTGCGGCAAGAAACTATGACTTGACACAGTTAACAATTTTCCAATTCTAAGTTACCACAACGAAACATCGAACTAATTTAATGCTGCTTTTCAGCGAACCGTATTTATACCATTGGTAAGGTTACTCGAATGTTCTGACATTATCCAAATCACAAACAACAACTATTACGTCATAGACAAAACAGGTCAAGCGGATAGTTCTGGAATGTACTTCGAGATTCGTGAAATTAAGCAGTGTTGCTATTTTTTCTTGTAAATAAATATAAATATTTAAATTACTTATAAAACTGTTATTTCTTCGGCTATTTGAGCCGGACCAACGCGAAATCAAAGAGATTTTTTATGAGATTGTGAATCTACATAATTTGGGCGATTTTTTAGGAACGGAACAATAACTCTAGCTACATATAAATTCCACAAACTTTTTACAAATCTTCTTTTTATTGTTATTAAACCAACAATCCTTCTTAAAAACACCAACCATTTATAATTTTTCGACATGTGCTTTTTTGCTTTACAAAGACTCTCTTGTTTCCTATCCAAAAAGAAAATAATCAATAAACGAACAAAAAAATACAAATATGTCAAGCGTGAAAATGTGGCGATCGCCACAAACTATCTGAGGATGCTTGTAAACTTTTAGCGTATACGAGCGTATTTTTATCAATTCGTTTCTAATTGTGACTGTGCTTGAAAAACTTTGAAAAATTTGAAAAAATTGTATTTAGAATCTGTAATGAAGTTACTGAGATAAGTTAAGCAACTAATTTTAATATTTTGTTGAGAACCAAATCAGAATGTTTCACGGGTTGGATAGTCTTGATTTAAAATTACTTTAAAAAATGAAGTTTTTGGCTTACTCAAACACTCATCAGATTTTTAAAATTATATCAACCTTAACTTTAACTATAGTAATTTTTTTTTAAATTCTAAATATCGAAGCGCACATAAATAATTGTTTTTTAAAACACGGACTATATTTGCAACTAAATGAGCTAATTTTGAACTAAAAAAATTAAATTTCTTGAGCGATATAAATTAAATTACAAACTTATTATGATGACATATAAGAAAATATTGGGGTCATAATACGAAATATTTGTGGATCGGGTTTCTAAACTGTAATTATAATCTAAATGCTACTTTGCGTGTACGTTTGTCTCCTTTCAATGTTAAAAAGTTGAGCAGCTGCTGTAAAAATGTTTTGATAAACACAATATAATCTGATGGGTTAGATCAGTGTTTCTAACTTGCCGATCCGGGGACCAGTGCCTGTTCCGGTTAACTTTTTGGCCAGTCAAAATGTCAAATTCGACATTTCTATAATTCTAACACAGAATTTCAGCAAACGGCTTTTTACGTAGAACTTGTTGAAACTGAAAAACAAATTGCTGAAACTAAAAAACGAAGTTCTGTTGAAAAAAAATATCAAAAGAATTCTATCGATATACGTTTGAACTACTTCTACTCAGCGTGTAAATATGCTTAAAATCAACATGGAAAAGCATCATGCTCGAACGATTTTATGAGCAATCTATCTTATTATGTAAACAATAAAGCAAGATTTAAGTTAAAGAAGTTTTACTTTTTTTTTGTCATAATATTTCAGATAACGTTTTATTAAGTATTGTCAAACTTTACTACCGTACTCAAAACCTCAACTAGAAAGTAGGGCTAAAATAAGATTTGCTTTAGTCTGTCGGGAAACTGGTTGTTTTGTCTGCTATGGAGCTAAGGAAGACCAAAACTAATTGTAGTGATTTGCTTGAAAATTTACAGCCTTTGCAACAGGGAGTACAAACTTTTTGCCATTGTAGGCTGCATTACAGAATTAGTTTTAACTGAAGGTTACGACCGACTTTATTTTCATTAAAAACTGGATGAATACAAAAAAAATTAACTGGGAACAAAATATGTCGTGGCTTTTGGGCCTTTGATCGCAAGTGAAGATTTTTTTATCCTTTGCTTTTTTTGTAGATGAAAACCGTTTTCGTGTGTTTGAAAACTGTATTCCACAATCATTATTTGTTATTCTCAATTCATCTTTTTAAGACAAAGCTGCGATAAAGAGAGAAATTTTGTTAGGTTAAATTAACACTAGAATTACTAGGATTTAGCGATAGCTTTAGTAGGGTCCAAACGAAGTGGCCGCACCGGGCCTCTTAAAAACATCAAAAAGTGGTTCCCCTACGCAAGATATTGATCTATTTCTTGTTGTCGCACGAGGACGGTGACATCCCTAAAATAAAGACTTTCTTATTTTTAAAGATCAGTTTGTTTTGATGCATTAAAAAGTGGCCCCCTTTGAACGATGACCAATTCTAAAAGATCATATTGTTTTAAAACACAAAATACAGGTACTGCCCCCTAAAATAAAGACGTTTTTTTAGAGATCACTTTATCGCTTTGTCTTGGAATACTAAAAAGTGGTCCTCCTTTTTTGTAAGACCATGACTGCCAGGATTTGAAGCTTTCTGGAATTACTAAGAGCGCCAATTCACGCAAGAGCTATTTATGAATAAAAAACAAAACTCAGTTTTTGAATTCAAAGGAAAAATCACAGACTGTGTATAGTGTCATACTGTTGATAAATGGTGTAAAACAAAAGATCAAAAAGGACCCGCAAAAAATAAACTTTTTTGTAAGATGCTTGTTCTACAGTATATTGTTTGGTCTATCACCCACAGTTTTTTTTGAAAACTATTTTAATATCTCTTTTGAACCCTATTTTGACTTAGTTTCTTAAACACTCCTTTGTCGCCAGAAAAAGTTTGCTATGGACTGAAGCTTTTTTGTTTGCAGCGCAAGTGAGCGCGCAACCAAACACGTGCTATCTTTCTTCAACCTATCAAAGAAGCCATTATTTTTGATGTCGTGCAATCCTATATAAACCACGGTTTTTATGTTGTTTGTAATTTTCCAACGATTTCTTTTGACGAGGTTGGCCGTAAGAATTCTTGGAAAAAAAGTCTTTTTTAAAGTGAAAGAGTTATGGTTCCGTCCATACCATTAGTTATTTTTAGAAAGAGATTCACAAACACGAGTAGACTGTCAAAGCAAATATTTTTTTGCTTAATCTTTATACTCAACTCATGCTTCAGAAAAATAACCATAGATTAGCACAGAGAAAGAAAAAGGAGAAATTCATAAGCACGTGTAGACTGTCGAACCACACACTTCTTTGCTTAACTTTTATTTTCAACTCGGGCTGTTAAGAAATAGCCGAAGACTAAAGTCGGAGAAAATGTCTTGCATTTTGACAATTGTGATGCAACAATCATTAGTGATTAGGTAACCAGCGGCAGGGAGCCTGAACAGAACATTGATTTTATAGCAGATGATTAACAGTTTATGATTTTAGTCACCATATATTTTAATCTATTACAAAATTTTAGCCAGTATCTTTAGCCTACAGTAGTAATCTACAGTGTAGTTGTAATGTATTTGCAACTGGTTGCATCAGTATTAAACAGGGAAAACTCCAGGACTTTGTCGCTACTCAGGCTTGTCTTTAATACTGATTTAAAACTAATCAAAACAAAAAAAAAATTTTTTTATCAACACTTCTGTGACGGATTCTTTTTCGATCTGTTTTTTGATCAATGTTGCCTCAAGATATCTTTATTATAATTTATTCCATCTGATTCGATGAAATCGAAAATTCAAATTTTATCAACTTTTTCTGATGTTACTTTAAGGTTCTTGTTAATGTAATTTGTACACCATGGTTCGATGAAGTCCAAAATTCAAACTTTTTTCAACTCTTTTCTGATTGGTTCTTTTTTAATGTTCACTGCTCCTATTTAAGCTTGAAATCGTAAATTCTTGGTCAGTATTCCAAATTTCCAAGATAGTTACTTTATGGGATTCTTGTCTCTCTTTACTTGATCTTTTCTGATGACTGTCATTATACCAACAAAGGATAGTCTAGCACAGGGCTTCCCAAACTTTTTCGCTTGCGACCCCTTTTAATCTCCAAAAATCTTTCGCGACCCTTTACGGTTAAAATGATAAACAGAGCGAAATATGCGTTTGTGATAATTTATTGAAATGCAAAAAGTAGAACAAGCTACCAATACTCAAAGCCTACTAATTTACATGTAGGTAGCTCATTGGAAACAAAACAAAACAAAACAAAAAAGCAAGCATATTTATTCAATGTGATGGGTGCGACTGCTTTCTGCTGCAAAGCAAGTCCAACCGTGGTTCAATATTTGTTAATGCTGGTCTCAAAGCGGTTTTAACATTGCTTAGGCTGGAACGGTATTTTGTTTTGATTACGGTCAACGTTGAAAACGCTGACTCGCATGGATACGTCGAGCAAACGGTAGGAGTGTGGTTACTGCTAAGTCAGATAATAATGGATATTCCGCTCTTACGCTAAGCCAAAAAGTGTGAAGTTTTTTTTCCAAAAAATTTAAGCTGCAACTTGGAGTCAGAAGATAGATCAGCAAGCTCTTCCTGAAATTTAAGAGAGAGGTGCTCGGTACTTTGTTTTTGCATTGCAAATGGGTTTTGGATCCAATCTAAATTGGTATTATCCAATTCTGGAAGAAAATAATTCTTAAACTGTTTCAACAGATTTGACAAATGCTCGATTACAAGAGGTGTAATAATGTTCGATTCCACATTAATGTTAGCCAAAAATTTTTCTGTGAATGAGAACATTTCAAATGAACCATTTTCAACTTTTTGTTTCCAAATGTTTAATTTTTTGATGAACGCTTCAATTTTAGATTTTATTGTAAAAATATTGGTGTTTTCTCCTTGGAGGGACAAATTAAGTTTGTTCAGTTTTTCAAGCAAATCTGATAAATAGCATAATTTCAACAACCAACTCTCATTGCGAAGATGTTGGACCAAATCAGAATTTTTTTCCATTAGAAAAATCACAACTTCATTTTTCAACATTAATAATCTTTTCAAAGCTGTGGTTTTTGAAAGCCACTTTACTTCACAATGCAGTAAAAGGGTCTTAAACTCCGACTCCATTTGACAACATAAATTTGCAAAAATACGGGTATTCAGTGCGCGACTCTTAATAAAGTTAATATTTGCACAGCATCTTGCACTACAGAATTTAAAGCAGGAGAAATTTTTTTAGCTACTAGAGTCTCTTGGTGAATCATACAGTGTGTAAAAGTAATAGATGTATCACTCGCTGATCGCACTGTTGCATGAAACCCAGCTGTATGTCCTGTCATTGCAGCAGCTCCGTCAGTACACACACCAACAAAATCCGTCCAAAATAGTCCCACTTCCTGAAAAAAATCATCAACTATCTGAAAGATATCCATAGTACGTCCATGAAATGGTTGACAAAACGAAAATTCTCGAAAATGTCGTTATTGTAAATGTATCTAACATATGATAAAAGATATGCCTTATTGGTTATGTCCGTCGACTCATCAAGCTGGATAGCAAATTTACGGCTTTTTTTAATTTGTACAATGAGTTGCTCGCGTTTATCTTTGCTGATTTCCAAAATTCGCCTTGCCACAGTATTGTTTGATAACGAAATTTTTTGCATTTTATTCGCCTCTTTTTTGCCGTAAACAATTGCGCTCATTTTAATTGCAGCGGGTAAAATACGTTCTTCGCCGATATTGTAACGTTTCTTACATTTTGCAATCAACAAAGAAGCCTTAAACTACTCGTATGCTCTTATATACTTTCCTTCATTTACAAATTCACTTTCAACTGATTGTCTTTGTCTTTCCGATGTTCGCAGTAAGCGATGAAAAAACTCCACAGGCTTATTGTGGTGAGAATCATGCTTGGTGTGAAGATGTCGTTTCAATTTAGCTGGCTTAAGACTCTCACTTTCCAACACTTTATTGCAGGCCCAGATGGTAGGTGCTTTCACGCAGCCTGGGCCGTGAGTAAGTCTGTTCATTGATTTTAAAGATGACAGACCGAAACCGAACCTACCAAAACGGAAGGGTATCCACCCATTCCGATGTTCAGTGTGGGTCTGCTAATCGGCAAACGTCCTTTTCAGGACGGGGCAATGCCAGGATAAAACTGCCCTTTTCAGGGAACATTGCCAACAAGTTCCGAAGACCCACTATTCTTCAGCTGAACATCGAAGGCCTCACTGCAAGCAAGATGAATGTTCTTCATCACCTCGCTCTGCAGTCTGAGGCACTCGTCATCCTACTGCAGGAGACCCACTGCACTGATGCAGAGAAGTTGGTGCTACCACACTACCAACTAGCTGGGTCTTCTTTAAGCCGGAAGCATGGCCTTGCCACGTTTGTCAACGAGCGACTGAGATACACGCTTTTGGACCAATCTCCACCAACATCGGAGATCAAGTGGCTGTGTGTGGACGTTGATGGTTATAAAATAGTCAACGTCTACAAACCATCGCCAACGCGATTGCGAACCCTGGATCTCCCAGTGTTTCCTCACCCCTGTCTTTATGCTGGCGATTTTAACTGTTGTCATGCTGACTGGGGTTATGACGACAATAGTCCGGACGGTGAGTGCTTGGCTGGATGGGCAAGTATTAATTGTCTTGCCCTGCTATATAATGCCAAGGACGCTGCCAGTTTTTATTCCGGCCGCTGGAACACTGGCACCAATCCAGACCTAGCTTTCGCCAGCGTAGGTCCAAACAGTCGCTTACCGGATAGACGTGTCCTTGACAAGTTTCCCAGGTCACAACATCGACCTTCGCTTATTACATCACCAAGGTTTGCTATGGCAGTGCCAAGCATGCCTGTTAAGCGATGGAACTTCCGCAAGGCCAAATGGAGTCACTACATTGCTTTGACGAATAAATTCGCAAAGACTTTGTTGCCGCCTGATTCACTTGATGTGGATGCGGCTTACCAGGACTTCTGTAACACCATTAAGAAAGCAGCCAAAAAGACTATCCCACGCGGGTATCGAAATAACTATATTCCGTGTTGGGATGCAGAGTGTGAATCCCTCTATAAAACCTTTCTGCAGTCTCCTCAGGGAGATGACTCAAGTTTGGCTGCTACAGCTCTGCTTGCCAAGCTTGACAGAAAGCGTAGGGATCGATGGTCCGAAGCAGTTCGAAGCATTGACTTCTCACACTCTAGTCGAAAAGCGTGGAGTATTTTGAACAACTTTACTGGTAGGTCACGACACTCTCCTCGTCACTGTCCCGTTTCAGCCGATGCCATTGCATCTCAGCTGGTTAGAAATGGGAAATACGAGGCTGTTGATCGCAAGTCATCTCGACTTGTCTTTCAAGAAGTGTGTGACCTTTGGAGGGCCACAACACCAGACGCAGTAAATATCTTTGACAATTTTTCACAGAGAGAATTTACTGCTGCCCTTCAGCACTTAAAACCAGGTAAAGCTCCGGGTCCTGATTCCATCTGCCCCGAGCTTATACTCCATACCGGAGCTGCTTTGAAGTCCTGGTTACATGACTTCCTTTCTTCCTGTTTGCGCCGACTCAAAATTTCCAAGATCTGGAGAAGAGCGCTTGTGGTTGCGATCCCAAAACCATGAAAGCCCGTTGGGGATCCAAAAAGTTATCGACCGATATCTCTTCTCTGTGTCCCCTACAAGATCCTCGAGAGGCTTATCTACGGCCGCGTTGAACCATTAATCGATCCACTGCTCCCTAAAGAGCAGGCTGGGTTCCGACGCGGGAAGTCAACCGTAGATCAAGTTGTTCTGCTAACCCAGAACATCGAGGATTCTTTCGAGGCTAAAAAGAAGGCCGGTGCCGCATTTATCGATGTGACAGCTGCTTATGACACTGTCTGGCATCGTGGCCTTACTGCAAGCTGCTAAGACTACTTCCGGATAAGCACATGGTCAAAATGATCATGGAGCTTGTCCGAAATCGAAGTTTCACCCTTACCACCGGTGACAGCAAGCAAAGCAGGCTACGTCGTCTTAAAAACGGCGTTCCTCAGGGATCGGTCTTGGCTCCCCTCCTATTTAACATCTATACGTATGATCTTCCTTCCATGATTTCCAGAAAGTTTGCTTATGCTGATGATTTAGCATTGTTGCACTCTTCTGGAAACTGGAAGGACTTGGAGAGGACCTTAAGCCAAGACATGTCTACACTTTCAGCGTATCTCCAGACTTGGAGGTTGAAGCTCAGTCACACTAAGACGGTGACGGCAGCCTTTCACTTAAATAACCGAGAGACCAAACGTGAGCTAAAGGTCTACAACAACAATAGACTTTTACCGTTCTGTCCAACCCCTACTTACCATGGGGTAAAACTGGACAGATCGCTCACGTTTCGTCACCATTTAGTGGCATTGCGCAAAAAACTATCCTCGCGCGTCACACTGCTGAGGCGACTCGTGGGCTCGGGATGGGGTGCTGGTGCTAAAACACTACGCATAGCCACCTTGTCTCTAGTCTACTCAACAGCTGAGTACTGTGCGCCAGTCTGGTGTTGCAGTGCTCACACTCGCCTCATTGACAGTGTCTTGAATGACGCCTTGCACATAGTTACTGGATGCCTGCGTCCCACTCCAACGGAACACCTACCTGTACTCTCAGGCATCCAGCCAGCTGAGCTTCGCCGAATGGGAGCGACACTCTCCTTGGCTTACCATGGATCTCTGGACCCCGATCATATCTTGCATGGTCTTTTAAGTGGGTCCTCAGATACTGGCCAAGTGAGACTGAGATCCAGACGCCCGTTTGTGCCAAGTGCGCGGAATCTTTTAGACAATCTTGCCAGACTTGGCATCCACGCCTCTGAATGGACGAATCACAAATGGAACGCGGAGTACTGTGAAAGTGCTTCCAGGCTCCGTGCTTTTGTGCCCGGGATCAGTGTCAGGCCTGTTGGGATGGGCTTACCTCGAGCAGCTTGGGTTAAGCTCAACCGCCTGCGGACTGGTGTTGGGCGATTCCATTCGTCCATGCACAAATGGGGTCTCGCTCCTTCACCGAATTGCGAGTGTGGCGCCTCAGAGCAAACCGCAGACCATGTACTAACAGCGTGCCCTATACATCGGGCACCACATGGAGCACGAGGTCTGACGGTTTTGGATGACGAAACTCGATGCTGGTTAATGACATCACTGCCAGCATCTGATCCAGGCAGTGCAGCAGTCTGGGGTAGTAAAAGGATAAATCCTCGGCCCCAGTTCTGTTTGTGTCTGGCCTGGAGTGGATGCCCTTCAAACGACGACGACGACTTTATTGCAAATTGAAGAAAGTGCAAAAACTTTTGTTATAAGTCCTTTTTTTGGTATGACTAGCCTTATTTTCCTCATTAAACTTGCAGTTTTTCGATGTGCAAGTTAGTGTTGCATCTGCCTCAATCACTGCTTCAACATCATCAGTAGTAGGCTTATTACTGTTATCGTCGAACTTTTTTAATCAGCTATCCATTGATTAAAATAAAATAATGTAAATCAAAATTCAAAATTAACTTCACTTAGTAAGATTAATTCAAAGCTAAATAATAATAATATTAAATGATAAACAATAACTATTATTAATCAATTATTTTTTACTTTAGAAAACAGTTCGAAAACGTTTAGTTTTTTCTGTAAAAATGCTTGCTACCTAGCCTCTCGTCTGCCGAGTTCTTATGGCGTCATAAACCGAAATGACAAAACAAAAAGTTATACATCCAGCTGTGCTACGTGATGCGAATGTGGAAACGTTCATCCGCTGTCAATTAACAAAGTCTCATTATTCAACACTAAAACTAGGCTTACTTACGTAGATCTACCGCTAAGTTAAAAACGATGTTTTGCACAATTGTACCAGTTTTATACGTGTTAAAAGTACAATAGTTTATGCAGTACTTTTTGTAAAATTGGTATACATTCTGCGACCCCTGAAGTTTGTTACGCGACCCTGCAAGGGACCCCAAGTTTGGGAAGCCCTGGTCTAGCACCATTCCTCTGAATAATTGGCAATTGATTTCTTGATTTATTTTTGTACTATAACACTGGTCAACAAAAAAAATTTTTTTTTCTTGCATGAGCTTTGAGAACGGCGTTAAGGTAAATTTGGGGTGCTGAATCCGAATCTGAGCTCAGATTTTCTCTATCACATCACGTTTTTGTGCAATTTGCATGTTTTATAGTGCTGCATTGTGTGAAAGTTGCTCGTTCGCTCAGATGTTTGATGCCATTAATCAAGCACAAAAGCAACTTCAAAAGCATAGTTTTTAAACCAGGCTTGCGAAATGGGAAAAAAAGGCCATAATATTGTTTATGGCGCCGGAAAGTTGTGAGAAACTCAACTTCGTATTTCGACGTTGAATACGAGAACTAGCTATGAAGTTACAAAAATTGCACTTTGCAGACAAGATAGTAAGGTTAAGAAAGGTTGTTCTTCTGAAACATACGTTTGTTTGTAACAGCAATAGTTTCTAAACAAGAGTGTTTGTTAATATGTTACAGGTTCAGTAATACTTACAGTTCAGTGTTTTTAAAGCTTTTATTCTGTTTAATCTTACGTTAAGTTCTTAACATGTTTGTGACTTTCAAGCGAAGAAAATGCTGCAATGACCCTGATATTTTCTGTTATATCTGTGGTTGTTTTACTTTACCACCTCAAAGACGTAATATCAATAGCTTTATCAAAAAATTTACCTTGCTTATTTTGGAGTACCGCTTGGTGACCAGGACAAAAGTTGGGCGCTTCACGAAGTTTGCATAACGTGTGTCAAAACATTGAGATCCTGGTCTCAAGGAAAGAATGCGAAGCTCAAATTTGGTGTGCCAATGGTATGGAGAGAACCAAAAGACCACGTTGATGACTGCTACTTCTGCCTCGTAAATGTCAAAGGATTCAACAAGAAAAACAAGCAACACTTGCAATACCCAAACATACATTCTACTATGCGACCAATTCCCCATAGTAATAAAGTACCTGTACCCATTTTCACCAAGCTTCCGGACATTGATGAGGACCAGCTTAGGTCTTCCACGTCTTCAAACAATTCTGATGATGATGATGATGAAAAACAGGATATAGCGCACGAGGCATGGAATGCTGGCCGAGTTTCTTTGTATAGTCAATATTAATTGAATGATTTAATACGAGATTTAAATTTTCTAAAGCAATCCGCTGAAGTGCTGGCTTCCAGACTGCAGGAAAAACATCTTCTCAAAGCTGGTACAAGTGCTTCATTTTATCGGGAAGAGAAATTAAGAAAGTATTTTCAGTTTGATGGCCAGCTTGTTTACTGTACAGATGTTGAGGGGCTTCTTCTTGCTATGGGTTTGTCTGCATATCGTTCAAATGACTGAAGACGTTTTGTTGATAGCTCAAAAAGAAGCCTTAAGTGTGTCCTGCTTCATAATGGTTACCAGTATTGATCCATCCCTATAGGACACTCTGTCACTCTGAAGGAAAACTACAAAAACATCAAGGTTGTGCTTGAAAGACTGAAGTACTGCGTTCACCAATGGTTGATATGTGTGGATTTAAAAATGGTGAATTTCCTATTAGGTCAGCAAGGAGTTCATACCAAATATCCTTGCTTTTTATGCTACTGGGATAGTAGAGCCAACGAAGAGCATTGGGTAAGAAAAGAATGGCCACCAAGAAATACAATAAAACATGGAGAAAATAATATCGTCAATAACCCCCAAGTTGATCGGAAAAACATCATTTTGTCGCCACTACACATCAAAATTGGACTAATGAAGCAATTTGTCAAAGCACTTGATCGTTCTGGAGACTGTTTTGAATACATTTGCTCAACCTTTCCTGGCCTTAGCTATGAGAAGAAAAAAGCAGGGATATTTGATGGGCCCTCAGATCAGAACGTTGCTCAGGGACCAGTATGTCGTGACTACAATGACTGTCCTTGAGGCTCGAGCTTGGAAAGCATTTTCTAAAGTGTTCCATAACTTTTTTGGTAATAAGAGAGCCGACAATTATATAGAGTTGGTGGAGGAGCTTCTTCTCAGCCTACAAGACCTTGGGTGCCGAATGAGCATTAAAGTGCACTACTTGCACAGCCACCTCAGCGAATTCCCCGCGAATCTTGGCGACGTTAGTGAGGAGCAAGGAGAGCATTTCCATCAGGATGTCAAAGTGATGGAAGAACGTTATCAAGATCGATGGAACTGCAACATGATGGCAGATTACTGCTGGAGTTTGATGAGAGATATCCCTTACACGGTTCATAAAAGATTAGCAACAAAAAGAAAATTTTTGATTCCATATGTGATTTCGTTTGTGCTAAACTATGCGTTGGATTTGTGTACAGTCGTATTGATTGTTGCGATGTGACAGTGTTACTTTTTCGTATATTTTTTGCTTGGTTTTGCTTAAACCTGCTAATGTAATTTTGTGAGAATGACACAAAACGAAAAAACTTAGATTTTCATTAATGTCGTACCTGTGCTGAGCATAATGCTCCAGATTGTGTATTTTCAATATATTTCACGTATTTACTATTTATATATGATGTGGTCAATAATACACAAACACAGTTTAAGACTACAAATAGCTTTGAAAAGTCATTTTAAAGGAGATACTTCCTTCCATTGTAAACATTATTCCATTTAAGGGCACTTAAACGCAACATAAATTTTTTAATTGTTGGCAAAAATTAGCAATTTTTAAACAAAAAAGGTTTCACATCTTAAAAACGTGACGTGATGAGCAAAAACTAACACCAAATTTGGATTCAGCGCACCCAAATTACCCAAAATCAGTTGAAAAAGTTCATGCAAGAAAAATCGTGTTGACCAGTGTAATCTAAATAGCTTTATTACTTTATAATAAGACTTAAAAGTCTTGTCAAATAATGCAAACGATTATAGAGAATAATTTTTAAAAAGAATCTAAACTCAATTTCCATTTATGAGCATTAATTTGCTTGCTGCGTCAATTGACGTCTTTGGTAATTGCAGGCAGTTGTACGTTTATTTTTGTGACTGATGATTAAAATTTTCTGAAACTTTAACAGATTGCAGTGACCTAAAAAAAATAAAAGTCATAAAGTTTCAAGAAAAAATACAGTTTATGCTTTAAGCAACAAAGCTTTGAAATTAAAAAAGTCTCAATTGATGAGTATGGAAATTATAATGTTAATTATAAGTGGGTGACTATGCAGAGTCGCATAAAATATTATTTAAGGCCACAGATTTCCACTGTGGCTCTAAACAAAGCAAGCGCAAATTTGACTAAAGGTTGAAAAATATTCTTATTTGTGATGTTGACCTTTGACATATTGAAGATGTCTTTAGACGTTAATAATATCGCAGCTTTTTATTTGTGTTCAGAATTTTTTTCAATTTCTTCATATTTCTTCTTGGTAATGTTTTTTTTCGGGGTCCACAAAGTTTTCTGTTTTAAAATAAAAAAGATAAACATAAATCATCAGCATAGGCTCAATTCAACTTAGTTTAAAATTGGTTATGTAAACGAATTTAAAGACCAAAAACACACATAACTTAAAAAATACAGGTTAACAATTAATCTTTCATGATATTTTACAATTTATTAATTCATTATGGTTGTAATGAATTTATCAGCATTAGAACGACAAACTGCATTTCCTCAAAGTACATGTGCGACGGAGTTAAAGATTGTGAAGATGGTTCCGATGAAATAGAATGTTCTTGTTTTGAGGATGAATTTCAATGCAGTTCTCGCCTTGAATATGGACACGTGCAAGAAAATCTTTATCAATGTATTTCAATGAATTCCATAGATGATGGAAAAGTTGATTGTCTGAGTACAAATGACGAAAGGTAAAAAGTGTTTTTTCGTTTGGAAAAAATTTAATTAAAAACAATCAAATTAGTTCGTTAAAATCAGGTGAAAAAAAGATTTTTAAATCAATTTTATTTTGTACTTGAAGTTCAAACATTTTAACAAATATAATTGTAGAAATCATTTTTTCTTGAATATACAATTTTCCTGTTGCAATGTTTTTAAGAGAAATTAGTTTTCGGAAAATTTTAGACGTTATTATCAAATCAATGGAAACAGTTTTGAAATATTATTACATCATAAAAACACTGACGACACGGAGATTGCATCATGATTAGCAGGCTTGAATTTAAAATATTATTTGTTGATTTTATTACTTGGTTCAGTAAATCTGTACTCAGCTCAGACAGCAGTCAATCAGTAAAGATTTTTCAGCGTCACCAAGGCACCAACCAATAATCGACAAAGTTTAGTAATGAAGCAATTTAGGTCGCTGATGATGACGACCCAACCACTTGAGGAAGGCATAGTCGAAAACAGGTTAAAAACTGCCGTGAGTTTCAAGTTATGCAAGACTTTAAAAACAAAAAAAAGAAGAATACTCGTATATAGTTTACTTAGTTATAATGCTGCTATTGGTCTAACATTTTTTTGAAAATATATCAATTTGATTTTAAAATAATATCAGACTCCATGCTACGTGCAGTTCTTTTTAAAAAGTCTATCTTAAATCGGCAAGTTGCCACAACAGTGTGACACGCGAAGATAGTTTTTTGCAAAATGCCACTAGATCAGGGGTGTCAAACTTATTTTGTGCTGTGGGCCATATTTATGCACTTAAATTTTACGCGTGCCGAACAATTCTTCAAACAAATAACGTTCAATAATTTCATTTTCTTTTCATTCGTAGCATCATGATTCGAAGAAACTTGACATCGTTTGGCAATGGTAAGCAAGTTTATATCTGGCACCAAAGTTTGTGCATTCGCCACTTTCAACTTTGAGTTGAAATGTAAACCCATCAGTTGTCATCGAAATCGAATTCATCGAAATTTAAGTTCATCAAAAAGAACAGTTGTTTGCAGACGTAAGTACCTGCGGAACATTGACATGACTTTTGACGCCGATTCTTTTAATTGGGAGTAGGCCGATTCAACGTACTGATTAAACGTTATGATATCAACATTTGCAAATTTATCCTTGAGAACACTGTTGCACTTCAATTCAATTAGCTTCATTTGATATTTTAGTGACACCTCTTCAGAGCTGACGGAGAAAGGATACTGAAAATAGCAAAATCAGTTTCCAAAGCTTTGAAATCAGCAAATCTCTCATCGAATGCGTTGGCTATGCTTTGATCTTGTAACAGTATTTTTGATCTCAATGCGGTCGTTTTTGTCTTGCAAAGTTTTAAAAGTAGCAAAATGAAATGTATTTCCAGGTGCAAGCAGGTTTCGAATAATTGTAATTTCAACTTAAACGCACGAATAGCATCGTATAATTCAGTAACTAATTTGCTGCAACTTTGCAGATGTTTATTTAGAAATTTTAAATGGTCAGTTGTATCCACCATAAGGCTACATCTTGAACCCAATCACTGTTCTTCAGCTCCTTGACATCTCTCCCCTTTTTAAACATAAAAGCCTGTATTGCGCTTTTTAATTCATAAAAGCGTTTCGCAACTAATCCGCAACTTAGGCAACAAACCTCAGTTTGATAAGGTAGACCAGATGCGTCAGTTTCATCTAACATCTTGCTAAATTGTCTATGATTCAGGCCTCTTGCACGTATAAAATTAACTGTTCCAACAACAACATCCATGGCATGATTCATTTTTAGTAGTTTACTGCAAAGTACTTTCTTATGAATTATGCAATAAATGCAGCTAATTTGTTGATTCGAATACATTGATAAGACTTTAATTTTCAAAAAATTTGCCACACCTGCTTTTCTTCCAGCCATATGAGGGGCTCCATCCGTAGCCAGTCTTACAAGTTTAGTCCAGGCAACGCCTAGCTTATTAAGAGCATCGACTAGTTTCATGAAACTATCATCTGCTTTGGTAGTCCCACTCATAGGTACTATTTCCACTAATTCTTCAGTTATTTTTACATCACTATCAACACCGCGTATATAGATAGCAAGCTGGGCAGTGTCCCTCCCCTCTGTGCTTTCATCTTTTGCAACTAAATATGCTACAAAATGTGCAACTTTTTTGCTGAGCTGTTGTTGAATGTTTTCTGATAAGTCACAAATTCTGTCTACTAAAGTATTTTTTGAAGACTTACATTGGCAAAATCTTGACGTTTTTCAGGAAAAATTTCTTCTACAGCTATGAGCATGCAAGTGTTCACAAAACTCTCTTCCGAAAAGCTCTTTGATGACATCGCTATTTGCTGTGCGATTCTGTAACTTGCCTTGACTTCAACACTACTAGTTTAATGGAAATTCATAAATACAGACTGCTGATTCTGAAGCAACTTCTGTAATTTTTTGAATTTTTCTTCACAAAACATTCCACGAAATTTGTCCTACTTCGAAGCATGTTTACTGCTGTAGTGCCGCCTTATGTTATACTCCTTTACTAAAGCAACGTTTTACATACATGTTAAGCATGTTGGTTTTCCTTTCAGTTCATCAAAAAAAATATATACATATATCTTCCGACTCTCCTGCATTACAGGATGCTTGTCATCTACTTTTCTTCTCTTTGATAACATCATACCCCTTGAACTGTAAAGTTAAGAGTAAGAGTAAAAGCTGATTTATTGTTATTATTAAATCATAATGTAGGGTTGTGGCATTAAAAAACGTAACTCAGTCTTGCCGAATATGGAGATAAAATTCTGAATAAAGACGCGAGTCACAAAATAAAGCAAGGTGGGCCAGATTTGACCTGTGGGTTGCCAGTTTGACACCTCTGCACTAGATGGTGACAAAACGTGAGCTATCTGTTCAGTTTTACCCCTCCATGGTTATAAGGTAAAGAACGTATTTTATGTAAATCGCATTTTCTTTTTCTGAGTGTTTGGAGATTGCTTGGAAACAGTTTACACATTATAGGGTTGCCATTGTGGCTTTGTTAAGACCAAACCTGAAAACGTTTAAGCTTTTTTGAAGGTTTTGTCCTTTCAAATAAAAAAATATGTACCTTGTAAACCAATATTTTTGTTTAAATAGTTGAAGTTTGTGAAAAAATGTTAAAATTTTTAGTGTTGGCTAATCCTTCGATCGTCTTCACCTTAAGTTGAGACGTAAATAAAGATTTTGGATACTGATTAAAACTGATGACCTTTTTGTATTTTTTATTTTTTACCTTAAAAATTTGAGACGTCACTAGAGAAAAAAACAATTTGGCCTTATTTTTTAGTTTTGCCTTCATTTGATAGTTTGGTTAGCCTTTTTTGAAAAATTCATCTGGCAACCCTGATAGATTCTGTTGCATAAAACAATTTATTGTTTAACTGAAACAAAAGTTTTTTGAATATTAATCCAGCAAACAAAATTCAATTTTTACAATAAATAGTTTTTATTAAACTTTTTTGTTACTATTTAGTCGTGTGGAAAAAACTTAAATGAACTACTGCATATTTTAGGGTTTATGCTGACGCTTTCAGACAATTAAACAACATCTGATTTTTCATGATTGTCTTTCACTTTGCATTTAAAGTAACAGACCGTTTCTACAACAAAAAAATACGGGGTATTTTTTATGTATAAGATTACTTGTTTAAAAAAGTTTTGTCAAAAGTTGATAGTTTTTGGATTTAGATTTTTTGAACGAAAAACAAAACAAAAACAAGACGTTCGATACAATTGAATTTTAATAAAGCAGGGCTTCCAACTTGTATAAATTCATAACTGGACTTAAGTCTTAAATTTACACAAATGAATTATTTTCTCCCAAAATATTTTCAAGCCAGAGTTTAAAAAACGATCCTTACTTATTGCAAGCTGTTTGATAAATTTATTTCAAAAGTTAAATGGAGAGCAAAAAAGCTTTGCTCTAGAAATTTAAAAATAATTTTTTATGTAGACGTCAAGTAAAAACCTTCTTTCGTTTTCGTTTGACTTTCGCAATAAATTTTACGTTTGAACGTCAATATGTCGTTTTTGTTAAATTTGATATGATTCCTGGTCTAAAATGATTATCCTATTATATTCCGACGTGTTTGTAGTTTTAAAATACTCCGCTTGTTGGAAACCTCTGAATAAAATCAACTTAGACAACTCAAAAATATCAATAATTTGTTCATTATATGAAATATTAAATTTGGTTCATGATTCTCACAATATAGCAAAGTAATAAGATCTACTGCATGATTTTCCTTCTTTGGATTTAACTGATTCATAGTTTGCTTATCCGCGTTCAAACTGCTTTTATGAACTCTGTAGAAATGATGAATGTCTTCGAGCAATGTGGAAAAATATTTTCAACACTCATTGATCTCATCATCTACATCGTCTTTTTTTAAACCCTATGAATATTTAGTGGTGAATATTTAAAATGAGGGACCTGAAGCAAAATCCTAATCAGTAGCCCCCGACAAATGACACAAAAATTTTATTAAGACTTTAGCGATGTTATCTAGAGTGGTCGAGTAGTTAGAGCGCCGGGATTGTGATCAATATAATCTCGGTTCAAAACCTACTAGGTCATTCTGTTGCGTCCTTGGAATAACACTTTACGGCAGGCACATTCCCCTGGTTGGTGTTCTTTGCAAGCAGTTATAAATTTCAGTCATATCTCTACTAAATTTGAAGCGGAGAGCAATATCTTGGCATCTTCGGAAGCAGGACGGGGTAATTGTTTACTCTATGTATTAGCTCCTCCGTTGCTTTTATGTAAGTCAGGAGATAAACATAAAGATAAAATAAAAAGGAAAAAAGATAGACTTCCAAATATTGGAAAAGAATTAATGCTGATAAGAAACTTGAAATAACTGAAATCCGTGACGTGGATACGGATTCGAGTATTTATGGACTTATAGGGTACTAAAAATGCATAATTTTTCAAAACATTATGTCGTTTTAGTAGTCTATAAGTCCATAAATACTCGAATCTATGTCCAAGAATTTCAAATTTACTAAAACATTTGCCCAGTCTTTTCCACGCATTGCATTGTATATACCTACTAAGCATACATCAAAAGCAACTTCAAGTCATCAACTGTTGATTTAGGTACTTGAGTTGAGTTCTTGTTGTTTGTAAAGAAGACTCAAACTTAGTTCAATTCTGTCCAAGACTTTTCCAGTTTAGTTCCGTTCAACTGAACGAAACTAAACTGGACTTGAAATCGGTTTAAGCTTCTTGACAAGGAACTCAAACTCAGTTCATATTTGAAAGTTGTAAATTGTTGGATTGTTGTCCGCATTCACACAATCTGTCAGAGGTATACTTTTAACACTAGAACTACCGGGATTTTTTTAAACCGAGAATTACCACGGTGTCCTATAGGACACCTTGGTAATGCTGCGTATTTTTATGTCCGAATTCTAGTGCTTGAGTGTTTTTACACATTCTACGTAAAGTTAGTTTTTTAAAAAACGCATTTAAATGTAATTTGCCACATGTACAATTTTAAAATAGGGAGCAAATAAATGTTGTTGCATTGTTACAGCCTGTTGCATAACATTTCCTGCATTTTTGTGACCCAGGTTTTAGAGCAATGCTTGTTTTGCTTTGTTGTTTGTGGCTCAAACATTCAATAAGCCAAGTATAAAGTCTCTTCGTAATATTTGGTTATCAGTAGACTTTACAAAAAGAGACACGTGCGTTGATTGCTGCTATGTCAAGATTGTTACCCCATACTGCTAGTGGCCACTTCTTGGAAGTCGATCGCGTGCTATACAAACAAGCCATCTGATTAAAACTGTCAACACCAACTTTGTTCTCGTTGTAGAAACCAATTATACTTGGCTTTTTGGTAGCCGTGGTACGTGTCTACATCAGGTGTACAATGCATGGTAGATAAAAGATAGACTGCTTTTCTAGCTTTTGGTTGGTATTTTACAAACATTGTGCCACTTCGTTTGTATCAAAAAAATTTTCTGGAATTTACACATCCTTGCTGTGGTTCAATCATCACTTTTGACAGATCACTTTGATTCTTTTTTATGGTGCCGACCAAGGAGAGTTTTGCTTGTTGTAATTTCTCAGCCAATGGTGGTGATGTAAAAAAGTTATCGCAACAGGTGTTATATCCTTTGAATTAATATGTTCAGTAAGTTTTACCACAACTGATTCTCCAAGCGGCACATTAGCACGTTGTTTCTTTTCTTGCGCACCTAAGTATGGAGTAATATTTGCAACATATTTAGATTTGACATCGACCAAAACCCAAAACGTTATACCATATTTATCTGGCTTGTTAGGCATGAAGGTAATAAAAGAACAACCTGATTTTAGAGGCATAAGCTGCTTGTCAACCATCAGGGAAAAATTGCATGTGTACTTGTATTGACACATGAAAGTAAAAGTATTAAAAACATCCCGTATTGGTGCAAACTTGTCAGTTGCAGGAACCACTTCTTATTCTGTTTAGCGTGTTGTCGAATTGCAAATACTTCAATATTTTTGTAAATTTGTTTCGTGGCATTATTTCAAATAAAAAGGGAATTCCGTATCTCTTGTTCCACAAAAATGAAACGGATGATTTTTTTCCATACAGCCCTCTGGCATATTTCCGAGTAATAAAAGTTTCAAGTTTATCTAAGCGTAGAGAAAAGTCTATGTTACCACTGCGTACAGCTTCTGCAGTGATGAACTTAACTATTGCCCTCAGTATTGGCTCATGAATAAACAGCTTCCAAGCGCTGTATGGTGTATTATACCGGATGAAACACAACGAGGTGCCCCTGGAGTTGCAGTAAAAGGGTTGTGCAAAAACGTTCTACCTGTTAGTACAGGTTTGCAAAATGTCCAAATTGTTTCGTTTTTACCAGCTATATCACTAGCAGCTGCATGTTGTGTGCTTGTGTCCCTTTCATCATTTAATTCATCTTCATTACTACCTTTCCTGTCAATAATTGTTGAACTTGCAGCAGAGGAAACGGAAGATAATAATTGCGGAATTGCATCCTCTTCATCACTTGAAAGATCGTCATTAGTGTCCCAAATAGTGATTATATCAACAACTTCGTCAGATGTTATTCTCGGCTGCGTCATGGTTTGTTTACAAATCCAAACTACAGTATTTACAAATAAAAACAAAATCTTAAAAAAAATTAGTTTTTAACTATATAGATGTATTGTAGCTGCAGAGAAATGCACAAAATAAATATTTCTTAGCGGTAGGCTACTTTGTAACCCTAATATAATATCTTCCTACTATTAATCATACTATAGTCATTTCAAGAAATATTCCTGCGGCTAAACTTAGCACTAAACATCAACCACATTTTGTTTTCAATAATTACTGTACTCAGCAGTAGCACCAATACCGCAATGCTGAACTACTATAATCAAAAATATAAACGTTAAACCTGCTGTCGCAATTTTACAAATGTTACTAATTAGAGAAACTACATTAGACGTGGAAAAAAAGAAACACAATAACATTATAACTAGTGTGTTTTAACAAGCAGCTATTGATTGCAGAAGAGCTTTAAAGTTAAAATTTAGGTTAGTAGACCGATACAGCGTATACTGACCTGTAGGACACCATCGTAATTCTAGTGTAAAAAATCAAAAAAGTGGAATAATTTTTTTAATTTATACCGTGAGAATTCGTGCAAAAGGACATTACTATCTAAACTAAATTTTGTTAAAAGTCAAAAAATTTCAGAGAAAAAGCTCTTATTCCGAAGGGGGAATTGCAGAAAAAAATAACCGATGTTCTACAGGACATTTTGGTAATTCTAGCGTTAAAATTCTGCCACTATGTTACAATAGATATTCAAGCCAAAGTCTTGATAGTCTCAAACCTACTAATTAAAACAATAAATTTGTTAAAAGTATGTTTCAATAAAACTAAAAATTGGACTGACTTAATGGTAGGCTACTATCATAGACAAAAACTATCTCTTTAAGCAATAAAAAACAAATTTGCACTGATTACAAAACAACAACAAGAAAAAGAATTTTTTTATTGGACATATAAAAAACAATAACAAAATTAAGCCAACCGAGCAAAATTATGTTAAATCTCACGGATTACGTTAATTGCACAATGTTACAATAATTTTTATCATAAGAATTGCAAAAGCTATGACCTAAAACAGTATTTCCCAAAGTTTTAGGAGTTGCGACCTACTATTTATGACCAGAGCTTATGGCGACTCAAAAAGAGTTTTGATTTTGCCTTTCACTTTTTTCTTCAAAACTCATGGTATTCTCTAAAAAAAAAGGTCTTCACTTTAGATTCAACTCCGCTTACCGTATTTTCCTCCGGCCGGTAAATCAAGGTGTTCTCTAAAAAAAAATTCAACTTCAATTAATGAATTAATGTGCAATTTTATAACTTTTTGCGACCCATAGTTTGAGAACCGCTGACCGAAAACATTATTAGAAAAAGAAGTTATAGTTTTGACTTTTTGTTAACATAAAAAAGATTAAGAAATGCTTGTGATATGAAATTTTGTAAAATATAAATACCTTAATTTGTAAAAAAAATTTAAGTTTTACTTGAAAGTTAGCATAGTTTGTAGAAATAAAAAAATTTTGGTTCTAGGCAAATTAATCTAAAAATATTAACCAAAAAAGACAATGTAGTTAGTTTATTAATATAAAGCAACCAATTATCTATTTAATATTTTCAGCTTATGTTGGTGTACCAAATATTTTTAGAACTTTTGATTAAAAAAATAGAAGTACGCAATGAAAAACACTTAATAATGCTAGCTTTAAACTAAAATTGTTAAAAAACTAACATTTATGTGAAATATTGTTGAAAGGTTTATGTTACAATTATTTGTGCATAATTCAGTTCATTTTAGTTCAGTTTCTTTTATTTCCGCTCCTCCACATGATCAAAATACAATGAAATGTTAAAAGATTTGTGAATTGATTATAGACGGGGTCAGAGAAAGGAAGAAGCAACAAAACGAGTTAATGTTGTGATTTGCTGATTAACGATGAAAAGTGTGACCCATTGTATTATGTAGAAGCAAGGTTGCTCCACCTCAATATAAAGTTGTGTCAAAAATAGAAAAAAAGAAAAAAATACAAGACCGAGATTTTTTGCGTAATAAAATGCTGCCATGAGGACGGTGCATTACTGGGACCATAGAAGTGTTTGGCTCGACGAATATGATCAGTCCTTAAAAAATATATAAAAGCATGAACATATTTTACCAGTCCAACAGGCAAACAAACCCACCAAAAGAAATCCTGTTGTGGATCAAAATATCGTTTCTTGAACAAAAACCTCAGCAAAGAAACATACAAAAAACAAACACATTAACCACCTCGGTAAAACAAAACACGGAAACAACTAAAAAAAAACATACTTCAAAAATCCACAAAAACAAATGTAAAGTAAATGAGAGAAACAGAAAAATGTGCACTAAAGTTGACTATTTTTTAGTTGGGCACAAGCTTTCGTGGGCTACTGCTCACTTCATCAGGTGCAATAGAATAAAAATGCAATCAAAACAAGTTTTACACAACGGCATTAAACGTAACAAACAGACATATGTGACGTAATGAGATACAAAAATATCGGATAAAAAAACTAAGTTTGAGAAAATATGGCAGTGCGGTATATTACAACCGTTTAAACCAAAAACATATGCGAGAAAATGGCATGTACGTATAGAACGATGCGAAATGGATAAAAAAGTGAAAAACATAAATGACGCTCACGTATACAAAAATAAGTATTACACGTAGTTAGACATGAACAAATAATCTTTATTTAAACCTTGGTTAACGCAATCGAGTTTGAAAATAATTTTTTGCTCTTCCACTTTCCGTTGTTGCTTCCACTTTTACCTTTAACTTCCTTGATTACTGTTAATTTGAGATTGTCCAAAATTTGGTTAGGTTTATTGAAATGCTCGGCTACCGGTTTGTTTCTGTTGTGCTTGATGTTGCTCCTGTGTCCGTTCATCCGTTGTCTGATAGAGTTGCTTGTTTCTCCGATATAGATTGCTTTAGGGCAGAGATTGCATGAAATTGCGTATATAATATTAAATGAATTACAGCTAAAGTTTCCGGAAATTTTTATTGGGACTCCGTTAGGACCAGTTATTGTAGGGTTAGTATTTATGTTGGGGCAGAGGTGGCATTTAGAAGATTTGCAGGGAAAAGTACCCGTGATGAAATGTTCATTTGGTAAGGAGGCAGATGTGAGTAAAAGTTTGAGGTTAGGAGGTTGACGATATGATATAAGTGGTGGTGTAGAGAAGATTTGGTTAAGATGTGGGTTTTTGTTTAGTAAAGGTTGCAAATTTTTGACGATTTTGTTGATAGATCTAAGATGAGGGTGGTAAGTGAGGACTAGGGCTGTGCGATCAGATTTTGATTTGGTTTGATATTTGAGAAGGGCTTCTCGGGGAATGGACATGGCCTTAATTATTTGGTTTTTGACAGTTTTGGATTTGTATCCAAGTGCGGTGAATGCATTTTTTAATGTTGTCAATTGTAAAATTAATTCTTTTTCATCAGAGCAGATACGCTTGTAGCGTAGAGCTTGGCTGAAAATTACGGAGGCGAAGGTGTGTGGGGGATGGGAGCGGTGGGGTGTAGATAGGTTTGGGAATGGGTGGTTTTTTTATATAGTGAAGTTTGAAATGTGTTATTTTTTAGTCTAATAATGATATCCAGAAAATTAACTTCCTCAGTTGAGTGGTTCATTGTAGCGTGAATGTTCGGGTCCTCAGAGTTAAAATCTTTGTAAAATTGTAATAGTTTTTCTTCTCCGTGTATCTAAACCATTTATTTTACAAAGAATTTGAGTAAAAATGTCAAAAAAACTATTACAATGTCTAAGTACGTGTAATACTTATTTTTGTATACGTGAGCGTCATTTATGTTTTTCACTTTTTTATCCATTTCGCATCGTTCTATACGTACATGCCATTTTCTCGCATATGTTTTGGTTTAAATTGTTGTAATATACCGCACTGCCATATTTTCTCAAACTTAGTCTTTTTTATCCGATATTTTTGTATCTCATTACGTCACATATGTCTGTTTGTTACGTTTAATGCCGTTGTGTAAAACTTGTTTTGATTGCATTTTTATTCTATTGCACCTGATGAAGTGAGCAGTAGCCCACGAAAGCTTGTGCCCAACTAAAAAATAGTCAACTTTAGTGCACATTTTTTTGTTTCTCTCATTTGATTTGAAACGTTGACACGGCTCTCCCAATTCTATTCCTTCTAATTCTTCGATGATAAAATGTAAAGTAGTAATAAAAGTAAAAAATAAAATTTATGTGACAGTTAAAAAATTGTTCATGTAGAAACAAGAGTGATCCTGCAAAATTTTCTGCGAGTCATTTTTTGACCATCGTAAAATTGAAGATTTTTAAATTGTTCAGTTTGTCAGTTCGATGTTTTGGGTTAGCAGAACAACTTAATCTACGGTTGACTTCCCGCGTTGAAACCCAGCCTGCTCTTTAGGGAGCAGTGGATCGATTAATGGTTCAACGCGGGCGTAGATAAGCCTCTCGAGGATCTTGTAGGGGACACAGAGCAGAGATATCGGTCGATAACTCTTTGGATCCCCCATGGGCTTTCATGGTTTTGGGATCGCGACCACAAGCGCTCTTCTCCAGATCTTGGAAATTTTGAGTCGGCGCAAACAGGAAGAAAGGAAGTCATGTAACCAGGACTTCAAAGCAGCTCCGGCATGGAGTATAAACTGTGGGCAGATGGAATCATGTCCTGAAGCTTTATCTGGTTTTAAGTGTTGGAGGTCAGCAGCAAATTCTCTCTGTGAAAAATTGTCAAAGATATTTACTGCGTCTGGTGTTGTGGCCCTCCAAAGGTCAGACACTTCTTGATAGGCAAGTCGTGAAGACTTGCAATCAGCAGTCTCGTATTTCCCATTTCTAACCAGCTGAGATGCAATAGCATCGGCTGAAACGGGAGAGTGACGAGAAGAGTGTTGTGACCTATCAGTAAAGTTGTTCAAAATACTCCATGCTTTTCGACTAGAGTGTGAGAAGTCAATGCTTCGAACTGCCTTGGACCATCAATCCCTTCGCTTCCTGTAAAGCTTGGCGAGAAGAGCTGTAGCAGCCAAACTTGAGTCGTCTCCCTGAGGAGACTACAGAAAGGTTTTATAGAGGGATTCACACTCTGCATCCCAACACGGAATATAGTTATTTCGATATCCGCGTGGGATAGTCTTTTTGGCTGCTTTCTTAATGGTGTTACAGAAGTCCTGGTAAGCCGCATCCACATCAAGTGAATCAGACGGCAACAAAGTCTTTGCGAATTTATTCGTCAAACCAATGTAGTGACTCCATTTGGCCTTGCGGAAGTTCCATCGCTTAACAGGCATGCTTGGCACTGCCATAGCAAACCTTGGTGATGTAATAAGCGAAGTTCGATGCAGTGACTTGGAGAACTTGTCAAGGACACGTCTATCCGGTAAGCGACTGTTTGGACGTACGCTAGCGAAAGCTAGATCTGGATTGGTGCCAGTGTTCCAGCGGCCGGAATAAAAACTGGCAGCATCCTTGGCATTATATAAGAGGGCAAGACAATTAATACTTTCCCAGCCAGCCAAGCGTCCGGACTGTTTTCGTCGTAGCCCCAGTCAGCATGACGACAATTAAAATCGCCAGCGTACAGACAGGGGTGAGGAAACACTGGGAGATCCAGGGATCGCAATCGCGTTGGCGATGGTTTGTAGACGTTGACTATTTTATAGCCATCAACGTCCACACACAGCCACTCGATCTCCGATGTCAGTTGAGATTGGTCCAAAAGCGTGTATCTGAGTCGCTCGTGGACAAACGTGGCAAGGCCATGCTTCCTGCTTAAAGAAGACTCAGATAGTTGGTAGTTCGGAAGTACTAACTTCTCTGTATCAGTGCAGTGGGTCTCCTGTAGTAGGATGACGAGTGCCTTAGACTGCATAGCGAGGTGATGAAGAACGTTCATCTTGCTTGCAGTGAGACCTCCGATGTTCAGCTGAAGAATAGTGGGTCTTCGGAACTTGTTGGCAATGTTCCCTGAAGAGGGCAGTTTTATCCAAGCATTGCTCCGTCCTAAAAAGTACGTTTGCCGATTACCAGACCCACACTGAACATCGGAATAAGTGGATACCCTTTCGTTTTGGTAGGTTTGGTTTTGGTCTTTCATCTTTAACACCAATGAACAGACTTAATCACGGCCCAGGCTGCGAGAAAGCACCTACCATATGGGCCAAAAAATTGTTCAGTTGTTTTTCTAAAACATAAGAAAAAGAGAACCAGCAAAAAATATTAAATGATAACTTATGTAAAAGTTTATGTGTTTAATTGAAAAATACTTTAGACTTTTTAACAAATATACTCAAAGACTTAGATAGTTTTATCTTCTCAGGTAACTTTTTCTATATTTTTATGGCAATGTATCTTATTGATTGTTTTGTTGCTGTGTTTTTGCATGATTTTGGCATGATTCGAGAGTTACTTTTAATAATTACGTAGACGTTTTTTTTGGAAATATATGGTAAAATGTTGACGGTAATTGTTTGTGGAATGACTTGTACATGCAAATTGAAATATTTAATTTATAGAGTTGTTGCATATTAAAAATATTATCTTTACTTAATTCTTTGTTGAGTTTTTTGCGGGATTAGTGCAAATTATCATATTAATAAACTTGTTGCAGATTCTTTGTAATTTATTAAATAACACAGTGTGTCCATTGCATTAAGTTGTAATGCAATATCTTATATGACTCAGAATTAATGAATAAAAAAGTGTAAGTAGTGCTTCTTAAGTTAGAAAAGACTGACTATCATTACCACAAATAGCGATGATTTTAGTTTGCTGATCTTCATTGCCATATAATCTTTCCATGTTAGACGTTTATTGAATGTAACACTTAACAACCTGATTGAGGCGATTCTTTCAATTTAATTTTTTCTAATAGTTAAAACTGATTCTTTTAACAATATTTTTGTGGTACTAGAGCTGAATAAAATCTATTTATTTTTATGACATAAAGGGAAAGCTTATTTGCTATTAGCTAGTTGACGATGTTTTTGAGTTCTTCATTTCTTTTTGAAATAATAAATTAAAATAGAACATCCTTGTAATCATATTAAAAATATTTAAAAATAAAAGTCATTTAGTTTATTCTATATGTTAGGCTACTTTTTAAAATTTACACTTAAAATCAAATTATTCGCCTAATTAATTTTCAATTCAATTTTTTTTAGAATGACAATATATAAAATTTTAATTTTAACTTAGCAGCTCACCTTGCAAACCAGCTGTCAAAAGGTCATTTTGAAAATTGCTAAATCCATTGCAAACTGCAATCAACAGTGTTATAAGTCAAGTAATTGAACAAATTTCATTTGAAGATAGAACTGTGAAAAAATAAAATTCAAAAGTGAAAATTTCCAAATCAATTTAGTTTTTAGTGAAACTCACATTGACTGGATTCAGTGTTTTAATGATTACTATTGTACATGAAACATTTGCTAATATAAGTAAATGATGTATTTTTTTTATTTTTAATGTTTATAATTTTATAGTTTTGTATGGCATTATTTTGTTGCAATGGCAGAAAATAATTAATATTGTAGTGCTTTTATTAATTAAAGAATTAAATATAAAACAGAATTTCTCTTTTTGTTAAGCATATATTTGGCAGTAAAGTTATTGCTTCTAAATTTCAATCACTTTTAGACAACTTTTATAACAATTAAGAATAGTTCACATTACACAGTTTTTTTTGTTTCTTTATTTTTTTATCTCTATAGTTATCCTCCTGACTCGCAGGAAAGCGACGGAGGCGCTAATACATAGGGTAAGCAATTACTCCGACCTGCTTCCAGAGATGCCAATATATTGCTGTTCGCTTGTAATTTAATATAGTTATGACTGTAATTTAGAACTGCTTGCCAAGACCACCAAGCAGGGGAAAGTGCCGTAAAGTGTTTTTCCCAAGGACGCAACAGAATGGTGCCAGTGAGTTTTGAACCGAGACCATGTTGATCATAAGCACAGCGCTATAACCACTCAATCACGCTGCCGACTCAGTTGATATGCAATATTTTAAAACTGAATAAATTTTATGCGTTATTGTTTCAAACTTGAAGGTTCTGCCAATATTACCCTATGTACCATCTTGTATGTGAGGTACATTACTATCATCTGATGAAAACTCCAAAATTTTGAGTTTCGGAGTTCGTGGGCACATGTGAAATACTACATAACAAAACTACACGTGGCATTTTCAAAAAAGGGAGCCCCTTGATAATTGTAAAAAAAGGGGCCCAAGGCGAGTGCCTCACTTACCACACCCAATATTCACCACTGTGCATAATAATCATTTTTGTCGTCCTCCTAAAACTTGTTTAAACAAAAATATATGCAATTGCACACGGGGAATCAAATAAAATTTTATCACATAAATTCCCGACGTCACACCAATAAAAATCAGTTTTTAAGAAATAGCCAATGAACCAAACTAATATAGGAGATACATTAACACTTATTTACAAAATACAGTATATAATAATAGAGAGTGTTTACCCATGTTTAGCTGCATTGCGTGCTATGGAACTAATAATTCAATAAAATTTGTAGTAATTTTTGTTCTTTTCAGCCAACGCTTTGGATCTTAGCGGGAGCTTGCATTTTTTTTTTTACTACAGATTTATTACAGCGTACGTTTTTACGTCATCATTATGATATTGATAATCACAACGTCAGCTGTCATGTTGTTTGCCTTGTAACATTTATTGAAGCTTCACTTTGTGTCTTAAGAGTCAGGAACCGATTAGAATGAATAATAATTTTTAATTTTTGATTTTTGATTATTTACAGAAACTGATAATGACCTTTATAAGTTAAAATCAATTTTTTATTATGAGTTAGTTAGTTAGATAGTTTGGCCTACTGAACTTTACCTACCAAATTACTTTATTAGAAAATTACTAAACAAATACTAAACTAAAAACTTGAGACTTTAACTATTGCTAAAAACTTTTCTAACTCATATTATAAAACTTTGCTGTACTAATAGTTTATCTTAACTTTGAGTTCCATCCAAAGATTGGCTTAACACAAATTAGCGATTTATCTTGTTTTCATTTACTTCGACAGTTTTTTTTATTTATCATCGCATTTTTTAATTTATAAAAATACTAATTAATTTATCTTGAAGTTTAATGTTTTGTTTAAAAGACGTCAAATGGTTTTAACACAATCTGTTTGATTAATAATCTAATTAAATTTGTTTGATTAATAACTTTCGCGATATCTTTATTCTAAAACAAGTCTCCTCAAACTGCCGTAGTTAGGAATTTAAATTATATTTGACACTGGGAATTCGACCTGTCCAATTTTGCTGTTCCTTAAAAACAATTCCCAATTTCTAAATGGTGCTGGAAAATGTGATATGAAAATGTCTATAAATTTTTAAAAAATTTTGAAATTTTTATTTGTACCGAATTTTACAATCTTTTTTGGTGAAAAGATGAAATTTGATAATGTCGTTGTTATCGTTTGGAAAGGTATCGACTGCAGGTCAGACACAAACAGGACTGGGGCCGAAGGTTTATTCTTTTACTACCCCAGGCTGCTGTACTGCTTGGATCAGATGCTAGAAGTGATGTTGTTAAGCCATTAAGTTTTGTCATCCAAAACCGTCAGACCTCCTGCTCCATGTGGTGCCCGATGTAAGGGGCACGCTATTAGAACGTGGTCTGCCGTTTGTTCAGAGGCGCAACACTCGCAATTTGGTGAAGGAGCGAGACCCCATTTGTGCATGAAAAATTGAAATCACCCAAAACCGGTTCTCAAGTGGTTGAGCTTAACCCAAGTTTCTCGGGGGAAGCCCAACCCAACAGGCCTGGCACTGGTCCTGGGCATAAAAAAAGGGAGCTTGGAAGAATTTTTATAGTACTCCGCATTTCATTTGTAATTTGTCCATTTAGAAGGGCGAATGCCAAGTCTGGCAAGATTGTCCAAATATTCCGCGCAGCTGGCACAAACGGGCGTCTGGATCTTAGTCTCACTTGGCCAGTATCTGAGGACCCACTTAAAAGACCATACAAGATATGATCCGGGTCTAGAGATCCAGGGTGAGCCAAGGAGAGCGTTGTTCCCATTCGGCGAAGTTCAGCTGGCTGGATGCCCAAAAGTATGGTTAGGTGGTCAGTTGGAGTGGGACGCAGGCATCCAGTGACTACGTGCAAGGCGTCGTTCAAGACACTATCTATGAGGCGAGTGCGAGCCTGCGACACCAGACCGGTGCGCAGCACCTGGTCTCGGTTTAAAATTCACTCACGCCATTTTATTGTGTCCTTGGAAAAGACACTTTACGGCACTTTCCCCTGCTTGGTGGTCTTGGCAAGCAATTCTAAATTACAGTCATACCTCTATTAAATTACAAGCGGACAGCAATATATTGGCATCTCCGGCAGCAGGTCTGGGTAATTGCTTATTTTATGTATGAGCGCCTCCGTCGCTTTCCTGCGAGTCAGAAGGATAACTATAGAGATAAAATAAAATAATGAATTTGGTCAAAGTTAGAATTTCCTGGGAAACGACAGGAAAATATTTGAAACAAAAAAAATTTTTGAGCACAGAAAATTAACTACTTTTGAAGAACAAAGTTTCCAAATTAAAAAAACGATTACAATTTGAGGTGAAGATTTTTTGTTTAAAGATCACAACTTTTTTGGGATAAAAATCGAAAAATCTGAGACAGAATCCGCGTGAAGGTCTTTTCTTTTGGTCTTCACTCTAAATTTGAGACAAAATTTTTTCTCATTTCTGTAAACTGCTAAAGATCATGATTCAAGCAAAGTCTAAAAATTTGGGCAAATTTGTATTGCCCGCCCCAAACATTTTTTCGGCTGGTACGCCAATAATAGTCTGTTTTATTATTTCTTTTTTGTTTATCACTTTGTGATAGTCTTCCAATTTTTTAAAGTTATTGTGTAGATAGGCTTAATCGAGCTTTCAATTTTTACAGCATCGAATAGAACTCGAACTCCAACTTGCGAATTTTTTACGAATTCGAACTTGAACTCAAATAAAAATCTATCAAGTTTGCAAGCCTGGCTACAGCATCACTGATTTAAAAAAAGTGGCCATTTAACTATTTTTCTCGGCGGGAAAATTCTTTCAAATTTTCATCAAATTTGTGCACTGCTCTAATTTTTTTGATATTGTTTCATCCCCGCGTCCATACTTTGATTCCCGACGTCAACCTTAAACCATTGGGAATGTATCTATCTAGACCATCCTCGGTCAAGCTTAACCGCTTTTACACTGGCGTTGATTTATTTCATTTTGCAGTGCACAAATGGGTTATGGCGCAAGCAGCAGCCTGTGAGTGTGGCGCGGAGCAGCAAACCGCTGATCACATAATAACATCCTGCTACACTTTCTATTATCAAACTTGGCCTGAAAGCAGTTGATGAGGAGACAGTGGTCTGTCTGAACAATATCTTCTCTAACATTTAAAGAGCCTTCTCGAAAGCAACATCAACTTTATACAAAAAAGAATTGTTAATCAGTCAGTTGGTGTATACAATTTACAAATCTCAAATAGATAAAAAATGTTTCTCAGATTTTTGCTACTGTATCAAAGTTATTGCAAATAATTTTTCTTTTTGAATATCCATTGGCAAAGTGAAGGCACCTTAAAAAGAAATTTAAATGGACCAAGGACATAAAAATTTGAAACAATGGCTTGCTATCTATTGTCATAAGTTAGCAAGCTTCCTAAAGTTACCTTTGCTGTTTACGGCTTATAAAATTATTGCTAATACTGCTTTCAACATATCCTTTAAGAAAGTTTCAAACAAGAAATACATGTTAGAGAAAGTTTACTAGATAATATTTTTTAATCTCCTTAGAGTTATGCGTATTTCTCCCGCTTTCCTGTTAGTATGCATCAGCTATTTAGATCTGTAAACTAAGGCAATATAGTCTAAAAGTCAGTTTACAAAATATAAACAGAATTACAAGAGTGTTCTAAAAATCTTGGGCACATCTTGGCATTGAATATTTCAAAAACTATAGGCAATATGACAAAGCATTTGATGTACTGTATTTTGAAAGCTTGCATACTCTAGTTTTTTAAAAAATGTGTAAAAACGTTCAATGTGACTAAATGTTTAAAAATGTTCGATGGTCACGTGGCACACGCCAAACTGATAGGCCAATTTCTTCCAAACGCGTTTTAGCTTGCATTGCAATGAAAAGTAACGACGAGTTGGTTTATCAGTGTTCTGCAACGGTTAGACTAGCTGTAGCTAGTAAGATGTGATGTGCAGTCATCTTTTTAAGACATGCCAAACAGTTGTATGAAGCTGAAGTTTCTTGCTCTTCTGATCAATTTATAGGGTTAGCATCTTGAATCATCCACTCAAAAGCAGTTTGAAGGTTCTCAACCGTATCAGCTGAAGTTGAGGAATGTTCCTATCTTTTTGCTGGGCACAAGCATCCATTCTTCATAAATTTACCATGCTATCTCAATATAGATTTTCTTTCTGGTGTCTCTTTTCAGAATTTTGTGCAAAATGCGCGTTGAACAAGTCTACATGATTCAGTTTTTGAAAATTTAAGGACAAAAAACGGCTTTTCTAGTTGAGTGAACGCCATGACTGGGTCTGGATAAATAAGAAAAATTAATAGCATTAAAAAAAAACGTAATAAATTTAGCTTTAAAATGGTATTAGTTTTATCTTACTACCGTTCACAGTGCAGTAGATATATTAATTTGAAATGTGCCCAAGACTTTTGGAACACCCTACGTCAATGCAACTTTTTTAGATAAAATAAAAACATTAAGACCAAAATTTAATTTCTTTCAAAATCAACAACCTAACCCTATCATTCCTTATCATAGCTTGGTAGATGCTTTAAAAACCACACATAGTAAAAGTTGACCTGCAAGCAATTTTTAGTACGAGTATTTACAAATGTTACTTTACTTTACTTCACAGAATTAGTTTTTGAAATTTTGTAGAAGTTTTTTAAATTTTTATAGAACTTAATTCGGTAACTCAGTACGTTTTTAATCGTATAACCTTTCGGTTCCTGTTAAGAAGGCCTCACCGATAACGCAAACTTGGTCGCCTCCCAAAAGACAAAATTCTTAAATCTTCTTACTGGACCTTCCTAGGAACCAGTAACAGCAAAAGTATAGTCTAGCTAAATCATAGCTCAGACTACCACAATAACTTCTTTATTAAAAAATATGCTCCAATCCACTTAGGAGCCCACAATAGTATAAATCAACAATAAATACAGATTCAGTAGCTCAATTCTTCACAATAACGTAGGTAACCAGAGACTTGCGACCAAAAACTATGAATTCCCACAGTTAACAAATTTCTAATACTAAGTTACCACAACAAATCATAATAATGCTTCCGAGCGAGCCTTATTTATATCACTTGGTCGTGAGTATCTCGAACGTTCTGAAAGTTACTCAAATCAAATTAATCACAAACAGTCACTATTACTTTATAGTCAAAACAGGTCAAGCGGAAAGTCTAGAAGTTACTCCAAAAATCATGAAATTAAGCAGTGTTGCCATTTTCTTGTAAATAAATGTAAAAATATTTAAATTGCTTATAAAACCGTTATTTCTTCGGCTATTTGAGCCGGACCAAAGCAAAATTAAAGCGATTTTTCAGGAGATTGTGAATATACATAATGGGGGCAATTTTTAGGAACGGAACAACAAAATGTATACAAATACAGTACACTGATACAGATATGCCAATTACAGATATTAAGAATGTTGATGGAAATGTACAAGAAAGGTCAAAAAGAGCTACATTGTGTATTCGTATACCTAGAGAAAGCTTATGACAGGGTTCCGCGGGAAGAGCTGTGGTACTGTACGAGAAAATCAGGAATAGTGGAAATGTATGTGCGACTTGTACAGAATATGTACAAGGGAAGCAAAACAGTGGTGAGGTGTGCAGTAGGAACTACAGAAAGTTTCAAGGTTAAGGTTGGGCTGCATTAGGGATCAGCGTTAAGTCCTGTTTCCAGTGATAATGGACGGGCTAACGGATGAAGTAAGAAAAAGAGCCACCGTGGACGATGCTGTTTGCTAATGATATTGTGATTTGCGAAGAGACCAGGGAAGAAGTGGAGCGGAGACTAGAATGCTAAAGATATGCATTGGAAAGAAGAAGGATGAAAGTAAGTAGGTCAAAGACCAAATATCTGTGCATAAATGGAGGAAATGACAACGAAACAGTGAAGATGGAGGATACAAAAGTGCCAAAAGTAAAGGAATTTAAGTATTTGGGATCAATAGTGCACAAAAGTGGTAGTTGTGAGAGGGAGGTAAAGAAGAGAGTGCAGGTAGGATGGAACGGATGGAAAAGAGTATCGGGAGTAATCTGTGACGGGAAGTTACCAGCTAGAGTAAAAGGAAAAGTGTACAGTTCAGTGGTAAGACCAGAAATGGTGTATGGACTTGAGATAGTGGTGGTCACAAAGAAACAAGTAAAAAAATGAAAGTCGCAGAGATGAAAATGTTGAGGTTTGCTACGGGAGTGACGAGAAAAGACAAGATTAAAAACGAGTAGATCAGGAGTACAGTCAAGGTAGAACGGATAGAAATGAAGATGAGTGAAGGCAGGCTGAGGTGGTATGGACATTTCATGAGGAGAGACCAAGAGTATATAGGAAGAAAGATGATGGAAATGGAGTTACAGGGAAAGAGGAAAAGAGGGAGACCGAAGAAAAAATTTTTGATGTAGTGAAAAAAGATGTGGGAGAAGTTGGTGCGAAGGAGACGGACGTTGAACACAGGGCGGTTTGGAGAAAGATGATACGCTGCGGCTACCTCTGATTGAAGAAAAAGGCCGAAGGGAGAAGAAGAAGAAGATACAGATATATCGATATAAGTTAATTTAGAGGTTCGCTACAACAACTCATTGTAAAACTACAAAAGCATCCAAATATAATAGGATAAAATATTGTTCACAACTTTATTCGGGAATTCAAAAGAACCAGTTGAATTAGGTAACTCAAATACCTGCGCTGAAGTAAATATATATCTATTTTTACTTACGCTGGCTCTAGAAATAGATTGCGGCGAAACTAAAAATCTTACAACAGTAGGTTCTGGTTAAGTACTAATGTATTCGCTAAAAAACATTTTTCTACAAATATAAAAAGAACACGGTTTCTGACTATACAGTGAAAATATATTCACAAAATTTGAAAGAACTTGATTCATTTTCGTAAAATTTTGCTCCCAAGCAATCGAAATCCCAAGCATCAAGCATTCGTATAATGATAAGAAAAATACGAGCTCCTCCAATGCAAACATCAATAATCTCAACGGATATTGTGGTAAAATTATTAAAGTTGTATGGCTGATTAGTGGCTTATTTTGATAATGAGTTACATTTTGCCACAAAGTATTCGTTTATGCAACAATACGTGTTGTAACCATTATAATCACGTTTCAGCTTTTTAAACATGGGAAATGACTGGAAATACACAGTGCTTTTGTTGTTGAAGAATTTTTTAAAACAGAACAATCTGTGGCAAGAGCTTTGAAAAGCTTTAAAAGACGTTTTAACCTCAAACGTTATAATTCTGTTCCCAGAGTTATAGAATGCTTTGGGTGCAGCAATTCCGACCAACCGGTTCTGCGCTTAAGCCTATGCCTTTTGGCAAATCTTGGAATGCTCGAACTTCAGATAATGTCAAGCGTGTCAAAGTGTCAGTTATGCAATCTCCCTTTCGTTTAGCTTGCAAGCACACTTCGTATTGGGACTTTCAGTCATCACAGTCAGACGAATTTTGAAGTTTGACTTGAAGTTCCATCCATAAAAAATGATGCTTTTACCCTTTGACGGATATAAGAATTTCATTATAAAATAAAATAAAAATTGTTTAAGAATGATGTCACAAACATCTAAACATTAGAAATAGAATGCCTTTACAAAACAGCTTTTGTTACGTTACAATCACAATCATAGCACACATATGTGCCACTATCCTTTAAAGAGTTAGGAACTCTATCAATGTAATTACTTGCCCAGATGGTAGGTGCTTTCTCGCAGCCTGGGCCGTGAGTAAGTCTGTTCATTGGTGTTAAAGATGACAGACCAAAACCAAAGCTACTAAAACGGAAGGGTATCCACCCACTCCGATGCTCAGCGTGGGTCTGCTAATCGGCAAACGTCCTTTTCAGGACATGGCAATGCCTGGATAAAACTACCCTTTTCAGGGAACATTGCCAACAAGTTCCAAAGGCCCACTATTCTTCAGCTGAACATCGAAGGCCTCACTGTAAGCAAGATGAACGTTCTTTATCACCTCGCTATGCAGTCTAAGGCACTCGTCATTCTACTACAGGAGACCCATTGCACTGATGCAGAGAAGTTAGTACTTGCGAACTACCAACTAGCTGGGTCTTCTTTAAGCAGGAAGCATGGCCTTGCCACGTTTGTCCACGAGCGACTCAGATACACGCTTTTGGACCAATCTCAACTGACATCGGAGGTCGAGTGGCTGTGTGTGGACGTTGATGGCTATAAAATAGTCAACGTCTACAAACCACCGCCAACGCGATTGCGATCCCTGGAACTCCCAGTGTTTCCTCAACCATGTCTGTACGCTGGCAATTTTAATTGTCGTCATGCTGACTGGGGTTATGATGATAACAGCTCGGACGGCGAGTGTTTGACTGACTGGGAAAATATTAATTGTCTTGCCCTTCTATACAATGCTAAGGACGCTGCCAGTTTTTACTCCTGACGCTGGAACACTGACACCAATCCAGATCTAGCTTTCGCTAGCGTACGTCCAAACAGTCGCTTACCGGATAGACGTGTCCTTGACAAGTTCCCCAGGCACTACATCGACCTTCCCTTATTATATCACCAAGGTTTGCTATGGCAATGCCAAGCATGCCTGTTAAGCGATGGAACTTCCGCAAGGCCAAATGGAGTCACTACATTGGTTTGACAAATAAATTCGCAAAGACTTTGTTGCCGCCTGATTCACTTGATGTGGATGCGGCTTACCAGGACTTCTGTAACACCATTAAGAAAGCATTGGTTGATTATAGTTTGGTGACCACTGGTTTATACTCTTTTACTTAAATTTATTTTCGTGAGATATTTCTAAGCTGACAGATTCTGGTTCTGACCCAAGAGCTCCAGAGCATTACTAAATATATGAGAGAGCTTTAGAATATGTTCAATCTGCTGGAGTCTTCACAACTAACTTGCTTCACGGGAATTTTTGAACCCATTGTTTTTGTAAGTTTAAACTGACAAAGCGTTTTGTCCATGTATCCGTAAATATGAAACACACACAAATGGGGTTTTATTGGTACAAGAAAACAAAATTGATTAACAATTATGGCAGCCACTGATATACAGTATATTTTATATTATCTGGCTTTGCAACATTTTCTCCAGATTTAGACTTATTTTTTGTTTTCTCTTTTGACGTCATTGGAAGGCTGTTGCACTTAATTACTTCGCGGTCACTTTGCAGCCTTCTTATTGCAAAATTTACTGTTTTTCCTTTTTTTTTAAATTTAATTTGCTTAATTTTTATCTTTGGGCTCTAACGAAACAAAAATTGAAACGTTGATTGTAGAGCGGAATAAAAATTAGGTGAAGCAAATAATAAAGTTAAACCCTAATTGACTTGTTTGGATCAACTAACCGAATACTGATTTAAACTTCACTGATGACTAGAAAATCTATATTTTCATCAGATTATGATATATTATGACGTCGGCTATTTGCTTTATTACCTCAATATATTTTTGTAGTACATGTCCTGATAGTTTGAAATGCGATGGAATGATACACTGTGCCTGGTACAGTCCTCACGATGAAGCAAACTGTTTACAACAATGTCCATTTTGGTGCGACATACCTTGTGATTGTAATAAACCAGGAAATATGACGTGTGAAGGATTTGGTGAGGTTTGCTATGACGAATCTTGTAAGTTTTATGTTTTATTTTATTTTTCGGAAACGTCACAATTGTTGTAAAATTAAACAAGTTGAGTTTGTTTCAAAAAATTGTTTTATTTTGACGTAACAATTATTTCTCTAAATTAATTTATTCTTTCAAGTTAAATACAATTAAATATTAAAATTTGTTTTAAGTTTTAAAAAATTAAAATTTTTTAATTCAAAAAGTTATTTGTAAAACAAAAGTAAAAGAGTTTTAATTTTTGCTAAGAATCATAAAAAAACGAAACAGTTCACTGTGGGATACCAAACTTCTTATATTCAAGTTTATTTTGTAAACTTCTTTTCATTTTTCTGACTTGCAGACTAGTGTTGTCAACCGTGCAGTGCAGCGCAGTAACCTTTGTCAAAAAATCTTGCCGCGTACCGCGCCGCGCAGCATGCAACTAATAGAAAGTATACATTTAAATTTTTAGCAAATCGTATTTTGCATAATGCTATTGCTTGCCCTTTATTAATCTAACGACGGAAAACAAAAGCCAGATGCATCAATTACTATCCTAAATAGTGTTCTTCTATAATAGCATTTGAATAAATAGCGCGTAAAGCAGCTAAAAAAAAAAAGAAATATGAGAGAAACTGGTTACTGAAATCAAGAAAGAAAAAGGTAAAGTGTTGCTAAATAAATTGATATAATCGGAATTGTAAAAAATGTTATTAAAATAAAATTAAGCGAATTTTTAAAATTGAAGGTGAGTTATTTAAACTTTTCCCAGTTTTTTTAATCAAAATGGTATCCATACCAGATGGCACCAGTATTATGTACTTAACTCTTTTATTAATATAACTATTTTTTCCATTTTCTTTTATTTAACTGATTATAAAATACTGAACCTTAATCTTATTGTTTTACTGATGATATTTTTATTTGATTGCTATTCTGTGTAATTGTTTAGGTTTCTTTTTTTTAAAATGTAAATCATATATGTAAATTTTTTCCTGTAGTAATACTTGTTACAAGTTTCTTGAATAGCTTTTAAAAATTGTTGGCGAAAGAGTTACGTAACCCAAACTTTTTGGTTCTCCACAAGAAGTCACTTGAAGCAATTTTTTTGATTAAACTAACCTGGAATACTCCCTATTGCATTAGGATGGGATAAAAAAACAAGAGGAAAAAGACTTCTTCAATAAGCGATAGTAACTTGTCACACTTCATTCATAATAATTTTAATCATAACAATGTAGTTTATTCCCGTTAAAAGTAATTCAAAGTTTTATTATGAAATAATAATCGCGTGGCCAGTAAAGCGCTGCTCTCTTATTGTGTGATATACTGTAATGTCTACGATTTGCTTTCCATTACTTGATGTATTTTCTTGTCCTTTTTCTCTTTTTGCACGACAGTAATGACGTAATATGTTTTTGTCCAAGCGTGACTATGTATCTCGCTAGTAGTGGAATGTTCGCGTATATACGATTTGGTTCTAGTCAAAGCGTTTTCCCTAGAGGGTTGGATAATGATCTAGCTTATACGAGTAATTTCGCCTCATGTGACATTTGTCTATATATACTGTATAGCACGCTCGCTCAATCGCAAAGCGAGGCTAAGAGAGCGAAAAGGTGTCAGTTGAAGCAGAATTGCTTCGAGAGAAACTAGAATTTGGGGACAGAGAGCCCGTTATATTTTTATTGGTTGGCGAGTGTTGAATTTATTTTGCGCCAGTGTTTTGGAGTTGTGTTCTACGGAGATTGAATCATTTGTGTTGATCTAATTAAGTTGCAGTGCCAAACTGCAAAGCGTGGAGAAAATTTTTGTCGATTGCGAGTTGGAATTTTGTAATACATTTGTTCTTATGAGAGACAGTGGTCTCTGTTTGTTTGTGGAGAAAAGTCTTCAACGAATCAATTTGAGCTTGGTTTAAGTCAACTGAATAAAAGCTTCAGGCTCATAGCAAATTACTTCTTGAGCCGGAATAAAATAAAATTTAGACAGAGCTTTGTTTCAGCGCAGGAATTCGGGTTACCTTGTTTAATTGGTCCTTTAGGATTCCAAACAAAGTCTGTGACATAACTGCAGGGCAATTCGGGTTAGTTTCATAAACAAAAATTGCTTACAGTGACTTATTGAAGAGACCCAACTTTTTTTTTTTAACACATTACTACTGTATTTATTGGTAAAGCTTGAGCTTCAAACACCATTATGTTTTATGTATATATAAATAACATTGAATCAAAATCTAATTAGTAGATAATAAAATTAGACAAAAAGTTATTAAAACACAAAAAGTTATTAAACACCTGTAGCAGCTATAAGTTTATAAAGCTATCTAGCTACATGTAATTCAAACAGATATTTTCTTTTAGTTCTTTATTCCTCAAACTTTACAGATATTTTTTCAAATCAACTGTTCAATTTTTTTACATATTGACGCTATACACTTCGCAAGACTCTTCTTTCGTTTTTTATCAAAGAGAAAAAAATGAATAAATGAACAAAAAAATTCATATAAACATGTCACACTTATTATGCGGCGATTGCTACACATCTCCCCCCAAGTGGTATGGCCGCAATATAAAAGGAAAATAACACTGAAAAAATAACAAAGCGATAGCCAAAAAAAAGGTAACGATATTTTACATGCACTGATAGCGGTAAAAAAAATTATACTGTACAAATAAGCACGATTATGGAGCTCATCCGGAATCGGAGTTTTACTTTTACTACCGGTGACAGCAAACAAAGCAGGTTACGCCGTCTCAAAAACGGTGTTCCTCAGGGATCGGTCTTGGCTCCCCTCCTATTTAACATCTATACGTACGATCTTCCTTCCATGATTTCCAGAAAGTTTGCTTATGCTGATGATCTAGCATTGTTGCACTCGTCTGGAAACTGGAGGGACTTGGAGGGGACTTTAAGCCAAGACATATCCACACTGTCAACGTATCTTTAGACTTGGAGGTTGAAGCTCAGTCATACAAAACGGTGACGGCAGCCTTTCACTTAAATAGCCGAGAGGCCAAGCGTGAATTAAGGTCTACAACAACAGTAGATTTTTACCGTTCTGTCCAACCGCTACTTATCTCGGGGTAAAACTGGACAGATCGCTCACGTTTCGTCACCATCTAGTGGCATTGCGCAAAAAAACTATCCTCGTGCGTCACACTGCTGAGGCAACTCGTGGGCTCGGGATGGGGTGCTGGTGCTAAAACACTACGCATAGCCATTTTATCTCTAGTCTACTCAGCAGCTGAGTATTGTACGCCAGTCTGGTGACGCAGTGCTCACACTCGTCTCATTGACAATGTCTTGAACGACGCCTTGCGCATGGTTACTGGATGCCTGCGTCCCACTCCAACAGACCACCTACCTGTACTCTCAGGCATCCAGCCAACTGAGCTTCGCGGAATGGGAGCGACGCTCTCCTTGGCTTACCGTGGATCTATGGACCCCGATCATATCTTGCATGGTTTTTTAAGTGGGTCCTCAGATACTCGCCAAGCGATACTAAGATCCAGACGCCCGTTTGTGCCAGGTGCGCGGAATCGTTTGGACAACCTTGCCAGACTTGGCATTTGCGCCTCTGAATCGACAAATCACAAATGGAAAATGGAGTACTGTGAAAATACTTCCAGGCTCCGTGCTTTTGTGCCCGGAACCGATTGAGACCGGTGCAGGCCTGTTGGGATGGGCTTACCTCGAGCAGCTTGGGTTAAGCTCAACCGCCTGCGGACTGGTGTTGGGCGATTCCATACGTCGAAGATATTTATTCTCAAATTTTAGTGTATTGTTTCTGCAACGTCAGCGTAAAAAGTTTCATGATTATGCCTTGTTGCAGAAACACGTCATCGTTTGGTAGAATCGCAGAAAAAATAAAAACGCTTTAAAATATTAGACTAGTTATTTTGGATGTCATTTCAAGGTTAAAAATATATTAATTGGGTTATCAAGCAAAATTGTAGTAATTTTTCTTTGGAAATCAAAACTTTTGCTATTAGAGTTTATGAGTAGAGGTGGACAGCGCTAGTCGCAAATATGCGGTGCAAACGCAATCGCATGTTTTACAAAATTAATCTTTTTTTACTAAGTGAAATAATAATTTAATTTTATAGTTTTTTCTTTTAAGATATACAAACAATAATTCATTTCAAAAACGCAATAAATTGACTTTAACAAGCGAGTATTTAACTGTTGTTATAATAATTAATAAATAAATTATAATCAGCACTTTTTTTCAATATTTTGAAGTGTTAAGCAATTAATTTTCAGCCCTTGCGACGTACAAGTAAAATGGATTTACAGAACAAAAATCTTAATTCTACACCAAATTATGAAATAAAAAATGTCATCTTTTTGTCCGACACAAAACAATTGTTTTACTTAAAAAACGGTTGAGTTACATAGGACCGAAGTTTACTAAGTAGGAATTTTTAAACAAATATTTTTTCGCATTTAGGGTTGCCAAGATTACTTATATTCGTACAAATGCCAACAATTTCACTTACAAGATTTAACTCCTGAAGACTTTACGGTTCAATTTATTATGCTTTGCTTCATAGGCGTACCAGAAAAAATATTTTCCCGAATGATTGTGTTTAATCTGTAAGTTTTCATGCGTTTAAATATTCATCTGTGTACGAAAAAAAAAATTTATTGTTCAACTTAGAGTGAAGCATATTGAAATTAAACTATTTGGATATAAAATAACTTTTTTTGCTCAAAAAACAATATACCTTGAAGAACATACTTGGTGTTCAAACATTTATTGTACTCGTACATGAAAGTTTTTGTAGACGAATCAGATCAGGAAGCGATTGTGTATATCACTGTCACCGCTTTGTACGGCGGTGCTTTGCTAAGGAACACGTGTTAATCTTACGTTTACAAAAATCTTTAAATAAAATAAGAAATCCTAAAGTACCAAAGAAAAATAATAGCTGGGCTCAAATGATTTCAAAAATAAAAACTATTAATCTAAATTAATTTACGATTAAATTTTTGGCTTCTTAGGTAGGTTTAGTTCCTTTTGCTTGGGCAGAACGAAAAGTAAAGTATAAATATTAAGTTAAATTGATACAGAAAAAATTTCCGTGACATGAAGTGATTTGTAGCTAATCACAGAATTAAAGTTAAATTAACTTTACTTTGTTTCCGTTAGCGCAAGAAAATGCTTTTTAAACCTAATAAATTATTTGGTTAATTTATAAAATATACATTTTTGGAAACGTACGTGATAAATACAGAGAATATTGATATGTCAGCTATTGAATATTCATCTATTAAAAGTCTTTATTAATCAGCTATTGAAACAAAGTGTAGCTTTGAGGTTTCAAGCTATAGGTTATTTCAAGTAAGTAGATCAAGGTAAATGCAAGGTGTTACTTAGTTTTTTCGTATTCGGACAATTGTTCGAAAAAAAAGAGTTGAAAACAATTGTTCAATAACAGTTGTTCGAATTGACAAGTGTTTGAACAAACAATTGTTTGAATTGACAACTATTGAAAAACAAGAACCAGCATTTTACAAACAATTGGGTTAAGATTACGTATTCATTAAAGAAAGAAAGCAAAATTTTCAATTAAAGCAAGGAAAGTGTCGTAAAGTGTCTTTCTCAGGGACAAAAGAGAATAGCGCAAATTGGTTTTAAATTCAGACCATGTCGATCACACTCACGGCTTATAACCAGTCGACCATGGTACCGACACGACCATAAACTGTTTTTTAGTCCCTACTTAGTTTTCTGCCCTTTGATTCTAGTTTTCGTTTCAAATATTTTGATTATATTTTGCAAGCCCTGCCAAGTAATATAACAACTGGGGGGCACAAAACGTAATACCACCCCGAGTGGATCGACCTGAACCAAAGAGCAAAAATATCATTTCAAAATAACTAATTTACAATTTCTGTTCAAACAATATCAATAATACAAACTAAGGGCTTCAATTGTGATTTTAAAGGCCAAGACCAGTTTGGTCTTTTTTGCGATTGCGACTTTAATATGCTAAACTATCTTGCTACTGATAGCAGCAATAAAAGCATCCAAACGTAGATAGACCAGATTGAAAGCATTCCTCTTTGGAATATCAGTAGGTCACATGCTAATCAGTAAATAGTGTTTAGTCACCCACAACACAACGCTGGCTAAAACATTTACGCTGTCAAGAATACGAAAGGGTTAAATATGCAGAACAATAAATCTTAAAAAAATATTAACTATTGCGTAAAACAAAAAACGTAATTACATTAAGCATGAGTGGCCCTTTAGATCAACGTATGATATCAATTATTAAACGCTGCACGATTAATGCAATCCAAAATACTGTAGTTTAGAAGTGTATAGCTTGCTTTGACAAATTCATCTGCAACGGCTTGTAAATTGATATTGTCCAACAAGTTCTTATGAATATTCAAATATTAGAGATTATTATCCAGTGATGGGATTCAAAATTTTATGAACAGGTTCTTTATTGTCTAGAACTCACTAACAATAGTTACTCTCATTATACAGAGATATAGAGATATTGAGATTACGTTAAATTAACAGCGGGTTCGCTGAAAGTTATGACATTCCAAGAATGGATTCATACGAACCCGTGCAAAACCCCTGAATCCCATCACTGTTGCCCTCGTTACCGGCAGGTGCAATTCCCACCAGCACCGGTTCCGGCACCCCTGGTTACTTCATTTTATCAACATCGGATTAACTTGGTGTGATTGTTTAAGCGGATTAGAGTGATGAAGGCAAACTTTCAAAGCATCACCAGATTTGCTTGTTGTATTAACTACAGTAGCATATAGTCGTAAAATATTATTAGTATCGTTGTAATTAAAATACTACATCGTTGTCGAGTAAATCAAGGTAATTGATTATTTCAAAAACTGAAGCCAATTTGGCAAAAAAGATATTATTTTCAGAAGCAGTGGCCCTAATACACCTTAAAAACAAGGAAATATCTTTTTGTTAAAAAATGTCTGTTGACCAGTGGAATTAATATCCATTGGCGGCAAAATGAAATTTATCTATAACTTTTCTTTTAGTTTGTTATAGTCCTAGATTGTTTCGCGTTTTGCAAAAAAATGCTGATGTTGATGATGATCAAGCAGAGCTTACTTATCGCTCTTTACTCTTCTCGATTTTGTTTGAAGAAGGTTAATTCTAAAATAGTGACTGGCAGTGATAATGGGCAGAGACAGCAAGCAAAAGTTACAATAATTTCGCTGCATGGCAGTCGCACATTTTTTCGAAATTAATTTTTTCTATAGAAAAATGAGCAATGAATCACTTCTAACTCTGCAATGCTTTAATGAATATGACCAAAATCATAATTGGTGTGCAATATATTTAATTGGTTGAGAAATTGTATATAAAAGGGTTAATTTAATCTCTTACCATTGAGGCAAATGGCATAATACTGTGCGGAAGCACAAAGACTCATTAAAGCATTGGCAGAGTTAGGAATGATTCCCTGTACATCTTTCCATAGCAATTTTTTCTACTTCTAAAAAACTTCTAATTTGATTTATTTATTTATTTTTAGATATACAAACAATAAAATATTTAAAAAAACAGCAATTGAACTTATAAACCGAGTTTTAACAGTGATGTAAAATTCCTATTTACATAAAACCTGAAGCGCCTATAGTGAGTCGCTAGCTACCCGAACTATCTGAACTTTACACATATCTGTTGGGACGGCTGGCTTCATGCTGTGTGACGTCCAGTATTTTCAATATATTTATTCTTCTCCCATTCCACATTAAAAAACTTGATATTATTCCAATAATAAACAGTAATTGAGATTTTAGAAGAAAAGACCAATAGGGTCTTCAGCGACCCATACAAGTAATAGTGCAACTTTTTTTAAATAGCCCTTTATTTTGTTAATAGTATATTTTAAAATACCACAAGCATGAAATAGATTAAAAAAAAACATGAAAAAGTAGTTAACCTCATTGTTTTTCATACTGTTTGAAGTAAAAAAAAAGAAAAATTAAAAGAGTTCATATTGTTTTAAGCAAAGTCAAAAACTTAAAAGCATTAAAAAAAATTAAAGTCTAGAACAAAAAAAAAAAAAAAGCAAAAACAAGAATAATGGCAAGAAGGCCACTGGACGGAGCAACAGCCGCCTGATTATTGTAAGCTTGTTTCGATTTACAGAACAACTCTAGCAATCAAGACATCGCTGAGAGGGAAAATTCTGAAGTTGACCAATCATCGCCCAAAGAGTATGATGACGCTTTTTCTACTGTCAATAGATAAAATATAAGTGCAGATGTTAAAGTGCTTGAATATTGTGAGGAGGAGAGTGTTAGTGAAAGCTACTTTGAGTTTGAAAACGACATTATATGCTGTTGGCGCCTTTGTAATCGTGGCTAAACGTCTGATATCATATCGAGGTTGCTGTAGTTTCAGACAGTACATCTTTACAAGCCAGATAAATATGGACTAAAACTGTTTTTGTTTTGTAATTGTTTCACTAAATACAGTCTTAATGGAATGCCTTATATTGGACGTTAAGAAAATTAAAAAAATATTGGGTTGTTAACTGATGTTGTGAAATTCTTCTTTACCCACTCAACTTTTCTGCAGTCAATTTAACAACTGATAGGGGAGAGCGGGGTACGTAAAACACTTTTTTCTTTTTGCTATTTCTCTCATAACAAATTTTTTTTCAAAATTCTTGTTTAATGTGAAAAATTTAGATCACTTTTTAACTAATATGAAAAAAAAATTTTTTTCGATGCTTTGTTGTGAAAATTACGATTTAAATATTTAAAATAAACATTACAATGTGCCCCGTCAAAGGAATAAGTTGTGGGGTAAGTTCAAATAGCAACAAAATTACTAATAAATGTTTAAATTTAAATGTAATTTGAAAAAAACAACAATATGAAAAAATCCACACAATGAAATCACACATTGCCTAATCATAGACATAAGTATCAAACACAAAAAACGAGATATTTGGCTATTGCCTAAAAATGTTAAAACAGTTTTTTCAATGCTGGATTAGCTTAATCATAAATTTACATATGTGACAAAATAATTTATTCAAACCTTCCGCACAAGCTAAATGTGAACACTTTAGATAACCATAGCACTGTACCACCTACTCTTCATCAGACGACTGCTAAAATACTGCTCAAGAAATCTAATGCAAAACTATTCTTTTGCTTTTAGTGTTTTTTCAAAAATTGTTTTTTTCTTTCTTTAGAACTGTAACAGATTGTTCTTTTCTGATGTTTCTGTTAACATGATACACCTTTTCCGAACTTTTCTTGTTTTGCACCAAGGACTTACCTTTAAATTTTTTTAGCACTTTGTAGAGTTTTACATGGCAAGCATCATATTGTTTTGATACTTTTCTTTTAAATCATGATAACTGCTGCAATAGCTCTTAAATTGTCTTGTAATGACAAGTTGATGTTGCTGTTAGTCTTTCTTTTATAATTTCTCAGATTATTCACAAATGTTTTTGCCGAAGTTACTTTTAATGTAAGCTAGCTAAACCTATGCACAAAAATATGTGTTACTACTTGCCTCAACACCCTATGTTACAATTTACCCCGCCTCATATTAAGCAAGTTTCTGTTAATATCTCAAAAAGTTAAGTTACTATTGTTAAATCTTGTTAGGCATTTAATAGCCTATTGCTTTGTGATTTGGCTGATATAAAACATTTTAATGAAACCACACCCACTATCTCTTTAGAAGACAAATATTGAATATCGAAAAATTTACTTTGTCTACTCCAAAAACTTGTTTTAACACTAAATCTATTTTTAGTCATTGGAACTAAACAATGTTATTTGGTATTAATCGGTCTTAAAATGACTGTTATTTGGGGTATTTATAATTTTGTTGGTTTATATTAGATTTGGACAAATAAGACTGTCACAACTCAACCCATGGTACTATTTGCCCCGTTCTCCCCTAATTAGTTTACCAATTTCAACTTTTTTGTTGACTTACTCCAGAAACAAATCACTTTGCTAGGAACAATGAGAAAAACTGTGAGAACTTTTTCCTTTGAATTTACAACAGGAAAAGCAGGAAGAGATGGCTTAAACTGGTTTGGTTGTACTGAAAGCAAACGTTAGTATTGTATGTATCAAAAAAAAAACAGATTTGTACTTTTACTTTAAACTATGACAACAATACATAATGTAAATAATTATGCACATTGACAACAAATTGATCACGATACAGGTTTGCCTGAAATGACGCTAGACTATCATGCTACTAAAGCACCTGTTGACCGAGTTGATCAATTTTGTTACAATTATAGTATGCAAAAAAAAATTGCTGGCCACTTGCCTATTTCTCTAACTGCCTTAAATATTGTGGGCATCAATAAGATGGTGATCTTTGTAGCAAAATTTTTACAAAGGAAAAAAAAGTCAATCATTGCAGTCGAATAATTTTGAAAAACGTAGGCATGAGTTTGCTTCATCCATGGCTACAGCGACAAGTGTAGTCACGCAAATTTTATAAGCTATTAAATTATCATTACAAAATTGTGGATAAAAATCGACATTGACTCTTTTCAAACAGCTTTATACCAGTTTAGGAAGCGCAAAAGTTGACGGTGCTCATCTTTTCATCTTCATTTGATCGCGAAATCGTTGACGTGTGCGAGAAATGCGATAAGCAATGTTGTATCGATCATAGACAATTAAGTCACGGTTTTGACCTCTTACTGTACCGCTTGATTCTTGTGCCCTGTATTATTACCTACTGCATCTAAGGCTAGAGAACTCCAAATGTTTTATTGTTTTTTTTTCCAATTTTGAAGTTAATTGTTATTTTAATATTTGTTACTTGTTAGTAGTGTGAAGTATTTGTCATAACTTTTGTTAGGCTACACTTTTGCACAAAATGTAAATGTCATACTTGAATTGCTGAAAATTTTGTCAGTTCTTTTCAAAGCATTATAATTTGCTGTAAATAATAGTACGCTTGAAACACGTTAATTAGTTTTATAACATGGTTTAAGAAAGCTGTACAAACTAAAACCTAGAGCAAAGTTTTTTAGCATGTCGGGTAATAGGTAATAATGGTTTGCGAAACGCTTAGCGACTGACGTAGGTAATAATGGTTGGTGGAACACTTGAGCGGTTAAGGGCTCAATTATACAGGGTGTTTCAAAAAATTTGACATTATTTGACTTGTAATATTACAAAAACTACAAAGTTGAATCAAATGAAATTTAACAGGGTTAATGTTGAGCTAAACAAAATTTATTTCTGTAAATTTAAATAACAAATTCAAAGGCACCTAAATTTCATAAAAGGTTTTACAAATGTTCAATATGCGCACCGCCTGTGACACGGCACACGCGAAGCCGGTACTCCGGTTCCTC
>OY796880.1:3650644-3845535 GCA_963680785.1 Diplosoma virens | reverse complement strand
CGAAGGCTGTCTTTATTGAACTGATAAAAAGTGCCACATCTGGAGTAGAGTTTAACTTTAACGACATCACGTACAAGCAAACTGATGGGGCTGCAATGGCTTCACCACTAGGCCCAGCCTTAGCTAACATCTTTGTTGGATTTTATGAAGAAAAACTCTTCTCTCAAAAATCAAAACCTTCCACATATTTTAGGTACGTTGACGATACATTTGCTATGTTTCGCAATGAAGAAGAGTCTGATAACTTTTTCAAACAGCTAAACTGTCTCCATCCTTCTCTCAAATTTACCTTTGAGAAAGAGAAAAATAATTGTTTACCGTTTCTCAACGTTAACGTGGAACGAACAGTTACCGGTTTTGAAACAAGTGTGTATAGAAAACCTATCTTTACTGGACAGTACTTACGTTGGGAATCTTTCAGTCTCACTAAAGAAAAAACAAACCTTATATCAACTTTGGTACACCGGGCACTAATGATATGCACGAAATCTAAACTAAACGAAGAAATTAAGCATATCAAGAACATTCTATTGGACAATGGTTATCCTGAATCAATTATTGACTGCAAAATTTCCAAGAAAATTGCTCAGTTTTCTATGCCCAAACGATTTGGTCCTGAGAAGTGTCCCGTATATTTGAGAGTTCCTTGGATAGGGAAAGCTTTTATTGGTCTTGATAAAAACGTCAAAACGGCTGTTGAAAGCTGCTATGGCTCCGTTACCACCAGAGTTGTATTTACATCCAAACGCATATTGCCTGTAGCCCGCAAAGATGTTTTACCTACCACGCTGAAAAGCTCCTTTATTTATGAATATTCGTGCCACTGTGACAGTAGGTACGTAGGAAGAACATCACAGCGACTACAAGATAGAATCAAGCAGCATGTTCCTAAATGGCTAAAACAGCAAGCAAAGCGCCCTACACGATCTCAACCTGGCAGATCCTGTAAGCTAAAACGTAACAATCCAGATTGTGACTCTGCCATAGGACAACACTTGCTTGATAACGAGCAATGTGCTGCAAACTATAACGACAAACGTTTTAAAATTCTTGCTGTGGCACGAAACTCGTTCCATCTGTGTCTACTCGAAGCAACTTTTATCAAAACCAAACATCCGGTTTTATGTAAACAAAAGGAATTTGTTTACACATTAAAACATTTCAAATAACCTAAGTTGCGAGTAATAGTGTTTCTCCTGGGTAATTGCACATAGTGCGTTTCTCCTTTCCGAGATGACACTGTATTGCACCACACTTCTTTGATTTTGTGCAATTGTGCTTTTCTTTCCGAGACTGCAGCACCTTTCTCCCAACTGTTGAGACTATAAATACCTTGATTTTCTCTGGTTCGTCCCAATTTGACTCGATTGCCACTGATGAGAGCGTCACGAAAAGCTTATGGTTCCGATGAAATCGACTTTGTTTAAAGCGATATTAAGTGACTTTTAAATGTAAGAAAATATATTGTTAGAAGCTGGAGCCAGCAAAAATTTTGATGGCTCCGGCTCCAGTTCCGACTCCTCCAAAATTATTGAGCTCCATGGCTCTAGGATTCAGCTCTGGTTCCGGCACCCAAGCCCTGGTTACAACTTTAAAAACTTAAAATTGTATATTTCTTGATCATTTACATAAAAAATTAAAATTAGAAACAGCTCAAATACAACAATTCTGAACAAACCGAAAGAAAATAAAGCGAATTTTTACAAATTTATTTTACAAGAACTTACAAAAAGCTTACTAACAACGACACAAAATTTAAAGACTTCAAAACGTTAAAGTTGTTTTTCTCAACTATTTACACAATACAGTAAAAATCAAAAATGTTTAAATACAGCAAGTAGCAATTCTTTCATTTATAATCTCTACTTATTCTCCTGACTCGCAGGAAAACATCTGAGGCGCTATATGTAAGGCAACCGTCTAGTGATTACACAGGATTACTATCTTATATTTATATTTCCCACGATTTTCTTGACCTGCAATATGTTGCTGTCAGGTTAAAATTGGATTTTTTTCCAGTTTTTTATTTAGAAAAATGACTGAAATTGAGAATTGCTTGCAAAGGTGCCAATCAAGAGAAATTGTCTTTCCCATGGACACAATTGACGAGAGTAAATTGTAAACTGCAATCGTGATTCGGTCACAGTCCCGCCATAAAACAAAATAACTTTTTGCTTACAAACTTTTTTTGCAAGAATATAATTTCATTTTTTTCATGTCACAATACAATGACAAGCTTTGTTAATCAAGAAAAATTATGAAAATCTACAAAATTATTAAAAAATCTTTTTTCTAATGCCGTCTAAACTAATCTGCAATTTTTAATAAAGCAGATCAATTTAAAAATAGTTTTAATGTTAGATTACAATTTTTTGCTGTACAAGAATAAAGCACTTGAAATAGTTATTTGTCTACAGCTTAATAGTTGCAATGGAAATATTTGCTGCCGCTATGAGCGAATTATACCACAAAAGCGCTAGTTACAAAAGAGCCAGTGCAAAACAGCTAGCCGCAAAAAAGCGATTACAAAAAAGCTTGTTCTGCAATAGAATTGCTAACCTTACTGCTAAGCCTTACCCTAACCCTAACTCTAAATCTTATTTCACCCCAACTCTGACTTCTAAATCTTATTTCACTTTAACTTTGACCCAAATTCTGACTCAGTTCTTTTGAACTAACTCTTTCATTCGTAGCTCTTACTTAGTGACACGCTTGTGTTAAATTATTTCGAAAAAACTACAAACTCCTAAAACAAAAACATTTTTAGGAAGATCAATTACTACATTCTTTACATAATAATCAAAAAAAATATTACCAGAAAATAAAGCATAGAATAAAATAGTCAAATAGCAAGAGCAAAATCTGCAATTAATTGTAAAATACTTTGCAAACCTACTCTTGTTTTACGTCACAATGAATAAATTTAGCGATTACTGCTGTGTTATTAACTTTAAGAATTAAGTTTCTATAATTTCAAGCTTTCTTTAATGAAATTTTGTGTTGATAAATTATTTCAAATATCAAAGAAATAAAAAAAAAATCGAGCAAAGGACAGCACTTTTCGAAACTCAGTAAACCTCAATTGTTTTGTAATCGATTCGACTGACGAACTCATCTAAGTAGGGCAAAGATTCTGTGTTTGTCCGCTGAAAATTGTTTGGGCTTCAAATATTTTTGATTTCGGGTTTTTTGTTCCTGAACAAAAGCTGCATAACTTTGAAATTAAAACTAACTTAGCTTGAAATAACCTCTCTTTTATAAAGTCATTAAATCTGCTTTAAGCCTGATTCTAACGTATTAATCTTTGCAATCATCAATCTGATATGTTTGTTTTCTATTTGCTGACATGATCAATTGGCAAAAAATGGTTTTAAGTTGAGTTGTTTTTTGTGTTGCGTGCTATCTATTACTCAATATTCTATTTTCAGCAAGATGACGGCGCGAGTGTTTTAAAATGTTAATATTTTTAGTTTGATAATTGCGATTAATGTTTTAATCTCTAATGTTAAGCTTTAGAAACAATGGTTATTAGTTCATATATACAAACAGAAAAAATTTCACCACAACATACAGCCTTAAATTGTATAAATAACATATAAAATCGAAAATTACAACTTTTTCAATTTTTTTTAAATGTTATAACTATTATTAGAATAAAATTTATTCAAACAACTTTTAAAAAGAACCGTGTTGTACAGCAAATTAATATAGAAACGCTGTTTCTACTGACTCAACTAATTAAATATTTAAAAAAAGTTAAAAAAATGTAAATTAAAATTTTGGTTGCTAAATAAAAAATTTGGCTCACAAACTATGATCATCAGGAATTGTTAGTTGATATTGCTTAACTCAACTGATTCTTGTTGGGTTTCCCTGTTGTTTTTCAACTTTTTAAATGTTTCTTTCAGCTTATTAAGAAGTGACGAGTACAGTAATGGATTAAAAGCGCTGTTGATTGGAAGCAACAAACCAGCACTGACAACGTAAGCAACGTCATCCACATAAAATCCACTAAGTTTGACAAATGCCATGATACAAATGGAAATCCAGCATAAAAAGTCGGTAATGATAATTCTTGAAATGCGTCTTTGCAACCTTGATTGCTCTTTTTCTCTTTGGCTGGTTTTTATTTCAAGTTTATTTTTGTTTGACTTTATAAAAATGCAAATATAACTAATTGCAATAAAAAAGAAACACAAGAAATTGACAATAATAATGACAAAACTATATTCCCATGCAGATTCTCCTCGATAAACATAAAACCTCGGCATGCACACACTAGTTTGGCCATAATAACCAAACTCTGCTCTAGGAGAATATTCTGGATCGTTAGTTTTGAGAAATGATTTTGTAGAATCCCAATCGTTGCAGTTGCATTCCATTAATTTATTTTTTAGACTTGCCAAGCGACAAGCAAACTTAGTAACTTTTTCTTTATTCCAAATTTTTGAACGAGTGAATTGATTTGAAAACTCAACTTTATTTTGCATAAAATAACTAAATACTTGATGTGGAATCGGCAAAACTGCAATAAGAAAAGACATGATCCAAACTGAAATGATTGCCAACTTATATTTACGAGTAGATATTGAGGCAGTGGAAAATGGTTTGTAGGTTGCATACAAGCGAGTACTTGTTAACAAAACCATAAACAAACAGGAAGCTTCACTGGATAGAACTGCAAGACTACCAATTATTGAACAACGTAAACTTGATCGCCACTCAAAATCGATTTGACCGTAGTAACCTGAATAGTAAACACTGTAAACTGCAATGCTAAGCAAATAAATTCCCATTATCATGTCAGCAATAGAAATACTAAGAATAAACAAATGATGATATTTTAAACATTTATCTAATTTTACTGTTGGGAGAAAATGAATCTTTGATACAATCACGTACAAATTACCACTGATGACTGCAATCCCCATAATCCAAAAACAACTTTTTAATGCAGGACTCGCTATCATTTCTTGCTCTGATGAAAAGACACTGTTCTCATTATCTTTGCAATCTTTCTCATCTCTTTTATTATCACAATCTTGTTTTCCATCACATACTTGATCAACATCGATACTAACTTTGTTTCCTGCTTTGCAAACAAATCGCTTCGGACAATTCATCTCTTCGAATCCTTTTGTGCAATTTGATTTGTTTGTGATGCCATAAAAATTGTCTTCTATGCCGTCACAATAACGATCACCGATGTTATAACCGTTGTGACAAGTATAATTACAAAACTCAGGTGGGTTTTTACAACTACATTCATCACTGAGATCACTACATTCTGGTCGACCGTCACATAATGTTGCTAGACGATCTTCAATTCTAGTTTGACATGTTTTAGTGGATTTTGCAATGTCAGAATTTACGTTAAAAACGGTTTTATAATCAAGATTCAAACTTGAATTCAAATTGTGATCAGCAGAAGACAAATTAAAAGATGGAAATCTGATGTTACAAAGATCAAAGTCCAAATATTGTTCACACAAACACTCATCAGACCAGTCATAACAATCAAATAAACCATCACAAACTTGCTTTGATGAAATCAACAAACGTTGATCAAAACATTGAAAACAGGAATTGTTTTTGCAAAGATCAGATTCGTCTCTGCACTGTGCAACATTATCATGCAAATTTCGTTGAGGTAAAACACATTTTCTTTCTGAATCAACAGCAATACATTTAAAGCCGTGTTGATGTTGAATTTCATCACTTTTGTCAAGACAATCGACTATGCCGTTACACAACTGATATGTTAATCCTAATCCACCATCATCGCATTGAAAAGCACGATTACATTGTTTAGTAGTGATATTATGAAAACACTTTGAGACACAAACAAAATCAGTTTTACAGTAATCGATAGTAGAACAGAAAACTGAAGAAGCGTTGTAACAAGTTGAGTTACCACAAGAAATAAGCGAATTAAGTTTACACTGTGATACGTTAGTTAACCTGTTGATTGTGACATCACACTGACCACAGGTTACGTTTTTTTGAATGTTATAATTTTCATCACTTCCATCTGAGCATTGTTCGATTCCATCATTTTGTTGATCGATTGGAATGCATCCAGTCAATCTCTCCTTGTAGAATTCATCAAAACTCTCCACCTTGCAATCAACAGGATTGTTTTTGTAACACTGACATTGAAATTCAGTTTTATTGCAAGAACAATTCAATTCATCTGATTTGTCAATACAATCATACCATTGATCACATTTAGCTGTAAAATAAAGAATATCTAATAAAAGGTGTTAAATCAATAAAATTGTTTTACGTGTTTTTTAAATATGTTTTATTTAAAGCCTACTAAAGAAACGGTCGATATTTTGATGAGGGCATTAGTACGTCCTACCAGTAAAATTTCTCAGTGACTCAATCGAAAAACAGTTTATGCAGTATCGCATTGCAAAGCAATAGTCGAAACGTATATGCAGTAAGAAAATGTATGACCAATTTTTCAGAAATATTTCATCCCTTTGGCCTGGTATTTTTTTTGCTTCAATGTAACATGTCCCGTCGTATTCTTCAGTGGGCCGTGGTTTTATTCAAATTTCTAGACAAACTTACTTTTGAACTAAAAATTATCAATACGTATATTTTAAATCGCATAATTTTGTTGACGTTTATAATGGTTTCGAAAAGCAAACTGCAAGCAAATTTGTCGAAACTTCGATCTATTTTATTACTAGGAGCTTTTCAGAACACATAATTAATTTTACTTTTATCCAAAAATTAGTGTCAAGCCTCTTTACAAAGCAGGAAAATGTCTTGTATAGCACTTGTTTCAGGGATAGAAAGTGCTTCGACGAGATTCCAAAATCAAATCATCAGGGCAGTCAAACAATTATGCTGCTTGAAGTCTAATCGCGTGTTGTTTTTACAATCTGACAGCTCTTGCCAGCAACTAAAAAATATGTGCTAATTTCCCATCATTGTAGCAATGTTATATACCAATTTGTATGCCACTATGGTAGGCGGTACGTTAATAGCACATTCCGAAGCCTGCAAGAGCGCATTAAATAACACATCCTCAAGTCTGTCACCGATATTACCCCACAAAGTTGTGATAGTTATCCTTGTCCTGCAAAGCTAATAGTAGTTCCGAAAATCGCCTGTTTTACAAATCTTCCATTAAACAGAATCTTTTGGAAAACATAAAATGTGCTCTTTGTTACAGCGACAACAGATTAATTATCGATTCTTACTCAAGAAAGTTTTAATTTTTGCTTTTCCGCTTTAGAAACTACTTTTATTAAATCTTTTTAGCCCTATTCTTTGTTAAAAAAAAAGATTTTGACTATTGCTTAAAACTCTTTTAACCTTATCTCTTCTCATTGGTCAAACATTCTCGACCAATGACAATAAAAGTTCTCTTTTTTACTCTATGACTCAGTTTGGTTTGTTTCTTTTTCATTCTGATAATTTTTCCTGTTCAAAATGTAAGACAAAAACCCTTTAAGAAAAAAATTCAATTCCATTTGCTATTAAAAAAAGTTTTAAGCGGTAAAATTAAGCCGTCATTTTTTTTCTCAGCCCCCAAATACTTTTGATGAGCCAAAATAAGTTTTGACTCATAAAAGTTGAACGCTACTAATGCAATTTATTTATTTTTTTACTTTGCAGTACAGAGGGTTTTCCTTTTAAACGCTTATTTTTATTTTGGTCTTGTTTGATTTTTTTTTAGTAAAAGTATTTTCCGATACACTAAAATTCACATTTGTTGCTATTGCCTTTTCAACAAAAAGTTCTCTTTTTTAAGATTTTACCCCTTATTAAATCACTGTTATTTGCAGTGTCGCCCTTTGCGTAACACCGTACCTAATTAAACATTTTACAAACTTGGTTGAATTTAGTTTTGTTTGAGATTAGTTATTGTAGAGACGAGTGTAATCAATTGCTTTTTTCTTGTGAATTTTAAAAGGCATTATCTTACCCTTGTGTGTACCTCATATCAAAACTATTGCTAGGCAATAGGGGTGGATACCCTCTTGTTTCTCTCGCTTTTGGCGTTCCTCGCAGTGATGGCTTTAATAAAATGCAAACGGAGTGCCCGCACCACAGAGTTGTAAATTGGGCGGGGATTTTCGGGTCGGGTTTGGGTTTGGGCCGGGTTCGGGCTTGAGTTTTTAAAAAAGTTCGGACTTGATTCGGGCTTAAATTCGGATTGTTATTTTGTTTTTCATAATCACAAAATTTGATTAATTTTTGACTTTTTTAGTTTTACAAACACTAGGAAAATAAAAACCTAGGCTGCCTTTTAGCTAATATATTTGCCAAATTAAACCTTCAGTTTTAGAATAATCGGGTCCGATTCGGGGTTGAAATAAATTTTATGGTTATTTTCGGGTTTGGACCGGGTTCGGGCTTGCCTTTTCGGGCTTGGGTCGTGTTCGGGAATAAAAATTGGGCCCGTTGACAAGACTGCGATACCAGTCCCCCAAAAAGTTGTTAAAATATATCTCCATTAAAAAAATCCCTCCTTTTTTAATACAAGCGTAATGACAGCTTAAAAAAGTTGTTCTAATAAAGACTATTTGTTTTTTGATCTTCAGTTGTATTGAACCTCATTTTACTGTATATTTATAAACTTATATTCTTCCATAAACCTCCCTTTACTTTAAAGAAATTAAGAAATAACAAGCAAAAACAAAAGAAAGATCTTCACTTGATTTAAACAAACTATAAAAGCCATATTTTAGATGCAAGTTGGAAGAAATACAACTTAAAATGTGCCCTTTCCTTTTTTTTTCCTTTTTTTTAACGTCATTATTGTTGAGAATGCTAAATTTCAGTAGTTAAAAATTTATTCTAAATCTTAATCTGTTTGTACAACAGCATAAACTAGCATAAATTTTCATTTTTTTTAAGTCTTATTATTTCCTTTCTCGTTCTATTACTACATAGTCATATGAACAAAACAATAAACACTCATTTTGTTTGATTACAAAAGAAAATTATTGCAAATTTTTCTTCTATACTTGTGTTTATATGCAAAATAAATATGTCGGCTAAAAATAAAAACTTACTATTTGTTAACTTGAAGTGTTACAAAAAAAACGTTTGTAGCGCTAAGGCGAATAGAATTACTGGAAAAATTTAGCTCCTATTTGTTTTTAAATATTGTTTACATTATTATATAATTGATGCCGATTTTGTCTTGACAGTATTAAAAACCATGCATTGTGCTAAATTTATGATTATTGATACACACGAAAACATGTTTTTGTCATAGGTTATTTTTGCTTAAATGCATTAAATATAACTAGGGTTGCCATTGTCACACTTCATTCATAATAATTTTAATCATAACGATGTCATCTATTCCCGTTAAAAGTAATTCGTAGTTTTATTATAAGATAATAATCGCGTCTCTTTGAGCTCTGCTCTTGTATTATGCGATATACTACATCCGATTCGCTCTCTATTGCTCGATACATGTATCTTTTTTTTTCTTTTCGCCGACAGAATGACGTAATATGTTTTTCAAGCTTTACTACAGCTCGCTTATATTGTAGAATGTTCTGGCGCATTCGAGCATAGCGCTTTCTCTAAGGAATTCGAAATTTGCGTCACGTAACCTTTTTCTATATAAAGGGGATGCGTAGCGAGAGATTATTACAGTATTATGATTAGGTGATTTGAGACGACTCGAGAGACGGCTCGAGTGAAAGTGATTGTGTTTGGGTACAGGAGGTGCCCCGTTAGATTTTGTATCGGTTGACGATTGTTAAAGTTATTTTGCGATAGTGGTTGGGAGTTGTGTTCTACAGAGGTAGAATTATTTGTGTTGATTGAATCAAGTTATAGTGTTGATTTCGCTTTGCAGTTTGGCAAAGCGTAGAATAATATTTGGTCGGTTGTGATTTTTGTAATGCATTCGTTCCTATTAAAGACAGTGGTCTCTGTTTGTTGTGAAGAAGATTCTTCAACAAAACCAATCCGAGCTTTCGTTAAACTAACTGTACAAAAGCTTCAGGCTCATAGTAAGACTACTTCTTAAGCCGGAATAAAATAAAATTTAGACACGCTTTGTTTCAGCGCAGGTATTCGGGTTACCTAGCTCAACTGGTCCTTTGGGATTCTTGAACAAAGTCTGTGACAGCCATATTAGCCTTTTTGATGCCAAATCTGAGAAAGTTGGCCTTTTTTAAAGGTGTTTGGCTTCCAAATTTAACGTTTGGTTTTTTATATAAAACAAAATTGTATTCTTAACAGTCAGAATTTCTGTTTGAAATTAGAAGTTCATGAGCAAAAGTGTTAAAGTTTTTATTGTTGACTAAATCTTTAATCGTCTTCACCTTAAAATTCGAATAGAAATAGAGATTTTGGACACTGATAGAAAGCGATAAATTTTTTTTTTAGTCTTCACCTTAAATTTTGGATTAAAAATAGAGATTTTTGAAATTGATTAAAAGTGATGATCTTTTTATATTTTTTTAATCTTTAATTTAAATTTAGGACGTTAATAGAGAAAAAATAATCTAACCTTATTTTTTTACAATCTATTTAGCCTTTTTTAAAAAATTAATTTTGCAGCCCTGGATATTGAAAAACGCTATCGATCACAGTTAATGAAGCGAGGTTTAAGGTGCTTCCGACAAAGAAAAGTGTTGGTAGCATTATACTTAGAGCTTATCTTCTTCTGTTTTGCTTCTGGTAAAAAGCTTTTTTACTTTAATTTCAAACATAATTAGACAAAATTTTTTTCATTTAAACTCAAGAAAACCTATGCGCATAATTTTTCTGCAAACAGCATTTAATCTTATTTTATAAAATCTTAGCAGCGTGGTCGAATGGCTAGTGCGTCGGTATAGTGATCGACAAAGTCTCGGTTTAAAACCTACTCGCGCCATTCTGTTGTGTTCTTGTGAAAGACACTTTGTGGCACTTTACCCGGCTTGGTGGTCTTGGCAAGCAGTTCTAAATTTGAGTCATATCTTTATTAAATCTCAAGCGGACAGCAATATCTTGGTATCTCCGGAAGCAAGTCGGGATGAGTGCTTACCCTACGCATTAGCGCCATCATCACTTTCCTGCAAACAAGGAGGATAAATAGAGAGATAAAAAAATTTATAAAATTCATAATTATTTACTTTATTTTTATACTTTTTTCTCAGAAAACGTCAAAGGCGTCAAAGGCGTTATACCTTAAGGCAGCCGTCAAGCGATTACGGCGATCTACCTTTGAAAACACCAAGATATTGCTGTCCGGTTAAAAGTTTTTATTTGTTTTTCTAGTTTTATTTAGAAGTATGAGCAAAATTCAGAACTGTTTGCGAAAAACATTAAACAGAGAAGAATATTGTGCAATTCATTTTCCAAGAAGAGATCAAAGTAACACGAGTAAGTTTTGAACTGCTACTATATTGATCACGTTCTTCATCAACATAGCACTCTTAACCACTTGACCACACTGCACACGACGGTTTTTCCAGAAAGTTTGTGGTTTTTCGTAAACCGAAAAACCTAGATAAAGGTTTTAATATTTAAAACATCATGTGAAGAATTGCCTCTATTGTTTTAAACTTGATACAGATTAGATTGCTCTATTAATAGCCTAATTGCAGATCTGCAGTAACTTGCTATCAAAAAAATGCTTGAACACATTTCTGGAAAAATGATGCTGAAAATTTGCCTCAACATTTTCTAGATATTGTTTTTTCATTTGTTGGGCAAATATAAATAGTTTGGATCACAATGTTTTCAACTACAAAAGGACTATTTTTGTCGCTATTTGTCAAAGATTTTGAAAAATAATAATTTTGGCCAATGCATTGTCAAGTAATCAAATATTATCGTATAAAAATTTAATTGAAAAAATGCATTTAATGAGTTAAACTAAAAAATTAATTCAACCTTATCGCAAATTTTTATAAAAATCTTCTTAAAAAAGTTTTTTACAATCGTCAAAATCAGCTTTGCAACAGTGCTTAGAGGCCATGTAAGTTGCATGCATTTTTTTCTATGATAGTCTACGGTCTCACTTTACTTTACTTTAATCTATTAAACAATATTATACTGGACGCACAGTCACAAACTTATTTATACTTAACTAGCTTAAAGTAGATGATGATAATTTAAAAAGATTGCTAAACACTTCTTCGCAGTCATAAAAAGTGATCATCTGACAAAAAAATAAGGCTTAATATAATGTGCTGAGCAGTGATGTGGTTGAAATCTCAATCGTCGAAACCAAAATTGAGAATAAGATCGGAAAATATTGAGACCAAAACCATCAAGACTAATAACAAAATCACGATATTTTATAACAAATAGCCATGGTCAAGTAATTACCCCGACCTGTTTCCAGAGATACCATAATATTGCTATCCGGTTGAAATTTTTTATTTCGATTTTTTAGCTTTTATTTAGAGATGTCATCAAAGTTTAGAGCTGCTTGCTAAGACCACCTAGCGATGAAACCGCCGTAAAATTTCTTCCCCAAGGACTCATCAAAATGGCGCGAGTAGGTTTAACACGGTCGCCATCAATCACAGCGCTCTTAATTATTTGACCACGTTGCCGAGATTACAATGTTTGGTATTCTATATGCAAAAGTTTCTTATTTTCCTAAAACCAAGAGTGCATGTTGAATTAACAAGCAACCCTGAAATGTTGTACGACAGCCTTGCTTTGTGCGGTCGTCTCATTAAACCAACATTGCTAAAAATCTGCTCAACTAAAGTAAAAGTCTGAACATACAATATAATTTGCAAGTTTAAAAGAATAGTACATTCTTTACATATTTTCTTTTAAATTCAAAAATATTTTAAGGTACGGTTGAGATCGAAACTTTGTGCAAATACTTGGAAAGTTGTGCTCTTGGTGTTGCAGTTGTTTAATTTGTTGGTTAATTTTTTCTCATACATTTGGCAAAAGTTCTTAGCACATTTCACCAATTGTTTTTGTGGAGGCGAAAAAACTTACTGCTGGATATACTTTTGGTTTATGTGTTTTAATAGCATTATGTGATACGTGTGCGTTAAAATCCAAAATCCACAAACTCTCAAACAAACTACGGTATTCTATTACATAACCCACTATAAATTGTATTTCTTCCAATTAATCTCTCAGCAATCGCTTCTTTACATACCGTGGAAGTATTAAAATCTAAGACTAAATTTCTTTTTAAAATATCTTAAATTTGATAAATAAAGCACAGAATTAACTTTTCAGTAATTTTTTAACACAGTTATTTCATGAAATAAAAGATTTTTCTTCTCAAAGTTTTTCATCTGACATTCTTCAAGGGAAATCGTCAAAATAAAGCAGAATTGAAACCGAGCTGAGTTATAAAGAGGAAAGCAGAGTTCTCATTGGATGAAAGAAGTTAGCCAATAACAGAAAAGGTGAAAAGAAGAGCGAACTCGAGCAAAAATTGAAAATTTTTTGTTGTTGTAGTGAAAAGCGCATTGGGCGTTGTCAAGAAGATGTTGACCAATGGAGGATTCATGAAATTGTTCTGAGCATATGTTGGCCTTGCAAGAGCGGGAAAGACTTTAAGGGTTGTGCGAGGCAGGAAGATTGGCGATGGATCTAGGAACGTGTCGTTTAATTTGCTTTTCTAGGCGTTGAGACGTGCGAACAACGTACCGACTATTGCAGTGGCACACAAACTGGTAAATAACATTTCTGTGGTGATGGGAAGGTAACACGTCTTTCTTAATCGCTGGTAAGAGCTGTCGGGTGTTAAAAATAACACGTAGTTCAACGGAGAAAAAGTAGCGTTTCACAGCAGACGTAATCTGCTTTTTGAACTTCATCGAGACATTTCCAATCCATGGGATGTGTAGGTAGACAGGGCACTTTTCCATTGTGTGAACCGAATTAGAATTTAGTTGCTGGAGTTTTCGTTTGAAAGCCGAATTGATTACATGTTCTGGGTAGCCATTTTCTAATACAGTAGAATTAAACGAATTTTGCCAAACTCTAGGTCCAGTTTGCTTTTAGAACAAATCATAAAAGCTCTGTGAACAAGAGTACCAATTAGGTTGATTTTCCGTTTCTGGGGGCTAAAACAGTTTCAACGTAGATACTGGCCGGTGAAGGTGGGTTTCCTGTACACTGAAGAATCTTCAGTGAATAATCTTCAGGAGGATAAATATTGAGATAAAAATAAAAAAATAAGTTTTGCAAAAAGATTTTTTTTTATTTACCACACCCGACTCTAAATGGTTAAAAGTAGCGTAGAACTCATCAATTTCTCAATTGCGAAAATATGTCTGTAACTTATTTTAAAACTTTTAATGAAGTAGAACATAGAAATATTTGCTTGTAGTTAGTGTTTACAATAATTTAGTTTTTGGGTTGTAGCCAGAGCCAAATTTTTTTTTTATCTCAATATTTATCCTCCTGACTCGCAGGAAAGCAACGGAGGCGCTAATACATGGGGTAGGCAATTACCCCCACCTGCTTCCGGAGATACCAAAATATTGCTGTCCGCTTGTAATTTAATAGAGATATGACTGTAATTTAGAACTGCTTGCCAAGACCACCAAGCAGGGGAAAAAAGGGTAATACAGTGTCTTTCCCAAGGACACAACAGGATGGCGCGAGTGGGTTTTGAACCAAAACCGTGTTGGTCACGAGCCCGGCGCTCAAACCACTCGATCACACTGCCAACTTTTCTGAAGCTTAAACAATATAATCAGTGCCAGTGAGTCAATTAGAAGAACAGGGCAATCTTCTCCGGTGCAGAATCCAAAAGTTGGTTTAATAAGGTGATTTATTTTGCACGACCATGAAAAAAGTTTCCATTGCCTTTGTTTTATGTCTGATATTATTTTTAGTTTCGAAAAATATTTCGTGATATATTTTGACCCTGGTTGAACTCTACTTTTGATTGACAATTACACGCAAAATCCAATCATTATCAGTATAAATTGAGTTTTTGCAAAGCAATGCTGCTGCCACTAAGTTGGCACGACAATCTTACACAAGTTTTGAAATCAACATTAATTTGCAGATATCGTGTACCAGTTCGTAATCATGCTATACAGCATATGCGCTGGTTGTCTAAAATTACAGATTCTGTTAAAATTGTATAACTCTGAATACAATTGATTAAAGTAATTTTTCATAATCTTTAAAATCGTTATTCATGTTTTTCTGGTAATTTAGGGTCTGAACTGCTGTTAAATTTTTATTCGAAGCTAAAAACAATAATTAAAACTTAATGTTTTGGTATATTTTAAAATCAGTAAACCTTCTTCCAGAGACTAAATAAATAAACACATAAACATAAGACAAATTGCTATTCCTAGATCAGCTGGTCATGAAGAAGAAAGATGGAGTTTTGGCAACTAAAATATACAAAAAAGCAACACCAACCGATATTTAAATTACTAATCTCGTCATTCGCTACAACAAAAGCAAGGTGCTATTATGAGTTTATTAATCAGAGCATATAAACTGATTGCGGAATTAAAAGATTTTAAAGAAGAAGCAGCAATGTTGCAACATGATTTAGAAAATGGCAACCAAATTGGTTTAAAAAAAAACATTCAATCAACAAATTCAGGAGCAAGAAAAGAGCCAAAACTACAAAAAAATTGTGACTCGTTTTATTTACCCGATATAATTGAAATTTTAAACCTTATAAACAAAAATATCAGAGTATGTACAAAACCTGTTCAAACAATTAAGCAAATTTTGCCAAACTTACTAAAGCAACAGCAAGAAAGTAACTTATGAAATTCTGTGTTTGCATTGCGATGACTTTTACATAGGAGAAATTATTAGGGAATTTTTTACCACACGTAAAGAACACATGTGTGATGTAAACCCAAAAAATTTAACATCATTAGAAAGTAATTATGTAAACAATAAATCTGTTTGATGAAGTATTTGTATTTGCAAGATCATAATATGGATTGGAATAACTCTGAATTTGGGAAAAAAAATTATACAAAAATAAGATTTTTAGAGTCCTTTTTTCATTCATTCAAATAATCATGCTTTTAATGAAAAAACCAATTGTTTTTATTCAACTGCTTATGAAAATTTAAAATATTTAAATTTCTTTAGATCTTGCTATATATTATAAATATTTTTTCTTTTTTTCGCACCACTATGCTGAGTATACGGTCTCTCCTTTTACCACCCAGCAAGCACTCGAATTTATCATATTTCGCCTGGTTATTTACCAGTTACTGGGACTTGCCACGTGGAGGCTGTTAACCTGGCTGACGGAAATATATAAGGCCATTTAGTAGACCTTCCAGCTCCCTTCCATTTATCCAAAAAAAGAAAAAAAATTTTTGCTCCTTTATATCTATCTAATTGCTTTTTTTTTTATTTCCTTGCAACGTAGCAGTGTTTTAATCGTAAATCGTATTTGCTTAGACAAAGAAATGAGGTTAATATTCGAAATTTCAGCTTTTAAATAAAAAATGATTACAATTTCATTGGCTCTAAACTTCTTCTTAAAATTATGCTGCCACGTTCCAGCTATTTGTTCGAGAACGTTTTGTTTTTGAGTTAGGATTCTTTGGTGATCTTCTGAAACTCTTGTTAAGGAGTGAATAGGTCAAAAAATTTCAGGAGTAAAAGATTAAATTGATAGTCACAATGTGTTCTTTTTTTTTAATGAAGTTTTTGAAGCCTTTTTTGGTCTTAAACTCACTTTCAAAAAATATAAAAACTTATATTTTATCAGTTTAGTTTAGCAGAGTCCGTGTTGGGATGTTCCGACCTAATAAGCGTTTACAGTGTTTAAAATCTTTTAAATTTTTTTCTATAATTTTTTTATAATTTTTAAAATTTTTAAAGTTTTTTCAGTTTTTTCTATTGTTTGTTTTTTTCTATTGTTTTCTATTCTTTCTGGCAGTTTTATTTTATTTTATTTTACTTTTTAGATACCCCTGATGATCCCTTTTATGGGTGAAACAGTCTGTAGGGCTTTTAACCTTGTTTTTATTCCCGTGTTTTTGCTATTGTTAATTTAAGCTCTAACTTTGTTATTGAGCACTTTAGAAGTACTGATTTTCATACGGTGTTAAAAACTTATAAATAAATATGAATTTGAAATTTTTACTTTAATGCAAATAGTTGTTTTCTCTCTAATTCTTAATTAAACATTTAGTGTTTAAGCAGGATTTTTGATTGATTTTTATAATAGTGGCAAATAAAAGTAATCAAGTTTTCATCAATCAATTGGTTTCTGCATATTGTGACTAATAGTCATTTACCTTTAAGATAACACAACTTTGTGGCCTAAATATTTTTTACAATAGTAAAACATTCAGCTAACAAATGTTCTGTTTTTTCAATGCAAGTTTTCTAGAACAGTTTGATTTATCGATTTCAGTGGTTCTTAATCTTGTTTCGATTACGTCTGCTTAAGGAAATTTGTGGGACGGCTTAAAATCATGGGTGGCACCAGGTTTTTATACCATCAAGATAATTACTATTTTGTCCTTGAGAGCAAAGCAAGAAACATAAAAAATTTTTCACTTACTCGTCATCGCTTAGTCTAGGTCAGTAATTTTTAAACTTTTTCAGCAAGCTGAATTTATTGCTTCATTGAAATAATAGCTGACCCCCAACATTTTTTAGAAATAAGAAAATTCAGAAAATATTAAATAAAATTTACGTTTGATAAATGCCAAAGTTAATTGTCACAAAATTGGAAACATTTCAGCATCGGGATATATTTCGGTATTGGCAAATATTTGGGCATATCACATTGCCAAGTTGCTAAATTTGTAGTAAAGACAAAAAATTAATCTGAAATTTCAAAAATCCAGGGTTTAAGGCGGATTTATTTACCTCCCAGAAAATTGCTGATGGCCCTCCAATAGTTTGCGGCACCCAGTTTGAGAACCATTGGTCTAGGTCAGAAGTTGCAAAAACCGACCCATAAGAACATTTTTTCGGCATTTGTTAAACCGCAACCAAAAGAAGGCTTAATTATTTTACTAGAGTTTCTTAACTAGATTTTTTAGATAAAAAACTATATTTTAACCACTAACGTTTATTGTATATATTTCGTTTCAAAAAGTGATAAATTGCACACGAAGGTAGAGATTTTAAAAAATTGACAAGATTTATACTTTAGCATGGTTGTTGATTTAGTCAATGTCTTTGTTTAGAAAAATAGAGCTGTTATGAAAATGTACAACATACGTCGGCACTGCGAAATAATGCATGGAGATAAACATGATATATACAAGGTCAATAAAAAGAAAAAAAGTAAAGAAACTAAAATTATCGGATCTGGTAATTATCTACCGCCAGTGGCAGAAAATTTACCAGTGCATTGACTAAGAGTGGATAATTTGCTAGTGAAAATTAGTTGATAAAAGGATTAATGTGGTTACTTTCGCTTCTTGAAAAGATCTTTTTCCTTTTGGTGCTTTATGAGGAAGGAATTTTCCAGTTAGTTTAACCAACAAAAAACAATTACAGTGATTTCTTAAAAAGACTTTATATTTATTAAAGAGACCTTTTAATTAGTATTTGACGATTTATTTACCGGGGGTAGATAATTTACTAGTATATTATCTGAGGGTAGATAATTTACGAGATCCAAATTATTATTACTCAAATAAAGAAGTTCTTAAACAAGCTGCATAAAGAAGAGAAACACTAGACTCGAGTTTCGCTCTTATTAGAGCTCGTCAGTGATGCTTATCTCACCGTAAATCGAACCCGGGAAAAATTAATTCCAAATCCTCATAATTCTTCAAATAAAGAAGTTCCTTTGTCAATAATAATCAGACGATGTAAAAGCGAGTTTTGCTACAAGGAAATAATAGCCAAATCATCCCGGCTTTTTTACAAAAAGTTCATTGGTTAAAAACGTCTTTTATAGCAAGCGACATTTTATGTTTTAATTAAAAGAAATTTTTTGTAGACATAAGCTTGTATTTTTATGCAGTTGCTTGCAAAATTACATATTTAGCAGCTAACTAGGAGAAATATTCCCGATTACCTTCACTTACTATTTACTTTTGCTTTATTAGTGAGTTTCTTGTTTAATTGTAATTTGTGGTTTTTGTTTAATTGAGAAGTTATTTTAATTTATTCAGCTTTTGCATAATTATTTTCGACAACGTCATGATCAAATTTTGGTTTTCCCAATGCGTCTTTTTCAATGTTTCTATCAATGACCACTCAAGGCTGCTTTGAAAATCCACAGTAAAAGATAGACTTGCCCACGTGCGCTAAAACCAGGCTTAAAAGTTCGAAAAATTATATAAATTCGTTGTTACATCATAATTTCTTTGTTTCATGGCGTATTCTACTACAGGTCGTTTCATCGTGCACGCTTACGGCGCGTTTACAGCCGTTTACAGCGCTTTTTTTTCAGCGAGATCTTTGTTTGTTCACTCATTTGTTTATGAAAAAAACGGCTGTAAACGCGCCTTAAAACTGGAGGCGAACGTTTTTCGATTGGAGTGCGCTGTAAAACATCACTTGAAGCTAGTTTGTGTGATAATAGCAATATCAAACTAACGTAATCGGTTGTAACGGTACGTTTGTTTTGTGCATTTTGGGTAAACCATACATTCTGGGTCTTAGTGATCCGGTAGGACGAATATTTTGGTAAAGACTTTTGGGTATTAAGTCTTCTTTAAATAGTTCTAATAAACGTTTTTGAAGTTTTGATTCAATATTAGCAGTGTTGTCATTGCTTGAGGCTAGTCCAAGTTTTACAAATTTTGATGGATCGTCAAGTATTACTTGCATTTTACCAATAAAGTCATTCTTGTTCAGAATGACTACACCTGATCCCTTGTCCGGTTTAGTGATGACAATATTTTCTTTAGAATGTAAACTGTTGAGTGCTCGAAAGCATTCTCCATAAAAAGCAAAATCATGTGAGTCAAATCTCTCCACCACAGTACAGATGGGCAAACAAGTCTGTAAGTCTAACCTTCAAAGATTGTTCATTTTCTGATGAAGCTCTGTGATGATTCAATTGGGCCCACAACTATTCAAATTCTGCAAAAACTTCTTCTCTGCATATTGATTTTGGTGGAAGGCTGAAGTTCAGACCATGCAATAGCTACTGATGAGAGCGTCACAAAAAGCTTTTTGGCTCTGATGAAATTGACTTTGTTCAAAGCGATATTAAAATTCTGTACCACAAAAAACTCTTCACATATTTGCAGCGCACGTACACTGAACAGCAAATAGCTGTTTTAAACAAGGTGGTCAGAATTAGAGAAAAAATCAGAACTTTTAAGTTCTCAACAGCCTTTCTCAAGGCTTGAAGGTCCCATAGAGTTGCATCCAAATATTTGATTGCCCGCATTGAACAACCGAAAATCAGGCATAGCCTAGTTGTTGAACGGGCTTTTCTGAACAATGAAATTGAAAAGCAGACTAAACAATTGAAAAGACTGCATGCTCCTTACCGATCCCTACTACGTGCAACTTGTCAATTTCTTTCATTCTTTAACAAAATTAGATTTTACAGATACCTCGCTATGAGATATTCATAACAGCTGAAAATTCATAACAAAAACGAATCCTTGCTTGCCACTCTAATAAAAAAAATAGATTCGGAAATATGCTGAGTTGTACAAAGAAACATATCTTGAACCTCTCGAATCATGTATTATCAGATGTGAAAAGTTTTGTTCTATCGCATGATCTGAACTTCAGCCTTCCACCAAAATCAATATGCAGAGAAGAAGTTTTTGCAGAATTTGAATAGTTGTGGGCCCAATTGAATCATCACAGAGCTTCATCAGAAAATGAACAATCTTCTTTGAAGGCTAGACTTACAGACTTGTTTGCCCATCTGTACTGTGGTGGAGAGATTGACTCACATGATTTTGCTTTTTATGGAGAATGCTTTCGAGCATTTAACAGTTTACATTCTAAAGAAAATATTGTCATCACTAAACCGGACAAGGGATCAGGTGTAGTCATTCTGAACAAGAATGACTTTATTGATAAAATGCAAGTAATATTTGATAATTTATCAAAATTTGTAAAACTTGGACCAGCCTCAAGCAATGACAACACTGCTAATATTGAATCAAAACTTCAAAAACGTTTATTAGAACTATTTAACCCTTTCACGCCGTATTTATACAAGTGTTTACATTAACTTTGCAGCCAATTTTGAACCTTATGTATATAAGAATTAAGGTGTATTTTTTATTCAATCTCTTTAGTAGCTTTACAACTGTCATAAAAGAGTCTACATTAGGTCTGCTTCATCAGTATGTCCCCAGTAGCGAAGGGAGAAGGTTACGAAAATTAGCTTGTGGAAAATTTTTTATTATCTATATGACCCTGTCACAAACTTTGTTCGGGAATCCCAAAGGACCAGTTGAGCTAGGTAACCCGAATACCTGCGCTGAAACAAAGCTGTGTCTAAATTTTATTTTATTCCGGCTGAAGAAGTAGTCTTGCTATGAGCCTGACAGTTTATACAGTTGGTTTAACGAAAAGCTCGGATTGATTTCGCTGAAGACTTTTCTTCACAACAAACAGAGACCACTGTCTCTAGTAATAACGAATGTTTTACAAAAAAATCACGTCCGACCAAACTTCTATTCCACGCTTTGCCAAACTGCAAAGCAAAATCAGCACTATAACTCGACTCAATCAACACAAATAATTCTACCTCTGTAGAACAAAACTGCCAACCACTGGCGCAAAATAAATTCAACTGTCCACCGACACAGAATCTAACGGTCCACCTCCTGTGGCCAAACAAAATCACCTTCGCTCGAGCCGCAACTCGAGTCGGTTCAAATTACCTCACAACTAATCATAATAATTTCTCGCTACGCAGCGGCTTTATATAGAAAACAAAATCACGTGACGTAAACTTTCTCGTAAATTCGAAATTTAGCCAGGATTACCTGGAGAGATCGTTACGCTCGAATGAAGTGGCATATACGCGAAGTGGCAAATTTTAAAATGACCTCTTATAAATTATGTTTTGCAGAACTACGTATTATTTATCGGATAAGATTGACTTATCGCACTATGTTTTCTTAATGATGTTATAAAGCATAGTAATATGTTTACTAATGGTTATAGCCTATTTTTTATTTTTCCTGTAAACACAGGAAGATTCAATAGAATGAAACAGACTGTTTTCGTTTTTTAAAAAGTAGTTAAATAAATTTTGTATAATACATTTAAAAATCCTTTTTTAAATAGAATCTTTTTAATTGAATAAGGATCAATATTCTATTTAAATAAAAAAGCAACAGATGTTTGTGTTTTTTCAAAACAGTGATTAAACAAATTTTGTATTAAAATATTGCTCTTATTCTTTGCACTCTGCGAGGACGATTGATTCACTTTTTAATATACATATAACCTTTAATTTACAATGGTTAATGGTGAACAATTTAAAACAATTAAGGAAGAGGCACTGTACAAAAATTATGCAACTAATTAAACTAGGTGCTTTTAAAAAAATTGTTAGCCTCATATAATTAACAAGGTAAATTCGGACTAAGAATTGGAATCGACAAATATTGTTGAAATCGGCATCGGAGCCAAAAAAAAAAATTGACATCATCCTATCACTAATTTAAACACTCAATAATTTAGAGTAAAAAAATATCAAAATTTAATATGACTAAAACATAATGTAGCCGTGAGAATTGGATAACTTAAATTTTTTATTTAATTCGATTTTCGCATGATTGTCACGTCGTAAATTTATCTCTTAAAATTGTAGAATGAAGATTTGGCTGACTCGATCTTTTTTATTGCCTTAATGTTTCGTCACAAACGTAGTCGCGTATTTCCTCGTGCGTTAAATTTCTTGGGATTTTTTTGTTTCGCGCACATGTACTTCTAAAGTTTTCCACTAAAAAGATAAAGTTTAGCTATTTGTCAGTTGCAATTCATAATAGTTACGATTTTACCTTTTTAATGTTTAGATAACGCCACAATTGATTTTCATTTAGTTATATTTCTTGGTACTCACTTTCAGATTTGATTAATATAATTGTAAAGGTCAGAAGTCGTGATTCTTGTTCGAATAGAATAGTTTATCGCAAAAAAGATTTAAACACTAAATGATAAACTACTTGTTTATTAAAGAGTTGGAGAGCCGGAGCCGGAGCCGGAGCTAGTGGATAAGTGCTTGATAGCTCCGGAGCTGGAGCCGGAGCTAGTGAATGAGTACTTGATAGCTCCGGAGCTGGAGCCGGAGCTAGTGCTCTTCTGCAGTGGCTCCCTAGCCCTGCTTATAATAAAACTACGAATTGCTATTAACGGGAATAAATTATATCTTTACGATTAAAATTATGAATGAAGTGTGACAGACCCCGTGTATGTTTGCTTCAGTAAAAGGTAATGTATATATTTTTATACAAATATTTTTGCTTTTATGTAGTTACATAGTGACTAAAGATATTTGGAATTTGTTTCTAGTCTATTCGTGAATATAGCGACTTCATAGAATAAGCCTAACTTTCATGTATACAAATGGCAACATCAGGCAGAAAGCTATGCTTTTTGTCGTATTTATAAAGAATTAGATTTGAATATGATCAATCATTTCGGTTCTATTATTTTATTTATTGGTCTTTACTATTTCAAATTCTATTCTTTGCCATAACACACAAATTTGTATCACATCTGTACCAAATTTATCTACTAATTAGATTGTTTTAAAAGCAATGTATAAATCACTAATAACAAATTGCCTTTCGAGGCTTTCGATGATGATTTTTGAGGCTTTAAATGATTCTTTCGAGGCTAAAAAGAAGGCCGGTGCCGTATTTATCGATCTGACAGCTGCTTATGACACTGTCTGGCACCGTGGCCTTACCTGCAAGCTGCTGAGACTACTTCCGGATAAGCACATGGTCAAAATGATTATGGAGTTTGTCCGAAATCGAAGTTTCACCCTTACCACCGGTGACAGCAAGCAAAGCAGGCTACGCCGTCTTAAAAACGGCGTTCCTCAGGGATCGATCTTGGCTCCTCTCATATTTAACATCTATACGTATGATCTCCCTTCCATGATTTCCAGAAAGTTTGCTTATGCTGATGATTTAGCATTGTTGCACTCTTCTGGAAACTGGAAGGACTTGGAGGGGACCTTAAGCCAAGACATGTCTACACTGTCAGCGTATCTCCAGACTTGGAGGTTGAAGCTCAGTCACACTAAGACGGGACGGCAGCCTTTCACTTAAATAACCGAGAGGCCAAACGTGAGCTGAAGGTCTACAACAATAGCAGACTTTTACCGTTTTGTCCAACCCCTACATACCTTGGGGTAAAACTGGACAAATTGCTCACGTTTCGTCACCATTTAGTGGCATTGCGCAAAAAACTATCATCGCGCGTCACACTGCTGAGGCGACTCGTGGGCTCGGGATGGGGTGCTGGTGCTAAAACACTACGCATAGCCACCTTGTCTCTAGTCTACTCAACAGCTGAGTAAACAGCTGAGTACTGTGCGCCAGTCTGGTGTCGCAGTGCTCACACTCGCCTCATCGACAGTGTCTTGAATGACGCCTTGCGCATAGTCACTGGATGCCTGCGTCCCACTCCAATGGACCACCTACCTGTACTTTCAGGCATCCAGCCAGCTGAGCTTTGCCGAATGGGAGCGACACTCTCCTTGGCTTACCGTGGATCTCTGGACCCCGATCATATCTTGCATGGTCTTTTAAATGGGTCCTCAGATACTGGCCAAGTGAGACTAAGATCCAGACGCCCGTTTGTGCCAGGTGCGCGGAATCTCTTGGACAATCTTGCCAGACTTGTTATCCGCGCCTCTGAATGGAAAAATCATAAATGGAACGCGGAGTACTGTGAAAGTGCTTCCAGGCTTCGTGCTTTTGGGCCCGGGACCAGTGTCAGGCCTGTTGGGATGGGCTTACCCTGAGCAGCTTGGGTTAAGCTCAACCGCCTGCGGACTGGTGTTGGGCGATTCCATTCGTCCATGCACAAATGGGGTCTTGCTCCTTCACCGAATTGCGAGTGTGGCGCCTCAGAGCAAACCGCAGACCATGTACTAACAATGTGCCCCATACATCGGGCACCACATGGAGCACGCGGTCTGACGGTTTTGGATGACGAAACTCGATGCTGGCTTAATCATTGCCAGCATCTGATCCAGGCAGTACAGCAGTCTGGGGTAGTAAAAGGATAAACCCTCGGCCCCAGTCCTGTTTGTGTCTGGCCTGGAGTGGATGCCCTTCAAACGACGACGACGACGACGACAAATTGCCCTGCATGGATTTCTAAAAACTTTGTTGAATATAATGGAGTAACACAAAAATGTTTTACTTGTTAGTGGTTGAGTAAAATATTTCCTTTCTATATTTATACCTGATATGTTAAAGTTATTTCAAGGGCAGGGGCAAGTGGATATATTTATGATTTTGAAGTATACACTGGCAAAACAGGAGCAGAAACTGATAACTTTGGTTTGGGTGTATCATCAGGCTTTGTAATGAGATTGGCAGAAGATATATCCCAATTTCGAAATTACAAACTATTTTTTGACAACTGGTTTTCCTCAACTGGTCTAGCGAAAAAGCTTAAAGATGAGGGAATTCATAGCTTTTCAACTGTTAGACCAAACAGATTAAAAGGTTGTAAATTGAAAGAAGAAAATCAACTAAAAAATGAAGGCAGGAGGAGTTATGATTGCAGAGTGGAAACAAAAGAAAACATTATGGTCCTGAAGTGGTTTGACAATAGATCAGTTCATATTCTATCAACATATATAGGGCTGTTCCACTTGAAGAAGCAAAAAGATGGGATCGCAAGAAAAACGACAATATAAAGGTCCAAATGCCACGTGCTATTGCTGAATGCAATAAGTTTATGAGAGGTGTACACCTCTGTGATATGTTTTTAGAACTGTACAGGATTGATTTCAAGCGTAAGAAATGGTATATGAGAATTTTCTTTTATGTACTGGATCTTGCGACAGCCAATGGCTGGCTGCTATATCGTCGTACGCTAAACAAAAAAAGCAAACAACATATGTCACTTTGTGATTTCAAACTTGACATTGCTACACGGCTTTTGATTAGCAACAAATATACTCCAAAAAGGGGAAGACCCAGTCAAGAAGGTAACTTTCCCGAAAAAAGAAAGAAGTTTTCCGTCCAGCAGAATTTGTTAGACGGGATAGTAGTGGTCACTAACCAAGCTGTGTGAAGACCAAACAAATGTGTAACCAATGTGTGCACAAATTCACAAGGGTTATATGCACCAAATGCAATGTTGGATTATGTTTACTAAATGATAGGCATTGCTATATAACAAACCATGAGAAATAGATTGCTATATACAGATATATGGTGCTTGTTTTTATTCTAAAGGAATTATTATTTGAATTATTTGAATGTATTCAAAAATGAGTTTTAGTAAAAATTTATTGAATAAGGAATTTTTACTGCATTTTTTACCAAAAAGTCTTTACCAAAATATTCGTCCTACCGGATCACAAAGACCCAAAATGTATGGTTTACCCAAAACGCACAAAACAAACGTACCGTTACGACCGATACTATCTATGACAGGCTCATCCCATCATTAGCTCAGCAAGTGGTTAGCACTTGGTGAGGTCATAATTGGATGTAACTCTTGCAACCGGTATTAAAGTGTTTCTCGACACATTGCATACGTGACTTATTTACGTTTGCTGTTGCAATTCACAATTTAAAAGATTCTAATAATCTTTTTATGTGCTCCTTCGGCATCTCAAGTCTTATTACATATGTCCCACTTGAAGAGACCATTAACATCTGTACAGATGCCTTGTATTGCGATGACTCGGATGCACAACCATTCATTTCTAAGGCTGTCTTCATTGAACTGATAAAAAGTGCCATATCTGGAGTAGAGTTTAGCTTCAACTACATCATGTACAAGCAAACTGATGGAGTTGCAATGGCTTCACCGCTAGGCCCAGCCTTAGCTAACATCTTCATTGGGTTTTATGAAAAAAAATTTTTCTCCCAAATATCAAAACCTTCTATATATTTTAGGTACGTTGATAATACATTTGCTATTTTTTGCAATGAAGTAGAGTCGGAAAACTTTTTCAACCAACTAAACTGTCTCCATCTTTCTCTCAAATTTACCTTTGAAAAAGAGAAAAATAATTGTTTACCAATTCTCGACGTTAACATGGAACAAGCAGTTACCGGTTTTGAAACTAGTGTGTATAGAAAACCTCCCTTTACTGGACAGTACTTACGTTGATAATCTTTCAGTCCCACTAAACAAAAAACAAACCTTTTATCAACTTTGGTACACCGAGCACTAATGATATACACGAAATCTAAACTAAACGAAGAAATTAAGCATATCAAGAACATTCTATTGGACAATGGTTATCCTGAATTGATTATTGACAGCAACATCTCGAAGAAAATTGCTCAGTTTTCTATGCCTAAACTATATGGCCATGAGAAGTGCCCAGTGTATTTGAGAGTTCCTTGGATAGAAAAGCTTCCATTAGTCTTGATAAAAATGTTAAAATGGCTGTTGAAAGCTACTATGGCTCCGTTACCACAAGAGTGATAAAAATGTTAAAGTGGCTGTTGAAAGCTACTATGGCTCCGTTATCACGCTCCGTTACAAGAGTGGTATTTACATACAAACGCATGTTACCTGTAGCCCGCAAAGATGTTTTACCTACCACGCTGAAAAGCTCCTTTATTTATGAATATTCGTGCCACTGTGACAGTAGGTACGTAGGACAAACATCACAGCGACTACAAGACAGAATCAAGCAGCATGTTCCTAAATGGCTACAACAGCAAGCGAAGCGCCCTACACGATCTCAACCCGGTAGATTCTGTCAGCTAAAACGTAATAACCCAGATTGTGACTCTGCCATAGGACAACACTTGCTTGACAACAAGCAGTATGCTGCAAACTATAATGACAAACGTTTTAAAATTCTTGCTGTGCACGCAACTTGCTCCATCTTTGTCTACTCGAGGCAACTTTTATTAAAAGCAGACATCTGGTTTTATGGAAACGAAAAGAATATCTAAACAAAAAAAATTGTGTAACAAAAAGAATTTGTTTACACATTAAAACTTTTCAAATGACCTAAGTTGTGAGTAACAATGTCTTTCTTTGGTAATTGCCCATTGCGCGTTTTTCCTTTCCGAGACTGCATTGTATTGCACTTTCTTCTCACTTGGATTTTGTGTAGTAGTGCTTTTCTCCTTTCTGAGACCACACGTACAGCACCTTTCTCCTAACTGTTGAGACTATAAATACTTTGATTTTCTCTGGTTCGTCCCATTTTGACGCGATAGCTACTGATGAAAGCGTCATGAAAAGCTTTTGGCTTCGATGAAATCGACTTTGTTTAAAGCGATATTAAAAAAGCTAATTTAGTGCAAAAAATTATTCGGATGCCTCCAAAAAAATGAAGTTACAAAGAAGCCTTTCGGAACTTTGTTTTTACGAGTGTTATTGAAAAGCCACAGTGTGTGATTTATTTTAAAGTTCTAACTTAGGAAATTATGAAACCAAGCAAATTGAAGCAGCAGTTTGAGTCTCGCCATGGTGAATTAATAGGAAAATCAGTTGACTACTTTAGGCAAAAATCTAAGCATTTGAAAAATCGCCGCCTCGATTCTAGGGCAATGTGAGCAAAATAAAACAAAGCACAATGGGAGGCGTCATATCACATTGCTTTCTGGATTGGTCAGGCAAAAAAGCCTTACAAAATTGGTAAGAGCTCATAAAGCCCTGTCTGAGTGAAGCAACTAATCTGGTACTGGGTGATATGATACAAATGATATGATATGTTGCATATGAGTCAAGACCAGTTGTGAATATTCAAAATTGCGGGCCTGAGGCAAAATCCTAATTAGGGGCCCCCAACAATGATGTCACAAAAATTCGATTACCATTTTACCAATGTCATCTAGAAAGAAAGGCTACGAAATATTGGGAAAAAATTGATTCTCATACGAAACTTGAAATAATTCAAATTAGTGGCAAACACAGAAAGTTACCATGAAAAGTTTACCTGTGAACTGACAGTTGATCAAACGACACCTGATCGAAACGACACTTGATCAAAGCAACACTTGATCAAAACGACATTTGATCGAAACGACAGTTGATCAAAACGACATCTGATCGAATAATGAAAGAGAAAATTTACAACTTTGAATCTATCCCAATTTTGTCAACTTTTCGTTCCAAAAACATAGTTCTTTAATCTGTCCCGGTTTTGTTAATTTTTTGTCCCAAAATCATAAATCTTTAAAAATAAGATCTTTTCTTTGAATCTGTCTCTGATTTCTGCAAGAGGTATACAAGGGTGGAGCCATGGAACAATACCCACCTCTAAATAACTGACTTCGTAAAAACAATGCAAAAATGACAGCAATAAGCATCTAACGAGACATAACAATGACATGTTGCCCCCTTAAAAATACTTTGCCCAGAGACTTTGTTAAAAAACCTTCACTTTGACATTGGAAAAAAATCATAAAAAATGAAAACAAATTGTCTTCTTACTGTTGGCCTCTGCTTTTTATGAATCTAATTTACAGCAACAAAGAGATTGTTTAATCGCAGAAACATACAGAAATAAATCTTTTTTTATCAACTGTCATTTCGATAAAATACCGTTTCGATCAAATGTCGCTTCGATCAAGTGTTGTTTTGGTCAAATGTCGTTTCAATCAAGTGTCGTTTCGATCAACTGTCATTCGATCAATTGTCGTAGCATCGGGTTTACAAACCAAAAACCCAATTAGTAAAAAAGTTAAAATAATGTGAAAAAAATTTTTTTTCTACACTTTTTTACTGCTCTATTGTCTTTTATTTGGTCTACATATCCTTTATTTTTCAAAGAGGGGGAGGTCACTTTTAAATTCCTTCCTCCCATGCATATGCTTATGACTAAAATTCTTTTTTTTACTTGAAAAAGTCTTGGACAGACTGAATTCAGTGATGGGATTCAAGGAGTTTGTACCAGTTTGCGTGAACACGTTCTGATAAATGTTATAACGTTCAGCAAGCGCGTTCTTAATTAAATGTAATCTCTATATTTTTATATCTCTGATAATGAAAGAACATATTATTTATAACTTTTATACTATAGGAAAAAGAACTTGTCTATTTTTAAAAATTTTTGAATTTCATCATTGCTTGAACTCGATTTGAGCCTTTTTTACAAAACGCAAGGACTCACCCAAGTCCTCAAATCAATAGTTGTTGACTTGGAGTTGGTTTTGTGTCCTTGTTAAGCTAAGCTATATGCAATGCATAGAAACGACTTGGGAAAATGGTTTTAAAACTTTAAATTTCGTAGACTCAGATTCATATTTTCATGGACTTATACTAAAATTACATCATTTTTGGTAGTCTTGGACTTTAAATCGATTTGAGCTTTTTGAAAAGGACTCGAACGCGGTTCGAATTTAAAAGTTGTAAGTTGTTGGACTATTGTTAGCAATGAAACAATCTGTTAGAGGAATATTTTTAAAACTTTTCCACCGCTACATAATACACACTCATATCATAGCCTTGATAGTCTCAAAAAATAATAAATTTGTTAAAATGTATTGCAACAGAATTAAAAATTGAAATGACTAAACAGATAGGCTACTATCACAGAAAAAAATCTGATCTTTTTTTAGGAGTAAAAACAAATTTGCACCGAATACATAGCAACAACAACAAAAGCGATTTTTTTTATTGAGTACATATAACAATAACAATTAAGCCAGTCGAGCAAAACAATTTAAATCTCAAGAATTATGCCGATTCGAAAATGTACAACCAATTTTTATCACGAGAATCAAAAAATCTATGGCCTAAAACATTATTAAAAAAAGAAGCTTTAGTTATGGTTTTTTAATACAAAAAAGATTAAGAAATGTAGGTAATATGAACCTTTGTGAAATATGGATACCTTAATTTTTACAAAAAAAATTTAAATTACATTTGAAAGCTAACAAAGTTTGTTAAAAAATAAAAATTATGTTTGCTTTTAGGCAAATGAGTCAAAAAAATACTAACCCAAAAAAATAAATTTGTTAGTCTATTAATATATTATAAAGCAGCCAATTATTTATTTAATATTTTCAGCTTATGCTGCTTTAATTAAATCTTCTGAAGATTTTTGTCTTGAAGGAATAGAAATATGCAGTGCAAACTTGAAATAATGCTAGCTTTAAACTGAAATTGTAAAAATAATAAAAGTGTTGTGAAATATTGTCAAAACCATTTAATCTTATGATTATTTGTGCAAGATAGACCAACTGATAATCACAATTAAATTTGATGTAAGAAGCCATTTAGCTTATTAGGTTACCTTTTACAGTTGCCATTTAAAATCAAAATACTTTACCTAAATAATTTCTAATTCAATTTTTTCAGAATGACAGTATATAAAATTTTAACTTAGTTAAGCAATTGTTATTACCAGATCATCTCACAAACCAGTTTCAAAATGTCAATTTTGAAAATTGCTAAACTCCTTACAAAAAAGTTGCAATCAAGTCTTAATGTCAAGTAAATGAACAAACGGCCTATTAATCAATTAAAAACTTTTGAAAAAAAGTGAAAATTCCATATAAATTTGGTTAATGGTAAAACATTTGTAGACTGGATTTAGTGTTCTATTAGTTTCTGTTGTACATGGAGCATTTGCTACAAAAAGAAAAAAAAAATTTATTATTAGTGTTTGTAAATTTTTTGTTTTGTATGTCATTATTTTGTTGCAATTATAGGAAGTGATTAATATTGCATGCATAAATACAACTAATTTTAAAAGTAGTGTTTTTATCAATAAAAAATTAAAATTTAAAACAAGATTTCTCTTTTTGTTATGAATATTTTAGTTGTAAAGTTGTTGCTGCTAAATTTCAATCACTTTTAGATAACTTTTATAACAATTTGACTATTAAGAATAGTTTACATTACGTAGTTGTTGTGCACTATTTAGAAACTGAAGAGATTTTATGCATTGTTGTTTTAAATTTTAAGTATTCTGCCAACATTATCCTATATACCATATTATGTGACATACATTTTACCTATTTGCTGAAAAATCCAAACTTTTGAGAGTTTCTGAGGTTCATGAAACCACGTAAAATATCACAAAATAAAACTACACACGGCATTTTCAAAAAGGGGGGCCCCTCGACAACTGTAAAAAAAGGGGGCCCGAGGTGATCGCCTCGCTCGCCTAACCCAATATTCACCACTGGTCAAGACATTTTGTTGCAAATGGTGGAAGAGGTAAGGTCCAACCCACTATTTTCATTGCTATTAGACAAGTCCACTGACGTTTCATCTTGTGCCCAATTGCTGTTGTACGCTCACTACATCTCTAAAAACAACGTAAAAGTACAATATTTATTTTCAGAACCACTATCAACAACATGTAAAGGAGAAGATGTATTCAAAATTGTAAAAGTTTTTTTGAGAAGCCTGCAATTGATTGGAAACAACTTGTTGGCATCTGTACAGATGGTGCTTGTTCTATGATTGGTTACAGGTCTGGTTTCAAAGGATTAGTCAAGATTGTTTCTCCTAATGCATCATTTCCTCGTTGCTTGACTCATTGCTTTGCTTTAGCCATGAAAACTCTTCCTTCTGGACTTCAAAAAGTGTTACAAAATGTAGTGAAAATTGTAAACTATATTTCTAATAATGCAACAACATCAAGGCTATTTGCAGCTTTTTGTGAAGAAGTTGGGTGTGATTATAAAGTTCTTTTGCTACATATAGAGGTAAGGTGGTTATCTCGTAGTAAAGTCCTGAATCGTATGCTCCAACTGCGAGAAGAAGTGGCTATTTTTTTTCAAAACGAACGAAGTTTTGAAAAAAAAGAAAGAAGAAAGAAAGATAGAAGAAAAAGGATTAGTTATGCACAACCAAATAAAAAGCAATGATTTTTTGTTGAAGGTGGCTTGCTCGGGTGATTTTTTCTCGGAAGTGAATTACCTCAATTTAACTCTGCAAGGAGGTCGTCAATGATTGCGTACGACAAACAACAAAATTGCAGCTTTCAATTGCAAAGTAAAACTGTTTAAAGATTTGATAGAAAAAGGCAACACAATTATGTTTCCTAATTCTACAATGCTCTTGCTATCTGACCTAAACATGAAATGCAACTTCACGTAAGATATAGCTAGCTACCCGATAAACATCGCAATTGATTGTATTTTCCAGGAATTGAAGGGCGACATAATTTTTGTGGATTAGCAAGCCATTTTTATTTGAAGAAAACTCTATATGTGATGATGATATGGCAGCAAAAATAGAGTTTCTTTAACTGTGTGAAGATTCAAGTCTTAAAACTGATTTTGCCATAGAGGATATAGGAAATTTTTAGGCTGGCCTTCAAAATGAATATTCCATCCTTTCAAAAGGAGCTTTAAGTTTTTTTATTCAATTTCCTTCGACTTATTGCTGTGAAGTGGGATTTTCTGCAATTGTGTCTATAAAGACGAAATATCGAAACAGGCTTGAGATTGATGATGACATGCGATATTGTCTTTTCTGCATTTAGCCTAGATTTGAACTCTTAATAGCAAAAAAGCAGTATCAACTTCACATTAATTACATTTGTAATGAACCTTTGAATATACAATAAATAATGACCTTATTTTTTTGTGGGTTTATTGTGGATTGCAAGCTATAGTTGCTGTTTTTTAAAAAGGGGTAATTGATATTCATCAAAATATGTTTAGGGGTAACAACACAAAAAAGGTTAAGAACTACTGCTGTAAATAATCTAGTTGAAATTGAACCTGGTCACCATTGCCAAAAATGTTCTTTTTCATTAACTGAAGAAATGTGCGATATATTGGATTGTTTGCCGGAAATGCAAGCCTCTGTTTCTGCTGATTCAATAGCTGCACTTGTATAGATAGCTAGATATTTAAGCTAAAAACAAAAATAAAAATTTAGATGACAGCCACTTCTACTGCGAAAAGTATGGTGGTTTTACGGCAGATTTAAATCGAGGTGGTTTACATATACCTGGAGATTCCGTATGTCAATGGGTTATATATAGTTATGTTATGTTCCATGATGTAGTTGATCCTTTCTGCAAAAATTCTTCGTGCAAAATTTTGAAAGCAATTTCAAATCTTTATGATTTGAGTATCGAAAATACTTATTTTTCAAGATAGCAAACATTTTATTCAATAACTATTGCCATCTTTACTTTCAAAAATCTTTCCAAGAACCACAACAAAAAGCGCTAAAACTTACAACAAATTAATTAAATAAGCTTAATTTATATTTCAAATTAATAGGACTCTTGTTGAGAGCTCAATAAATTAGCAGGTATGATAGGACTCTTGATGAGAGGTCCTGCTTCATCAAAAAAACAAACGACACAAGGCCATCACCTTCGGGGTTGTATTGGAAGATAGCGCACGCAAGTATTCGTTAACGATTTTTTGATTTTTATCAAGTAGTTTCGTCAGCCGATGCCTCTAGAGATTTTTTGCAATTTTTATAAATATTTTTAGTTGAAACAAAGTTTTAACAAAATTTTCAGAAATTTGTGCGACGTAATTATGACGTCACATTACCATAGCAGCGTCATTAAGACCACATATAAACTCCTCAAAGTCATGTTTTAGAAAATGTACACGTTTTTTAGTTAGCCTGTACTGTAAAAACTGTTCAATATTAACAAGGTTTTTATAAATTTTCGCCTCCAGTTTAACTGGCGCTTGCACGCTGATATGGCCTGTAGTTGAGTACGCCATACCTTGTTTAAGAGTGAAACTAAGTTTATTTAATCCATTGTGCGGATAAAAATATTATTAGAATTGCTTTTAAATTTTGGAAAATATTTTTTACGCTTTGCTATTGAAAATTACAAAGAGTGCGGTAGGTTCAATTTTTTCGTGACGTAAGTTTGATTTTTGTCGGATGGATGGTCCTGGATGTACACTCCTCACATGCATAGTATACATACGTCACCGTCAAAACGCAAAGTTTCAAAGTACCCACAAAAAGTGTTTTCAAATACAGACTATACAGACTACTAACTATTTTGGTAAATTTCATAATAAAACAAATTAATAGCTACGTAGAACATAATGTTTTATATTTTCACTATTTTTGATGTTTAAAATGCGAGTATTCTCAAGTGGTGCGATTTTGAGTAAAAACTGTACACACAACTTTGGCTTGTTATGTCGCGTAAAAACGTAACACGTGACGGTTAAAATTTCAACTTTAGCATTTTCAGTGCATTTTGCATGTCACAGAAACCAGTAATCGCAAAACGATTGAATTGATATCAAATGGTGCAGAAGGGCCGACTTTCTATGATTACTTAATACATGCTATAGCAGTTATGAAGGTCTCGAGACCAATTTTTCGTGGTCTCGGTCTCGAGGTAATTTGGTCTCTGTCTCGTGCTTTCTGAATTGGTTTCGAGACCGGACTTTTTTGATATTTTTTTGTTGTTATTGTGACGAGTTTTGCAATTTACTTAAAAACAACACCCATTGACCACCTTTGTAGCAATTTATCGTGGTAAAAAGCTTTGATTCAAACTTCTTTAATCTGTAGTTTTGAGACTTTCTTCATTTATTCCAATGAAGGTTTTATTTTGATTAGACCCATCTGTTCCAAGCTAATCCGATTACAAAAAACTTTATTAATTCTTTTTCTTTCGGCACGAAACAAGTCTGGTAGTGCTTTGAATGTTTTTATCCACACACCCTTGCCGTTAAAATATTTACACCCAACTAATCCGATTTTTAAAAATTCAAGCAATTTGATTACGTAAGCTCCTTTTTTTTAGTTAAAAGACAAGCTTTAACAGAAGAACAAAAGAAATAATAAAGAAAAACTAGATGTACAGCAGCATGATGGATCAAGTAACTTTAATTTAGTCTAAATGCAGCAGTAGCCCCAAAAAACGAACAAGGATTTTTAAAGGTTGTTTGTTACAGTTAATCTACAGTTATTTACAGACCTTAAAATTTAGTACGCCTGCCAAAAGTTGCTTTTAAAGTGTCTTTTAAAGCAGATTAATTATAATAGAAAAATGACTTTAACGCTAACTGGAAGCTAAAGTTTCTAAATATTCAGTTTAAAAACGTCTAAAAATAGATTTAGAATTACACTGCACTGGTGATAACACTATGTTAACGATAAAGTTGCCGGATGCTATAGAATACTATAATTTAGTTCAGATCTGTGCAAAATATGACCTGAAAATGCCCAGAATATGGCCGGCAACACGATTAATAAAATTTTTATTTTACATTTTTTTAAAGTGCAATATGGCAGGAGTGCAGTTACATAAAACGATGTAATTCTTAAATCACGAACAGTTAGGATTAAATCACAGGTGCCCAATGTTTACACACTGGGAGTCAATTATTTTTGCAAGCATCTCCTGGGCTACAATTGGTACAGAATTACAGTGATAAAACTTGTTTTGATCTTTAATTTTAATAATCAAACCTTTTCCTCCAAAAAAAAACTAATTATTTGATTCCAAGTGTTTTCCTAAATGCAGCAAGCAAGTTCTTGTGATAAAATTCATGATTGCAATAATTTAAACATCCTCTTTATACATTTATTGATTGTGGCCTACGATTGTTTATAAAAAAGAGAAGGTGGTTGCCCTCTGCGTTACACCGTTTTTCCAACCTTATAGTTTATTTATTTTTTTGTTGTCATTTTTATTTTTATCCTCCTGCCATGGAGAAAAAGCATTGGAGGCGCCATATTTAGCACACAATTACCCCGACCCTCTTACAGAGATACCAAGGTTGAAATTTTTATTTTGGTTTTTTAGTTTTATTGAGATATGACTGAAATTTCAACTGCTTGCAAAGACCGCCAAGCATGGGAAAGCTCTGTAAAGCGTCTTTTAAAGAAATAACAGAATTGCACGAGTAGGTTTTCAACCGCAGCCGCTTTGATCATAATCAACACGCTCTAAACACTTAACCACACTGTCTAGGACCATTTAACAACCGGTTAAAAAGTTGTGATCAATAAATTTATAGGCGTGTGTGTAACTTTGGACATGCTTCATTAGGGTGGAGTGACAAAATTTTGTTTTATCACAATAAAACAATTTCTCTATATTTTCTTTTTATTTTTAGTGAAATTTTTATTGATAACACAAAAAATTGGGTAGTGGTCAGTTAAGTCAGATTTAACTATAAAAGATTGCAATTCATGTTTTGAATCATTAGTTATAATATGATCGATCAGTGTTTTTTTTAAGGCGTTTTGAGGAACCGAAACGGTCTCTCAAAATTGTCCAGCGGTCTCTCAAAATCTGCTTCTACAATAGTGTAAACAAAGATAAGTACGCTCAGAAACAATAGGAAAAAAATTAGCGGTCGTTCAAAATTGCTTAGAGGATCCTCAAGCCAAACCTTAAAAAAAACACTGTGATCGATTATGGTTGATGAATTGTTAGATATTCATGTTGGCTTAGTAATTAAGGGTATAGCACGGTATAGCAGAGCTTAAAATTGAATTAATATGTAAGTTAGCACTATTCATACGGCTATCTCTATGTAAATTATTATTAAAATCTCCTAGGATATAATAAACTTTTTTTTGTGAGAGAGGTGTGATAAGGAATTTGAAAATTCTTCAATACATTTAATCATCTTAGTTTGTTCTGGATGACGGTAAACTGCACCCACGGTAAACTAAGTATTGAAGTTGTTTTCAGAAATATCTAACCATAAGCATTCAGATTTTGAAAAGTTATATTGCGTGATAGATTTCTTTACTTGAAACTTATTTAAAACGTAAATTCCCACATCGCCAGCGTTAGTTGTAGAATCAGTATGAAAAAAAGTATAATTAGGAAGTGAGATGTTTGATAAAGAGGGTGTAGTTTAATTTGTGTTTCAGTTAAGCATATTACATCAGGTAAAAACTTTAATTCAACTAAAAAATCATAAAGATTATCAAAATTTTTATGCAATGAGCAAATATTTATATGTAAAAGCACCAAGGAACGATTGGGATCAAAAGCAGGTTGTTTTAAGTTTAAATCTAAATGATCACATACTTTTATATTGAAAAAGTTGAAAAAGTAGTCGTACACTTCTTCAGGAGAATTATCACTTATTTGCAGAGCGGTTGCTTTATTAGCCTCAAGAAATTCATTTAACCCTTATTATTACTCAAAAGCGCCGTATCTGCTTTTAAATAAGCCATTTTTGCTGTTGAAAGATAGGACAAAGCAGTACAATTAGCAAGATAGGTTACTAACACTTTGATAATAATAATTTTGATTACAACACTATATTAAGTACAGAGAAATGAAAAGAAATTAAAAAATATTTAGCTTTACACTACTACACTGTTTAGTTAATAATGGACATACCTGAAAAACATAAAGCATCATCTTAACATAACATTTGTTTAATCGACACATATCTTCTTCTTCTCCTTTCGGTCTTTCCCTTCAGTCAGTCAGGGGTCAGAGCGTATCATCATTCTCCAAACATTTCTGTCTTCAACATTTGTCTCCTTTGTACCAACTTCCCCATATCTTCTTTCACCACATCTAAAAATCTTCTCTTTGGTCTCCCTCTTTTCCTCTTTCCCGGTAACTTCATTTCCATCATCTTTCTTCCTACAAAATCCTGGTCTCTCCTCATGACATATTCATACCACCTCAGCCTGCCCTCCCTCATCTTCATTCCTAACCGTTCTACCTTAACGGTACTCCTGATGTGCTTGTTTCTAAGCTTGTCTTTTCTCGTCACTCCTACAGCAAACCTCAACATTTTCATCTCTGCGACTTCCATCTCTTCTACTTGTTTCTTTGTAAACGCCATCGTCTTAAGCCTATACACCATTGCTGGTATCACCACTGAACTGTACACTTTTCCTTTTACTCTAGCTGGTAACCTCCTGTCGCAGATTACTCCCGATACTTTTCTCCATCCCTTCCATCCTGCCTGTACTCTCTTCTTTACCTCTCTCTCACAATCACCACTTTCTTGCACCGTTGATCCCAAATATTTAAATTCCTTTATTCTTGGCACTTTTGTATCCTCCATCTTCACTGTTTCATTGTCTTTTCCTCCATTAATACACAGATATTCGGTATTTGACCTACTTACTTTTATCCCTCTTCTTTCCAATGCATACCTCCAGGATTCTAATCTCCGCTCCACTTCTTCCCTGGTCCCTTCGCAAATTGCAATATCATCAGCAAACAGCATTTTCCATGATGGTTTTCTCCTTACTTCATTCGTTAGCCTGTCCATTATCACTGCAAAAAGGAACGGACTTAACGCTGATCCCTGGTGTAGTTCGACCTTGACCTTGAAAATTTCTGTAGTTTCTACTGCACACCTCACCACTGTTTCGCTTCCCTCATACATATCCTGTACTAGTTGCACATACTTTTCCACTATTCCTGATTTTCTCATTCAGTTCCACAGCTCTTCCCGCGGAACCCTGTCGTAAGCTTTCTCTAGGTCCACGAATACACAATATAGCTCTCTTTGACTTTCCCTGAACTTTTCCATCAACATTCTTAAGGCAAACATGGAATCGGCGGTTTCCTTTCCTGGTATAAATCCATATTGCTGTTTGCTGATCGTCACTCTATCCCTTAGCCTGGCTTTAATAATTTTTTCCCATACTTTCATTGTGTGGCTCATTAGCTTTATTCCTCTGTAGTTTCCACAGAACTGTGAGTCGCCTTTGTTTTTATGGATTGGGATAAGCACACTCCTTCTCCATTCTTCTAACATCCGTTCACCAATTAATAGTCTGTTGAACATTTTGGTCAAAAGCTTTAACCCCATCTTTCCCATGCACTTCCAAACATCTACTGGCAACTCGTCTGGCCCAACCGCTTTACCTTTTTTCATCCTTCTTATTAATATTCTTTACTTTTTCTCTACTGACACAATTTACCTCTTCCTTAACCACTTCTGCTTCCTCTATCCTAGGGTCTCTGTTATTTTCCTCGTTTATCAGTTTCTCAAAGTACTCCTTCCATCTGTTTAACACTGCCTCCGAATTTACCATAACATTACTGTTTTCATCCTTTATAACCCTCACGTGCTGTACATCATTTCCTGCTCTGTCTCTCTTCCTAAGCAATCTGTATAACTCCTTTTTACCTTCTTTTGTTTCCAATCTAGCATACAAATTGTCATACGCACGTCTCTTCGCCATTGCAACTGCCTTTTTTGTCTTACTCTTCTTTTGTTTGTATATCTTTTTAGTATTTTCATCTCTTATTTTGTCCCGTGCTTTCTTTGCCTCTTTCTTTTCTTTTATGCTCTCCTGAACTTTCTCATTCTACCACCATGTCTCCCTGTCTCCTTTTCGTTTCCCAAATGTCACTCCCAGTACAGTTTCAGCTGTTTTTCTTAGCATTTCTGCTGTTTTGTTCCACTCATCAGGTAGCCCGTCCTTGCCTCCCAGAATCCTGGTCACCTCTTGTTTAAACGCTTCTTGACAGCTTATCTCCTTTAGTTTCCACCATCGTATCTTTGGCTTTACTTTCTCTGCATTTTTCTTTTTCACCATAATAGCCATTTTGCATACCACCATACGGTGCTGCTTTACGACACACTCATTTAATATTATCTTACAATCACACATTTCCTTCAAGTTCCTCCTTCTGCACATCACATAATCTACTTGGGTACTTTTTCCTCCACTCTTATACGTCACCCTTCTAAAAATAAGTATTGACAATCGCCAAATCCATCCTTTTCCCGAAATTCACAACCATTAATCTTTCCTTATTTCTCGTTCCAGCACCGTACCTCCCCATTATTTCATCATCCACTATGTTTCCTTCGCCCACATGTCCATTAAGGTCTGCACCAAGAACTATTCTCTCCTCTTTTGATATACTTTCTATCAAACCATCCAGGTCTTTCCAAAAATCATTTTTCTCCTCCATGTTGTTCTCAACCTGTAGAGCATATGCGCTTACTATATTTAGAATTGACCCTTTTATCTCTAGCTTCATGGCAATTATTTTGTCTGACACCCTCTTCACCTCCAGAACATTTTCGGCCAGCTCCTCCCTCACCACTCTCTTCATCCCATTTTTTCTTCCATTAGCTTTGTTGTGAAATAGTTTGCATCCACTTCCAATGTTCCTTGCTTTACTTCCTTTCCACTTTGTTTTCTGTAGGCACAATATGTCTACATTCCTTCGCTCCATCATATCTGCCAGCTCTCTTCCCTTTCCAGTCATTGTTCCAATATTGTTCAATCGACACACATAAAATGTTTTAATTAAAATATAACACTAGCAATTTTGATAAAATAGTAGCACAATATTATTGGACCATTTTGTAAGCTATCTCAATTTTGTGCAATTTAACCCTTTGAGGGACATTGGTACATATGTGTACCATAAAGTTATTTTGGCATAGCTACTTTTGTAAGTCAACTTTTTGGCTGAGATTTAGTTTGGTACCTTTTAAAGAATTATTTTTTCATTTTAAATAAAAAAATGGAAACTCTGAACTCGTTTTTCAAAAAAAATAGTTGGTAAAAGTTTGTAGTATTAACTGAAAATTTGGATGTCACTAAACGTCCCTGAAATTTTTTTGGCAGATTGTTTTTCACTGTTTTTTTGTTATGTTTAGATAGGTTTTTCATATTTTAGATATTTTACAACTTTTTACAAAATTTACTCTTGAATTTGTAGGAAAATAATAAAATTTTTGCTATGGTACATGTATGTACCATTGTCCCTCAAAGGTAAAATATTGAAACAAAAGCATTTAGCATTTTGTCGTCTCAAGTTTTTTTATAGTATAATTTAATATTTTTTAAGGCGTTTATTTTAAATGCAGGTGTTATTTTCTTAGTATCTTATTTATTAAAGCTTTTAGTTGAGACCTATTTATAAAAAAATACAGTAGCAGAATTAGTACACACAAGCTTATTCTGTGGATAACTTTTTTCAAACAAATTTTGTTTATTTTGCTATTTAGTTTTGTTTTTTTTAAGTTGGAGTAATTTTATTTAAGTTGTACATTGAATTTTATGTTATAGTTTTGCATTTCAAATTTATTAAATTTATTTTAGCTCTATAGAACTAGATATACGTACATTCTAAATGTCTAATAAACAGAAACGTTTTTTCCAACTGTCAGATGAAAAAGTCAGTCAAATCTTATTTTGTGATGAGAGTGATACTGAGGATGCCCTTATTCTTGATCAAGAAGATTTATCATTCTTGAAAAATGATATAGAAGTGTTGGAAGAAAGCCCTCTTGAACAAATTGAAGTGACAATTGAGCCTCCAGAAAACTTTGCAGCTGACACAAAAGAATGTTCTGTTGAAGAAAGTTGTAATTCTACACACAATGAAACAGTTTTCCATTGGAAGAAAATTTCAGTTTCAAAACAAAAATCTATTGCTGCAAAATATAAATTAAAAGAATATAACTCTGCTCAGTTTGGTAATATTTTATTAAATTTTGATGGCAAAGAAATAACTCCATATTTAGTTTTTGAGGTGCTAACCAAGTTTGAGGACTTTTTAACAAAAATTGTAATACCTCAAACTATGTTATATAGTCAACAAAAAGGTCATGTGTTTAACACAACTGTGAATGAAATGAAAGCATTTTTTGGAATGCAGATTGTGATGGGTTACCACAAATTGCCATGCATTCGAGATTATTGGTCTTCAGATCCAGATCTAAATGTCTCGTATATTGCCAACATAATGCCGTTGAAAAGATTTGAGGAGCTTCATGCTTATGTTCATTTTAATGATAATTCTACAGTAAAGCCCAAAAGTGACCCAGAGTATGACAGAGCTTATAAAGTGAGACCTGTACTTCATCATTTCAATGAATGTTTTTTGAAGGCCATGTCACCAACAATGTACCAATCAATTGATGAACATATGATTAAATTCAAAGGACATAATATACTTAGACAATATGTAAAAGGAAAACCAGTGCAATGGGGGTTTAAATTGTGGTGTCGTTGTGATGCTGTCACTGGATATCTGTTTCAGTTTGATCTATACACTGGAAAAAAAGTTGGCTATACTGAACATGGTCTAGGAGAAGGAGTTGTTTTGCTGCTCACTGAGCAACTTGCACACAAAAACTGTCATATTTTTATAGACAATTTTTTTAATTCTCCACAGTTACAATACAACCTTCTTGAAAAAGGTATATTGTGTGCTGGTACGGTACGCTCCAACAGAAAAAAACTACCCAAGAGTAATCAGCTTCCTGAAGAAAAAAACATGAAAAGAGGAGAAATGCTTTGTTTTGAAAGTGAAAGAGTATTCTTCACTAAATGGATAGATAACAAGGCTGTCAACATGTTATCAAATTATGTGGCAACTTATCCTGTGACTTTTATTCAACGAAAATCAAAGGGAACAGATAAAAAAGCTGAAATTGATTGCCCTGCTGTAGTAAAGCAATACAATAAATTTATGGGTGGTGTTGATCTTATGGATCAAAAAAAAGTTACCTACCAGTTTGATCATCGATCAAAATATAAATACTATCTTCGAATTGTCAATGATCTGCTGGATATTTCCATAAACAATGCTGAAATTGTTTACAATAAGATAAGCAATAAAGAAGAACAACTTGACTCAAAGACCTATCGCCGCATCATTGCAAGGTCACTCATCGGGAACTATACTAACCGCAAGCGGCAAGCACCACAAAGTACCATCAAGCACGGACCAAAGCCCCCAAAATATCTTAAAGCTTGCAAAAGTGCTGGGCCACACACGATGATTAAAGTCGAAAAAAGGCAAAGATGCAAGCTTTGTACCAGCAAAAAACTTCAAAATAGAACAAATAATATGTGCTTACAATGTAAAATTTATCTCTGTTACGTAAATAATCGCAATTGTTTTTCTGCTTATCACGCAGAATAAAGCTCAACTATCTTACAGCACGTTATTTTATCTGCAGTAGATTAGTATTAGTCGCAACTATCGCTAAATCCCATAAAAAGTTTCAAAAAAAATTTTTATTAAAATTACCTTTGAGGGACAATGGTACACATATGTACCATAATAAAATAAACAAAAATAAAAATAAATATTTAAAAAAAAATGCATAAATGTGTTGTCTATCATCTAAACGTCAAATATATTTAAAAAAATTTTTCATATTTTTGCTAAAAATTTTATGTCCTTTAAAGGGTTAAGATAGAAAAAATTAGATCGCTCTTCCTATGAGGTTCGAAGCTTGTTCTATTTTGAATCGTTTAATTAAGGTATTTTTACTATAAAAAATGGGGCAATGTTTTTTTTTATTTTTAGGTTTCAATTTAAAGTTCAATTTAAAATTTCAATTTAAAAGCAGCGTTTGAATAAACTGCAAATGACAATTTAGGAAATTACGAATTACCATTGCAAATTTAAAAAAGGAAACAATTTAGTAACTCATTTCTTGTATCAAAAGAATACCACAATTTAAAAAATAAATGAAATACATCTACAGTAAATAAAGCAGCAAAGCACATTGGCAATGTAGGCAATAAGTAATTGAATAAACAATTATCAAGAAAAGAATTAACATTTATTTATGATATTAAATCAACTTTTTGTTTTGTATAAAAAGAGTATAATTATCGTCAAATACTTTCTAAACAGTTTTCTTTTTATTCATCTTAGCTTCTTTATAATATGGTAATAGAAGTTTTTGCTGTTCTTGAAACTTAACAGGCAGATGATCAGTAATGTAAGTATTTAGATTGGTGCTTCCACATTCTTAACGCATAGCGTTATATTGTCTAAGATTTTTTGTTGATTTAAAAATTAAATTTTTATCATGAATTGTACGAAACTTAACAATTATCGGTCGATGAACTGGTCTACTATTCTTTGTAATCAGTTGTTGAGGAAGTCGATAAATATCTAAGAGCTTGATTTTATTTAGATTAGTTTTTAAACCATTCTTTAAAAAATCTTAAAATTTTTCAATAGTTTTTTCTCTTTTCTCCCAAACATTATTATTATTGTCTTCTTTGATACCATGAATTAAGATATTTAATCTTTTATGATAAGATTTTTTCATTAAAAGTGCCTTTTCATAGTTTAACTGAAATTCTTCAAACAATTTAATTTTTTTGTTTAACTGTTTAATTAGGTCGACATCAGCTTTGGTATCTAATATACTCGTAGTATCAACTTCTTTACTTCTATTTTCAAACTTTACTTCTAATAAATTTAATCTTTCACTGACAACATCAATTTTGGAGTCAATGCGTGAAATTTTTTCTTCAATTTTATTTAATGTTCTTATAATTTCATCAAGTTTCTTTTCCAAGATCATTATTTTATATCATTAAATCTTTTAAAAAGTAGTTGACTAGCGTTAGATTAAGTATTTTATCAAAATCTGCTTCAGCCGCTATCTGTTCGATTTAGCAAATCAAATTTGATGTTGCCTCTAGCATGACAAAAGAACAACTGTTACAGAAATACACAATTTAACTGTACAATTTAACTGTACCATACTGCTTTATACAGCCATGCACAATTTAACTGTACAAGCTAATTTTAATCAAAGTATTTTTTCTAAGTAGTTTAATCGAAGTAGTTTTTCCTCAAAAAAATAAATCAATAAAATAAACTTACTATTAGAAAAACAAACTAAATGCAGTCTATATAATTTTCACTTATCATACTGGTGTGGAAATAGTCCAGGGTCAAAACAGGTTGAGCAACACGGCAATTACTGTTTCCAAAACTTTTTCAAGCCGAGGACCACTTACCGCTGGCACATGCTGGCACGCTGCAAACTATAGCAATATCCTATCTTACAAAATGCCAAAAAAGCTCTTCACAGTTCAGAGTGTCAAAAGCGCATTAATTTAGCTTCCAACCTACTTCTGTGCATGTATATACTATCAGTGGTGGATATTGGGTGAGGCGAGTGAGGCGATCGCCTCGGAACCCCTTTTGAAAATGCAGGGTGTAGTTTTATTTTGTGGTATTTTACATGGTTTCATGAACCTCAAAAACTCTCAAAAGTTTTCAGCAAATAGGTGAAATTTATATCACATAATATGGCATATAAGGTAATGTTGGCAGAACACTTAAAATTTAAAACAACAATCCATAAAATCTCTTCAGTTTCTATGTATTGCAGAACAACTACATAATGTAAACTATTCTTAATAGTCAGATTGCTATAAAAGTTATTTAAAAGTGATTGAAATTTAGCAATAACAACTCTACAATTAAAAACATGATTAAGAAAAAGAGAAATCTTGTTTTAAATTAAATTTTTCTATTGATAAAAATACTACTTAAAATTAGTTGTATTTATGCATTAATATTATTACTTTCCATAATTGCAATAAAATAATGACTAAAAACAACAACATAACTAAAAAATTTATAAACACTAATGATAAAAAATACATTTTTTTTTGTAGCAAATGCTTTATGTACAATAGAAACCAATAGAACACTAAATCCAGTCTGCAAATGTTTTACCATTAACCAAATTTATATAGAAATTTTCACTTTTTTCAAAGTTCTAAGTTGATTCATATGCAATTTATTCATTTACTTGACTTTCAAGACTTGATTGCAGCTTTTTTAAAAGTGTTTAGCATTTTTCAAAATTGAAATTTTGACAACTGGCTTGTGAGATGATCTGGTAAAAACAACTGCTTGATTAAAGTTAAAATTTTCTATATTGTCATTCTGAAAAAAATTGAATTGGAAATTATTTAGGTAAAGTATTTTCATTTTAAATGACAATTTTAAAAGGTAATCTAACATAAAATAAGGTACGAGAATGGCTTCTTACATTAAATTTAATTGTGATTATTAGTTGGTCTATCTTGCACAAACAACTATAACATTAAATGGTTTTGACAATATTTCACAACACTTTTATTATTTTTACAATTTCAGTTTAAAGCTAGCATTTTTGCAAGTTTGCATTGCATATTTCTATTCCTTCCAGACAAAAATCTTCAAAAGATTTAATTAAAGCAGCATAAGCTGAAAGTATTAAATAATTGGCTACTTTATAATACAGTATATTAATACATTAACAAATTTTTATTTTGGGTTAGTATTTTTTTGACTCATTTGCCTAAAAGCAAGGATTATTATATTTTTTTACAAACTTTCTTAGCTTTCAAATATAATTTAATTTTTTTTTTTTTTATATAAGTTAAGGTATTCATATTTCAGAAAAGTTAATATTACTAGCATTTCTTAATCTTTTTTGTGTTAAAGAAAACATAACTAAAGCTTCTCTTTCTAATAATTTTTTAGGCCATAAATTTTTGATTCTTATGATTAAACTTGTTGTACATTGTGGAGTCGGCATAATTTTTTGCTCAACTGAATTAATTGTTATTGTTATATATACAGTATATTCGATAAAAAAATTGTTTTTGTTGTTGCTGTTGTTATGTTCAATGTATTATGTATCGGTTCAAATCTGTTTTTACTGCTAAAAAAAGATCAGATTTTTGTCTGTGATAGTTGCCTACCTATTTAGTCAGTTCAATTTTAATTCTGTTGAACTATGTTTTGACAAATTTATTATTTTTTGAGACTATCAAGACTATGGTACAAATGTTTATTTTATAGTGGTGAGAAAGTTTCAAAAATATACCTCTAATTGATTGTATGCATGCTAACAGTAGTCCAACAAATTATAACTTCCAAATTCGAACCAAGTTCGAGTCCTTTTCAAAAAGCTTGAACCGATTCCAAATCCAAGACTACCAAATATGATGTAATTTTAGTATAAGTCCATGAAAGCATGAATCTGAGTCTACGAAATTCAAATTTTTGAAATCATTTTCCCAATTCGTTTCTATGCATTGCATATAACCTAGTTTACTAAGCACACAAAACCAATTTTGAGTCAATAATTATTGATTTGAGGACTTGGAGTTTTTGTAAAAATGGGTCAAATTGAGTTTAACACTAGAACGGCCGTTACGGTCATTTTGACCGTTTTGGAATTTTAAAGTAGCTTATTTTTTTTTATGAAAATCGCATTGGTGTAAAATTTCTTGACTTTTCCTAATTAATTGGTAGGAACTGTAATGCTGAGTATCAAACCGAAAACTGCTTTCACTAATATTTTAGAAGGTGGTTTACCTCCAACGGCCATTAACGGTCATTTTGACGACTATACGAAAATCATTCTTTCTGAACCTCCTGCTGTACTTTATGAGACCGTATCGTCTCTATGACACGTATGACTTATTTTCAAACATTGTCTTTCTATTTTCCGATAAATTAATTTTATTTGTGACATCATAGAGTCACCAGAAAGAAATGCAGAACTCAGAAAGCAGTTATAAAAAATTTTCCCAATTATCAGTTAGCACTGGAAAAATACTGACTTCGGATTATGAAAGAGTTTGTAAAACAGAAATAGGTTACAAAAGAGTTTATGAAACAGATTATGAAAGAGTTTATGAAACAGAAATAGGCTATTCTATATTGTTGACAACTACGGGCTTTCATTGACTTTCAGCCCACGGTGATGGTCGGATATTCTTCTTAAACAGCACCCATCCCACTTACTCAGGTAGAAATAGCAGCGGAACACACAGGCAATTAGCTTTTAGCATAAGTTAGTAAGTTGATCATCATCTTTTGTAATAAAAGCATGATGTTCATGCTCAATTAGTGCTAACCTATTCTGGTTTCACAGGTGAAGTAAGCTACTTGACTAACAAATATAACATAGTGAAATCTATTAGGGGAAGTGTGGGACCTATGGAACGGTGGGACCCATGGAACACCGGATTTATTTGAAAACGGAAAACGGATTTTTTGAAATTTTTGCATTTGGAAACACACTTTTGTAAGACATGCTTATTCCAAAATTAAAATTTGTGGAACTGCTAGTTTAGAAGGCAGTAAAGCTGTTTTTTCATTTTCGGGGTAAAAAATGTCCTTTTTAGGTTCATCTTTGTAAGAATTTTATAGTTTCTTGAAGTTACTAAAACTATTAACGTTGGTTTCTTTGAAAAGACTACTTATCTAGCTATCAGTTGATCAAAAGTTTTAGTTGTCAAAGTGTAGTGTGTATGAACTAAAAGCTATTTTCCATTAATTATAACTATGTGGGACCTTTGGAACATGGCGTTCCATAGGTCCCTTGTATTTCAGGTCATGCCTACATTTAAATCTAGATTATCGAATAAGGGTTTGTTTAGTGAAGACGACCTAAATAAAGCTTTGAAAGGTGTTCTTACTAATGAACTCAGTTTCAGAAAAGCTTCGAAAGTTTACAGAATACCTATAGGTACTTTGCACCGTTATAAGAAAAAGATGCATCCAGGAAACACTGAAGTTAAGAAAATCTCTATGACTACAACTCAAGTAAGTAAATTTTTGTTGGGCTAAGTTTTATGCTTCTAACCTAGGCCTATACTGACAAAGAGGCTAACAGATTTTGTCAGTTAGGCTAATGGTTTGATCTAAGCCTAATTAAGATTTAAGAATGAAATGTAACCTAATGAAAAACTAGGTTATTAAACAAGGAATTTAATAACCTAATTTAATACTTTATTTAAAAACCTAGTTAATTTTTAATAAACTAACTATAGATTATTAAATAAGGAATTAGTTTTTCATATCCAGTTAATAGGCTAATTACTGTTTGTATTTTTATAGATTTTTACAGAAGATGAAGAACATGCATTAAAGGATTACATCATTAAACTTTCAAAGCTGTTTTATGGCCTTGACAAAATTAAAGTCAAAAAACTTGCTTATGAATATGCAAAAATAAAAAACAAAAAAATTCCTAATTCATGGAATGAAAAAAAAATTGCTGGTGAAGATTGGCTAAAAGGCTTTCGTAAGCGAATAGGAGATTTAAGTTTGAGAAAACCTGAAAGTACAAGCCTTGCCAGAGCCATGGCATTCAATCCTTTCAATGTTCATGCTTTTTTTAACAACCTCAAAAGTATTCTTATCAATTCAAACATCCCTCCAACCAGAATTTGGAATCTTGATGAGACTGGAATTAACACAGTTCCCAATTCCAGAAATATTTTATGTAGAACTGGTACCAAGCAAGTTGGCCAAATAAGATCAGGGGAACGTGGTTTAAACATTACAATGTGTTGCTGTGTCAGTGCTACTGGAATGGCTCTACCGCCAGCATTCATATTTCCCAGGGTTCGATTTGCAAGCCACATGTTGCGCGGTGCTCCTGTTGGTAGTCTTGGTTTGGCCAATCCATCAGGATGGATGAAACAAGACATTTTCCCACAAGTCTTGAAACATTTTATTGACAATATGACAGTATCCAAAGATCAACCGGGAGTGCTGATCATGGATAATCATAACAGCCATATAACTTTAGAGGGTGTTGAGCTGGCTAAAAACCATGGCTTAGATCTGCTTACCCTGCCGCCTCATTGCAGCCACAAACTGCAACCTTTAGATGTGGGTATATTTGGAGCCTTCAAGAAATTCTACAGCTCATTTTGTAATGAATGGCATCTGTCACATCCTGGGGAAACACTGTCTTTATATTATGTTGCTGAATTGTCTAATAAAGCTTTTGTTAAATCCTGCACCTTGGAAAATATTACTTCTTCATTCAGGCGGACTGGAATATTTCCCTTCAATTCAGAAATTTTTACAGAGGATGAATTTTTACCTTCCAGAGTAACTGATCAGGTGCAAAACGTTTATTCAGGCGAGATAAACATCGACGCAAGTGTACTTGACACCACTGAGGCTGCTGTTCAATCTACATCTACTCCAGCGTCATCAAACCCAGGCTGTAGCCTGGAAGCAGTATCTGAAACCTCTTTAATTGAATCAATCGCCCCACTACCGAAAGCAAGGCCGCGAAAAATTCGGCGTCGTAAGAAAGTTTCTTCTGCCATCATCACACGCACACCTGTGAAAAAAAGACTTTTCCCTCAGCAATCAGGAGATAGTTCAACTGATGAAAAAGAAGTATTTGCTGATTCAGAAAGTAATGCCAGTCTGTTTGATGGTGATTCCAGCCTTGCTCCACAAACTGACAAGCTTGTCATACTCAAATGTGGTGATTTTGTTATTGCTAATGTGCACACTGCAGCTGGAAATTGTAAAAAGTTTATTGGAAAGCTGGTTAGTGGACCAGATGAAGATGAAGACTTTGAAATCAGTTTTCTGGAGAGGTCAAGAAAAATTAAAAATGGATTTGTCTTTCCAGAAATGGAAGACCTAGCCTCCATTGGCAAAAAAGATATTGAAAAAATTTTGCCTCCACCTCATGCAGCTGCTCAAACTAAACGGTTATGTGGGGTGATGAAATTTAATGTTGATTTATCATATGTGTAATTGTTTTGTGTGTGCATGTTTGTTTATGTATATTTTTGTGTTTATTTGAAGTTAATGTAAAAAAAAACAACGTTTGATAGCTTTGTAAAAGTGTTCCATAGGTCCCACAGGGGTGGGACCTATGGAACGAAATGTAAAAATTTAATAATTGCTTGTAACTTGGCAACCAATTAACACACAGCTAAACCATTTTATCCCAATGCAGAGCTACCTAATCACAACATGCAGACCAATTTTCAAGCAATTTTTAGTTAAAATATAAAAGTTACAATTGTTTAAAAAAATCGTTCCATAGGTCCCACACTTCCCCTATATCATGTCTGAAAGACCAAAACGTTTTACTAAAGTTATTGCTATGCTCACATTTATAGACAAGAATTAATTTGGAGGGGAAAGTGAAACTGAAAAAGGCGACGTGTTAGATGGTCAACTATGAGCAACAATGATGCGTATGATAATCTCAGATGAGATGATAAACAATGTAAAAAACTGAGCAATTTGATGGTGCACAACCTATTGTTCATATAGGTGATTTACAAACTTCTGATACTAACATTGAAATCTATTCTACTACATGTTATAATAATGATTCTGGTTCGGGTGCTCCTGAAAACTAGAGCACAAACGAGACAGCAAGAGATGGCACAAAATGGGAATTTATGGAAGAATGGAAGAATGGAAGAATGGGAGGTTTACTTTGTGAGCTCAATGCATTTATTGCTCTGCTATATGTACGAGCAGCGTATGGTGGCAAGGACTTTCCCCTTTACAATTTTCGGAATGAAGAATGGGGCGTATCATTTTTTCAATAAACCATGTTAAGAAATCGTTGTCGTGAAATTATACGTTTTCTACGCTTCGACTTGCGTAGCACAAAGTCAGCAAGCTGGCAAACTGACAAATTTGCTCTTATTTCAGATATTTGGTTCGTAGATAACAGCATCAGTTGTTACCAACCTGGAGAAAATATTACAATTTATGAGAAGCAGTTACCGACAAAATCTCGTTGTAGGTTTATCAACAAACCAGATAAGTTTGGCATGAAGTTCTGGTTAGCGGTTTACGTGGAATTCAAGTATATCCTAAATGCTATTCCATATCTGGGCAAAGACAGGTCACGTTTATTCACCCAAAGGCTTACATACTGACAAGGTTGTCATGACTCTAATGGAACCATTCATGAGTAAAGTTAGAAACATTACCACCCATAACTTTTTCACGTTGTTTTTACTTGCTAAACAACTGAAAAAGAAGAAAGCCAGCCTTGTTGGAACTACGTATGAACAAGGTTAGACTTGAGCTGCCTGCATCTGCAAAATGCTTGCAACAACGTTATTCTAGTAAGCTCTGAAGACAGGCGATATGGCAATTTTATTAGTATCAGTGTAAGCCCAAGAAAAACGTTTTTGTTCTCAGTTCTCGGCATATGTCTGTTGAGCTTGGCGAATCTGAAAAAAAGAAACCGGAGAAAATGGAATTTTATAACAAGAGCAAATGTGGTCTTGACGTCGCTGATCAAATGGCCAGGCAGTATTCAGTCAAAGCAGGCACCCATTGGTGGCCCATTGCTGTTTTCTACAACATTCTGGATTTGGCAGGCACCAATGCATTTGTGCTCTATAAAAAAAACAGGTGACAAGGTTTCAAGACGAGATTTCTTGTTCAAGCTTGTTACAGAACTACGTGAAGACTACATCGTTGAAGATCAAGCAGAAACACTACTATTGCTAGACCTCACTAACTATCGACACCTCCTAAAAACACCAAAGCCGAGAAGCGTAAACAATGTCAAATAGCTGCAAACTGCACTCAAAATAAAACCAGCAAACTTTGTTTAAGTGCAAGAAAACTGTATGTGGCGAGTGTACCGCCACGGAGCTTTTCGAATGCGTTATACAGTGTGTGCGACAACGCAAATATGAAACATTTTTCAATTTTATGTACTGTATGTATGAAACATTTTTACTTTGGGCACCTTCCTTCAAATAAAACTGTTTTTTATGGATAGATTGATTGAGTTATGTTACTAGATTATTTTTTCAACACTTAAGTTGCAACCACACCGCGCACAAACTATTAAAAATGCGTTTTCGGAGAAGCGGTCAAAATGACCGCTGCTGGCCGTTGAAGGCTTATCGCAACTCCGGCCGTTCTAGTGTTAAGCAATGCTGAAATTCAAAAATTAAAAAAAATAAACAGGTTCTTTTCCCTATAGTATAGAAGTTATAAATAATAGGTTCTTTCATTATTAGAGATATAAAAATACATAAATTACATTAAATTAAGAACGCGCTCGCAGAACGTCATGACATTCACAAGAACGTGTTCGCGCAAACCGGTGCACACTCCCTGAATCTCATCACTGAATTCAAGTCTGTCCAAGACGTTTTCAAGTAAAAAAAAGAATTTTAATCAAAAGCATATGCATGGAAGGAAGGAGTTTAAAAGTTCCTTTAAACTTTTAAACTCCTTCCTCTTACTTTGAAAAATAAAGAATATGCAGATCAATCAAAAGACAATAGAGCAGTAAAAAAGTGTAGAGAAAAAAAGGTTTTCACATTATTTTAACTTTTATACTAATTGTGTTTTTGATTTGTAAACCCGGTACTACGACAATTGATCGAATGACAGTTAATCGAACGACAGTTGATCGAAACGACTCTTGATTGAAACGACACTTGATCGAACAAAGATTGAAACGACACTTGATCGAAACGAGATCAGTCTAAAACGAGATTTGACCAAAACGACATTTGATCGAAACGGCACTTGATCGAAATAACAGTTGATAAAAAAAAGATTTATTTTTGTATGTTTCTGCGATTAAACAATCTCTTTGTTACTGTCAATTAGATTCATAAAAAGCGGAGGCCAGCAGTAAGAACACAATTTTTTTATTTTTTATAATTTTTTGAAATGTTGAGGTGAAGTTTTTTTAACAAGGTCTCTGGGCAAAGGGCGGTAACAAGTTTTAGGGGGGCAAAAAGTAGATCTTTTGTCGTGGTTATGTTTCATTAGATGCTTATTGCATCATTTTTTTGATTTATTTTTACATAGTCAGTTATTTAGAGGGAAGAGCATTATGCCATGGCTCTACCCTTGTAGACTTCTTGCAGAAATCAGAGACAGATTCACAGAAAAGATCTTATTTTTTAGAGATTTATCATTTTGGTACAAAAAATTGACAAAATTGGGATAGATTGAAAGTTGTAAATTTTTGCTTTCATTATTTGATCAAATGTCGTTTCGATTAAGTGTCATTTTGATCAAGTGTCGTTCGATTAACTGTCGAGCCACGTGTACATCTTTCATGATAACTTTCTGTGTCCGCCACTAATTTGAGTTACTTCAAGTTTCGTATCAAAATCAATTTTTTTCCAATATTTCGTAGCCTATCTTTCTAGATAGCATTGGTAAAATAGTAATCGAATCCTTGTGACGTAATTTTTGGGGGCTCCTAATTTAGATTTTGCCCCAGGCCCCTAATTTTGAATATCCACCACTGTATACTATGGTACTTTTAAATGTATGTTTTTATTGTTTTAACTGGCAATTAACAGTTCATAACTGCATGGCTGTTTCGCCATCTCCTGACCAACTAATTTCAAATATAACGCTAGTTGTTACTAGTTTCGGATTTTCTTTGCATCAGCATCCGATTACCCATACGCATTGTTACCCATAAGCAGTAAGTATTGCATTTAAACTTAACTTTACCTATATGCACTGCTACAGCAACTCAGTAGCTTCTTTAATGATTTTACAACATATGCGTTCTTACGCTTCTTTTAGCATTAAATCCTGTCCTAACTTTAAAGTCAACAACCAAAAGAAAATATATGTACAGTAGGCAACTGAAGCTATACATCTGGCTTAACAAACGCTTTTACATGCTTGCAGCTTTGCATTTGTTTTATTTATCGCTCTAGGCCTCTTAATTATAGCCGCTCAAATGTGACATATAAGGTTGTGTCTATTAGAAGGTCATGTTAAGACCTGCTTCCACTACGAGCGTTGGCGGCGTTATGATTAGCGATGCCGGCAGCGTGCTCAAGTGGTTAGAGCGCCGTGATTATTATCGACATGGTCTCGGTTTAAAACCTGCTCCCGCCATTCTGTTGCATCCTTGGGAAAGACACTTTACGGCAGTTTTCCTTGCCTGGTGGTCTTGGCAAGCGATTCTAAATTTCAGTCATATTTCTATAAATTTCTGGCGAACAGCAACATCTTGGCATCTCCGGAAGCAGGTCGGGGTAATTTCTTGTCTTAAGTGCTAGCGCCTCCGCTGCTTTCCTGCGAGTCAGGAGGATAAATATAAAAAATAAATTAATAATTATTTTTTGTTTGTCTATTGTTTTTTACGCTTAAGCGTTGAGAGAAATAATACAATCAATAAACGAAAAAAGAATAATCCATCCAGCGCTCGTATGGGAAAAAGTCTGAAGGCTCATTCAATGTGCGGCTCATTTTGTTGCAAATTATTTTTAAAACTTGTCATTTTGTTAAGCTAGTAATTTTAAAAAATATATGGTGTAGCAAACTGTCTTTCGTGCATGCATTTGGTTGCTTTTGCAAAGTTTTCTACAAATGTACAGTATTTTCACACGTTCTATTTCGCTCGCTGCAGATTCATTTTGCAGCGCTTTTCCTCTCGCTACACAGCGTTTACCTACTCCCATGATAACCGTTATGTAATAATTTTGCATTTCTTAGTAATTTATTTATGCATCGCCTTTCCGTTGTCCCCCCAACTGATCGTTGGCTGATCGCGCCATCAAAGGCCATTATCGCTTTTTTGTGTTATTATTTTCGACACACCGCAAACACAATGTAGCCTGATCAAATCATTTTACCTGTAAAATTGCCTCATGATTTTACCTGTAAAAAAAATTAGGCGTCATAATAGAAAATTTATAAAATCACTTCAACGATATATACGCGCTGGATTGAATCGCCAGTCAGAGAGACTGATATGAGCGGCTGTGAAACTTAATACGAGACTCGCAACGTTATCGGTGAAGATTCAGCTTACTTTCTAGTTCAGAAGTTTTAATGCTGTTTATTTGAAATTGCGCCCCTTTTAATAAAAAGAGTTTAAAGCCCCTTTTAATGAAGAAGCCCCTTTTAATAAACTTTACTCTGTGCCAATACCGCTCATGCTACAATGGAATGGAATCAATGTTGTAGCATACACTCTTTTATGTTATTCCTGTAGTGTTGTTGCAATCATAACTTTGCTTTTTCATTTTAGCAAGCTCATCAAATTCCATTTGTACCCAATCAAGCAATCAAAATTTAAAAAGATGCTGTTCTTGGCTACACCTTAAAAGCTTTTATGATCCCGTAATTAAAAAAAAATGTTAAAAACAAGTGATGGTCAATCTTTGTGCAAAGGTACAAGCAAATGCACACGTTGTTCAACCAAGAGAACATTTACATTGAAAAATTATTACGAAAGTTTAACCATTATGGTTGCGATACTTAGCAGCACGACTAAACTTATAAAAGTTTATTTTTGGACATTTTATGTTTAACAAATCCTTTTCAAAAAACTTAAAATTAAGATGAAATTAACAAATAACAATAATGGCTTGCAACAATCACAAAAGATGAGTCATATGATAAACATTATTGTAAACAGTTTGCTTCATTTTGTGAAATTTATTTTAAAGTTTCTTGGAAAGGGCGTAAGAAGCCAAAAACTTTAAAAAATAAAATCGTATGAATTTAGTTGTGTTGCTGAATATAGCAAAACTATGGCTAAAGAAAATTTTTTCCTTGCTAAAATAAATTCTTTTTCTCTTTTAGCTTAATATCTAACTTGACATCTTGCTAAATTTCACCATGAAAATGTCACTGATGTCATGTCTTAGAAGAAGCCAAAATAAGAATTAGTTTTTTTCAAATAAACGTGACGTTCATACATTTGGCAGTAATCACCCGATCGGTCGACAATCAAGCGGCATGCAAAAAAAGATTTTCCGATTGCCAATGGGCCAATCCAGCTCTGATGCTCATGTAAACACCTTTTATTAAGAGAGTGACTATTGTTTCAACTTTCTTATCAATTTAATAATTTATGTTTATTTTAAAAACAAAAAATTTGTTAAACTTTGAACAACAGTTAAAAGATTTTCTTAACTTTGTTTAGGCAAACAAACAATTTTGCCATTCGTAAAAATTTTTTTATTTAATGAAAAACAAATAAAAGCCTTATTAAGAATGACAAGCGTTAAACTTTTGAAGCAAACAAATCGATCGCTTTGACCAGTGCTCAAGTCAACGATCTATTGGACCCTTCAAAGAGCAGTTTTATTTATTTTAATTTTTTTTACTATCAGCTGTCAAACTATAATGCAAACACAATTAAGAAATATTGGGGTGAGGGAAAAAAGAAAAACGTTTAATCTTGCAAAAAGAAGACAAAATATACGTTTGTACCTCAAAAACCAGAAAAACTATGATATTACTAAAGTAAAGTTTTTTCTGGAAAATTTTTCCTGTCATTTTCCTAATATAAAATCACGTTTATATTGTAGAAAATATATGATACGCAAAGACGTCTTTTTTGAACAGTTTTTAGTTTTATATCTCAATTACTCACACTTACTAGAATAATTTTTGTTTATTTACTTTATTTATAGAATTCTCACAGACAAGTGAAATATTAAATTATTCAAAACGGACTACTTCTTCGCTGTCTGCGAGTCAAAAGATGAAAAAAGTTTACAAAATAATCTTTAACGCAAGCAGTTTGGTGTTTAATAGTGAACTGTTTTAACTTTTTTATGTACTGCGCCACAGAAATTAACTTATTTTTGCTTTTGTTCTACAAATAATTGCTTCCACTTGAAAATCTAAAGCAATTTTATTTCTTTAGTTGTATTTAATTTGATTGAATGAATTGGTTTTAGAGAATTAATTGTTACGTCGCAATTAAGCAATCTTTCAAAACAAAACTCACTTTGTTTAATTTTACAACAATTGTGACGTTTCCAAAATTAGTCATTGTGCCGTTTACAAAAAAAAACACAGAACAAGAAACTTACCGGACTTACGATAGCAAACATAACCACTTCGTCCAAATCTTCTGTTACACGTCATATTTCCTGGTTTGTTACAATCACAAGGGATGGGTCCGTACCTTGATGATGAACATTGTTGTGAACAGTTTGCTTCATCGTGAGGACTGAGCCAGGGACAGTCTATCTCTCCATTGCATTTCATACTATCATTACATGCCATAGCTCTACAAAACAGTATCGACGTCATAAAGCCAATAACCGACGTCATAATCCGATACAAAATATAGATTTATTAGTCAGTACTAAAGTTGAAATCAGTGTTCCGTGGGTTAAACCGAACAAGTCGATTAGGGGTTAACTTTATTATTTCATTCATCTGGTTTTTATTTTGCTCTACAATCAACATTTCAGTTTTTGTTTTTTCAGGACCCAACGATAAAAAACAAGCGAAATAAATAAAAAAACTAGTAGATCAGTAAATTTTGGGATAAAAGGGTTGCTAAGTAACTGCAAAATGTAACAAAATAATTAAAATTCCATCAAAGTTTGGTGGCAGGAACAGGCATACAAATATATTTTAACATAGGAATAAAATCAATTGAACTGCAGTTGTTTTTGTTTCATATTTCATATTTCCGGATTCATCGACAAAACGCTTCGTCAGCTTTAACTTCGGACAATGGTGTTAAAAAATGACGTGAAGTAAGTTAGTTGGAGATCGAACATCTATTAAAACAGTAACATAAATTTAATAATTTTCTGAAACTATGGTCACCAAAGTACGGCTTGCGGTTCGGATCCAAAATCTGATGCGAAGAAACTAACATATAGAAGAGTATAAACCAGTGGTCACCAAGATACGGCTGATCAAATGATTCAACAATGAAACACTTTTTGAAAAAATAGAATCTTTTTCATTTACTGTCTAGGAAAGTTTCGTTAAAAATTATTTATTGATTTTTAAAATTTTTTCATTTTATCTCTATATTTATTCTTTTAACTCGCGGGAAAGCGCGGAGGCACTAATACGTAGGGTAAGCATTTAACCTACCTGTTTCCGAAGATGCCCAAGATATTGCTGTCCACTTAAAATTTAAAGAGATATGACTTTAATTTAGAACTGCTCGCCAAAACCACCAAGCAGGAGAAAGTGCCGTAAAGTGTCTTTCCCAAGGACACAACAGAATGAAGCGCGTAGGATTTGAACCCAGACAATGTTGATCACAATCGCTGCGCTTTAACGACTCGACCACGCTGCCGATTTGAAGCAAAGACTTAATTTTGTGTATTTTATTGAGTTGCTAAATACGATATGTATCAAATTTAAGTAAAAACTTTTATATATTTGTTAGCTTACTAATAACCTTTTTGTTTCTATTTTGATATTAATAAATTTTGTTTAATTTTATTTCTGTTAAATTTTAACTTTATTTTGATTTATTATGAAATTATCATGGAAGTGTTATGGACATTTTGGCTTATCATGGAAGTTTTATGGACAGATTACCGTTAAACTGTTGCAAAAACACAATTTACATTAATTCAGAGGAACTATAGTTTTATTTCAGCAGTAAGTTAAAAATCTCAATTTGCTTTGTGTAATTGACGCTTAAGTGTTACAGCTGATTACCAAAATTGAAAAAGCCTTGATATGAATTTTGACAAGAAAATATTCAAAAATATTTATAGCGGTTTGAAAATTTTCAAAAATAAACCAGGAATGAGTTTTTTGGAAGTAAAATTTGATGCAATTAAATTGTGAAAAATTTTGACTTTTTTTAATTTTTAAAATTTATTAAAAAACTCATTGATAACCGAAACTAACATAAATGTGTAAATTTTATGATGTAACAAAGTTCCAAAACATTTTCACTTTATTGACTTCAGCCGGCACTACTTATTCTAATAAGAGTAATCATTTATCAATAAAATCTATCACTGAGTTCCAATGCTATCTATTTTTTGCGCTTTTCGAAAAGTTGGATAACTCCTGTTATAGAAAAATTACAATGACCAAAATGAGCACGGAATTTTTTAAAAAAACTGTTAGAAAATCTGTAACCTGGTAGGCATAATTTCATTCAATATAAAAGTTTAAAAATTTTGTTATACACAATAACTTTTCTATGTCATATGAAGTCAGAATTTCAATTGTCAGCTAAAAAGCTTTTAAAAGCCTAGCAACAAATGGCCTGAAGACAAATTTGAAGTGAAGACTTTTTTTTATAGATGATTAAGTTTTTGGGACAAAAATTTGGGCAAACCTCTGGATTAAATAAGCTAATTTATTTTAATGTTTATCTAATTACATTTTTATTGATTTTTGCGGCTCACGAACTTTATTAGCTCATTGAATACGGCTTGTGTTTGAAAAATTTTGCCCACACCTGGTGTAATTTGGTATTCGTTATGAAAAGTTAACAGCGTGACCGATTCGGTAAAATCGCTTTGATTGATGGCGAATGCGATGGACACGGTAGTGGTTCGAAAACTACTCACATCAATTTGTCCTTGAGAAAGACACTTTACGGCGCTTTCCTTTGCTTGGCGGTCTGAGCAAGCAGCTCTAGATTTCCTTAATACCTCTAAATAACGACTAAGAAAGCAAAATATAAAATTTTAACCTGACAGCAACATCTTGGCATATCCTGAAGCAGGTCGCAATGATTACTTGACAGTTGCTCTATTTATAGCGTCTTCGAAGCTTTTTACTGAGTGAGTAGCACAATATGAAAATAAATAAAAAAAAATGATAAAGGATTGGTGTGCCATGTGCACGGTGACCTTTTGTTAATAAAAATACTTCATTGCTTATCGCACAAAACAATTCAATAATTGCATAAAAAAATTGATTTATAAATTTCTATTTGCTAAAGTTAAATTAACCAATTGAAAATATTGTGCTAAAACATAATACCGGTGTAGTTTTATGCTTTAGCAAAAATATCGATTGAAATGTGTTGCATAAACATTTATGCAGTGATAAGAAACCAACTTTTATTACTGATCAAAGCTAAACTCTTTGATTTTTTTCCTTTGATTTGATACGAAAAAAAGGCAGAAACCTTTTTCTCCGTCAATGTCAAGCTCGCAAAGATTCAAACAATGGCGCGCAAGCACACACACTCGGATCAAGTTAAAAAAGTTGTTGGTTTAATAACTATGAACCGTCCGCCATATTTCTTTTGCAACAAAATCGCCCAGAGCGCGCGCGTTTCGCAAGATATCCAAAAAAACTTACTTCACCAGACAGAGAACGATTCTAGCAACATGTAGCAACTTAAAATTTTGAATTATCTTGCCGCTAGTTGTAATTATTGGGGTGTTATAAGATTTAAAATGTTATATCATTTTACACATGAAAAAATTATCTTTCCAATGATATAAAATTTAAACAGCTTTTTTTTACAGTTAATGGGGAAATATTAATTAAATATTGCTTAATTGTTAAAAAATCCATTTTATAGCGGTGTTTTGTATCTACAGTATATGGACTGGCAAAAAAAGGCATTGCGGACGCCAAAGGGTTAATAAAGATTGCGTAAAAGTTATTATTCAAATGGGTTATATTGAAAACCTGCTCTACTTAGTTTATTCTAAACATTAAACTTTTAGTAAGGTATCATGGATATTTTCATAAATTCATTAATAGTTTTATAGATTGAAAAATGCGATAATAAATTAAAACTGTCGAAGTAAATAAAAACAAAATAAATCGCAAATTTGTGTTAAGCTGATCTTTGAAGTGAATTTGAAATTTGGATAAAAAGCAATTAATCTGGTTTGAGAAAAAATAATACAAATTGTTTTTTCAGAAAATATTTCATAACTTGTCGTTTAAAGTAAACTTTGGCACAAAATACCAAAGTGCTCTAAACTGAACGCAGATGTCTTTCAAAGTAAAAAAAATTACCGTCTTTCTAGTGTCTCTTTACACGTCAACCTTTCAAAAATTGGAACATGAGTTTTACATCAGACGCGCAGCTTTATATAAACCATATCCTGAAAATATTTTTTAGTTTTATAACTAAAAGAATAATGTTTCTAAAGCAAGTGAAAAATAAAAATTTACGGTCATTTGTTTACTTTTTTAAGAATGATATAGGGTTTTCATTTCATTTCAAGTTGGCGATTTTTCATTTCAAGAATTTAATCCTCGCGAACTTGAAATGAAAAATCGCCAACTTGAAAATAAAACCCTGTAATTATATACAAAAACTACATTTCTGTCTAACAAAAATAAGTACTTCGAAAAACATACTTTAGCAAAAAATTTGGCGCTTTTTTAAAAGTTTTTCGACATTGAGAGATTGCTGACACAGCATTTTTTTCTCTCGTTTTGAGATGCTAACGCAACGCTTCTCAAACCTTTTTTTCTGCGACCCAAAATTGCTAAAAACAACTATCTAACCCAAAAATAAATTTGAGTGAGCACATATCGAAACAATACAAAAGTGTTATGTAAACCAACAATGATCGTGTACTTTTTAGCTGTATATGTGTGGGCAGAAATTTGTTCGTGAGCAAACTTATTTTGATTTCTTGATTTTCGGCTCAAAAACATAGTGAACTCTTACAAAAAAGGTCATCATTTGAATTCAGTCTCCGATTTTCTACTTTTCGTCCCAAAATCAAGGTGTTCTCTCTAAAAAAAAAGGTCATCACTTGAATTCAGTTTCCGATTTTCTACTTTTCTTCCCAAAATCAAGGTGTTCCCTAAAAAAAGAAAAAAAGGTCTTCAACTTGAATCTGGCATTGATTTTTATATTTTCGTCTTAAAATTGCAATATTCTCTTAAAAAAATGGTTTTCACTTTTGACATCTTGTGTGCGCAGTTTTTTTCTTTTACGTGCATTAATTTACAAGTTTTTGCGACCATTCCGGGTAGCCTTGGCGACCCACATTTGGGTCGCGACCCATGGTTTGAGAAACGCTGCGCTAACGCGTTTGGAGAGAAAAAAGACAAGATAAAAATAATACAAATTTTATTTAATTATTAACTTCACAGCAGACAATGCAACTACACATTGAAAAATACTTTTTTATTAATAATTGTATATAAGTTTAATTTACATTAATTTGCTTCAATGTCGATTTCTTAAAAACTGATTTTTATTGGTAAAATGTCATAAATTTATGTAATAAAATCTTATTTACTGCTTGCGTACAATTATATTTATTTTTGTTTAAACTGATTTCAAGGAGGACAACGAAGATGATTGTTATTCATTATGTTTCAAAGAAGACAATGCAGATGATGAGATCAAAGAGTGTCAAAAATATTTTTCACGTTACATTCATCATTCCACAAAGCTCATCAAAACAGTTTGAATGCGAATAAGCAAACTACGACTGATTGAAATCTCGTGATGTAGTCGAGAATTCTTGTTTTGAGACCGAGATCGAGATAATTTTTTTGAGACCATGACCAGCAAACTTTGTGATCTACAGTTTGAGACCATGAGCAAAACTAATCGAGACCAAGAGCGAAACCAAGACCTAGACCGAGATAGAGATAGAGCTTGCAAAAGTTTAATGCAAAGTGGCATTTTTATAAACAAATGTTTACTTTATTTCTTAAACACGTTAAAATAGAGCCTTGCTCTATATTTTACATCACTACACAAGCGGTGAAAATTTGTTTAATTAGAGTAGAAAAAGTTGCTTAAACAGACAAGCACGAATCATGGTTAACAAATTCAAAAAGAGCAAAATATTCATTACTGTAAATTTTATTATTTGAAAGTAAAAAGTGTATAAAAGAATGATCATGATTGTACTCGATATTTCGTTCTTGTAATTTTTCTATCATCTGCTCTCGGAATTGCAATTAGGCCTAATCGATTTGTTGGGGTCTTTTGCTTACATTTTAAGCAAAAATTAAAAAAACTTCTGGCGTGCACATATTATCTAATATCTTCTGTTTTTTTCTGAAAAGCAGTTAGAGCTGCTGCTGTACTGACTTTGCTGTTCCCGTATTTTGGCAGCATTATTTATTTTTAACTTGTCGGCAACGTGGCCAAGTAATTAAGAGCACCGTATTGATGACAAATGCGATCGAACGGTGATGGTTCAAAACTTACTCGCGTCATTTTATTGTGTCTTTGAAAAAACAGTTTAAAGCACTTTATTCTCCTTGGCGATCTTGGCAAGCAGCTCTAAATTTCCAATCGTAACTCCAAATGTAAAAACAAAAACCAAATAACAAATTCTAACCGGATAGTAATACCTGGGCATTGCCAAATTCAGGACGGGGAAATTGCTAGATGGTTGCCCAAAGTATGACGCCAATCCAAATTTTTTAGCAAGTCAAAAAGATAAATAGGAAAAATAATAATGACAATTATGCAATCGTTTTTTGTTTAATTGCCAATTTTCAAACTTAAAAACAAATTGCTCTATTTAATTACAAGTCCTGTTTTAAGTAATATCTCGGTTTATAAATTATTGGGCAATTTTTTTCTAAGCATTGTGTTATCTCTGTTAAAATCTAAATCTGAATTTATTTCAAAAAGTTTTTGAACTAAATATATTAAAACTTTAAGTCATTTTTTTACAAAAGCTATTTGCTCTAAATATAAGATATATTGCATTAATAGGAATTTGTGTGCCGATAGATGGTTAAAAAATATTGTATAAAGCAGCACTCGCCAAATGGTGGTCCATGAAAAAATATTCAAAAATTTATATTTCATGAGCATTCAAAATAAAAATTGAAAACTAAGAAAGCTTATTATAAGTTACATTTTTTAAAATTTCTGCAACTTTTATCACAAAAATTCTTTTTGAGTGATCGATTTTCAAACTACTTTTTCAGGAGTACTGCTGTAACCATGACCTCCAAAAGATACGGTCTGATTTGTCACGACTGTTACTATGTATATACATATATTCTAACTATATTTCGTGTTATTAAAATAAAAGTTTTCTGATTATTATTGTTAAAACATATTTACTTTACCTTTTTTTGCAAATTCATAATAGTGTTCCATCAAATAAAAAATTATACGTACATTTAGTGATAAGTGAAATTATAAAGTTTGGCGATCGCTGGTATAAAGTAAGGATGTAACCCTTCTAAAAAGACTTTATCCTCACGGGAATTGCTAAACCTAGATAAGAAACGTTGGATTAATTTGGTGTGAGTGAGTAAGTGAGTGCGTGAGGAGAAAGAGTGCGTGAGAAGATGCTGAGGACAAAATTTCAAAGCATTATTAAGGTATTTTTATTAGATCTGTTCGCAGGTCAGTTTGAAACAGTGTCCACGCCGTAAAAAAGAAATTGACTAGTACCAAAAGACCAAAGCTCTCAATCACAAAATCTTGAACTAGACGAAGACTAAATTTTGCAGAAGAGGCAAGAAAATATTTAACTTTTCAATATTGCAGGAGTGAATCGATCTTCCCCGCACAGTGCTCAATGAAAAAATCAGAGCAATTTAATACAAAATTTATTCAATCACTGTTTAAAAACCACAACAGTCTGTTTCATCCTTAGAATTGTCAGGTGGTTACTTATTCAAATAGAATGATTCAAAAAGATTCTATTTGAATAAGTAACCATCTGATGATTCTAAGGATGAAACAGACCGTTGTGGTTTTTAAACAGTGATTGAATAAATTTTGTATTAACTTTTCAAATACATAGCTCATGAAAAGTACAGTGTGCTGTGCCTACAAAAGTAAAAAACATTCTATTAAACCTTATCAGACATTTTAAATTTAAAAAATTAAAAATCTGAGGCAAAAATATTGAGTAAAAATTTTTGAAAAATTTTTATTGGTCTTAATATTTCTTATCTTAAACAACGTTGAATGACTTAATAAATCAATAGTAGTTCGAGTTCAAGTCAACAATTATTCAAATAAAAACCTTTTGTTTTTTTATCATTTAAGCGTCTTTTTTTTCGGCTATATATATCTAAAATGGTCCTTTTAACCCTCAACAGGGTTTCTTTTGGTCGGTTTCTTTGTTACTACACTAATTTTGGGTTTTTTTTAAGTTTGTTGTTTTTTTACCTATAATTATGGAAGATTTCTGTCATATGGCTCAAAACTGTTTGTATAAATTATTATAATTAATATTGCTTTATTTTCTCTCAATAATAATGCACTCTTTAAGTACAAATAGATTTTTTATCTTTATTAATTTTGAACTTACACATTTTCATAACTGAGCCATTTGTTTTAAAATACAGGGATTCTACAAAATTACCAACACACGAGTTTGTTTTATTTTTTGCTTTTCTAATCATTATTTGCGTGAGCACTTGCTGCCAGCGCCCTTTCACTTTACACTTTAATTATTAGTTAATTTCTTTTCCGAGCATAGTTCGCTTTGTCCATTTAGTGCTAGCTTATTTCGTTTCTTTCAATTCTGCATTTGTGAAGCAATCAGCAGCAATAATTGTGGGGGGCTAGTTGAAGTCTGAGAGACTAAATTTGTGTGCTAATCCTGATTGGATATACTTGTTTGTGTGTTTTCCGTTTCCCTGTGAGTCAGCAACGACGTGAACTGCTTGGAAGGCAACTGTGTTTTCTCTTTATGCTTGATTTATAGTTCGTTTCATTTATTTACAGATTATCGCTTCTTATCGCTTCGTTTTGCTTTGCTTCATTATTAATTTTCGGTTATTTTATTCTTGGTTACTTTTGACCTTTCCTTTTATCGAAGCCAGAAGCGCTTTAATCGACAATTCAATTTGCGGTAATCGGCCAACTGCAGCGCCGTTTACCGTCACAGGGACCATGAACAAATATATGTCGTTGTGCATGAAACAACGTAAATGCATAATCGCTCAGACAACTGCACTTGGCTGGAGAGCACCGAAGACCTATATTTATATTTTTCTATGTTGTAGCCATGTTAGATAGTAGGCCTAGTATCTTTTATTGTCTTTATTTGTGTTCCTAAAGTTGAAACTTTAGTCCCACTACATTTTGTGAAATACGTGATAATGAAAATTTATCTATTTTTATCCTATCGGTCTAGACCAGCGTTTCCCAAAGTGGGTTCCGCGGAACCCTGGGTTCCATTAAAGAATCTAAATGCTTCCATGAGCTACTACCTAGTATTTTAGTATAAAAGCAAAAACTGGTAAATATTTTTGCTGTTGCAATTTATAACTGCAAATTATAACTTTTTTCAGGCATATGCACTAAACTAGCGCCCTAAGTAGTCTACAATCCATTGTTAAAGCAAACCATCGCAAGCAAAAACAACTATAAACGCTTTTGTTTCACAAATGAGTTAGCCACTGTGATTTCATCAATTAAAAATTTACATAACAATGGAACTATGCGTACAGGACATACTATGGTACAGTGGTAGCCTAACAGATATATCAAATACTTAACGTAGACGGCAGACCAGTTTTGCTGATAACAAAAAATATAATTTTTCATTTAAAAACTCATTGACTGAGTAAGGTGAGATAGGGATGCTTTCCAGATTGGTTAGCTCCGCAGGTTATTGCTGTCTAGTCAAAATTGCATAACTTTGACTCCATCTTCAAAAAATTAACTTCATCTGCGGCCTCCAAAAAGGTGACTTCAACTCCAATTGCTTTTACGAATAAAAATCCTATATGTCGCCCTCCCTTAAAAAGGTGTTGGATGAAGCAGTTCAAATTGTTTATCTCATAAAATCTTGGCCGTTGCAAAATTGTATTTTTAAGCAGTTGTGTGAGTCCATGGGCAATGAATATAAAACCTCGTTGCTTCGTACAAAGATTAGAGAGCTCTCAAGAGGAAAGGTCTTGGCTAGAATATTTGAACTAAGAAGAGAATTCTTGTGCTGTTTTCGAGACCGAAAATTTCATTTATCGAACAGACTGAAATATGCACACTGGTTTTCAAGACTTGCTTACCTAGCTGATTCTTTTTTAAAGTTAATGAAATCTGTGTATCTTTAGAAGGTAAAAAATTATCTGTTTTTTAGGCAGAAAATAAAATAATATTTTTATTACAAAAGCTACAGTTCTGGTTGTCAGATGTAAGGAAAAAGATTTTTAGATGTTAACATTTTAATGAACTAATAGCAGAATCATGAGAAGACTGACTAGGTACGATTTCCGGTAACATTGAAAATCCCCTCAGCAGTTTAATTGAATCCTTACACGAGCAGTTTTCAAATTTGCATGGAAAGAAATTGCTTGGTACAGAATTCTTTTAAGATTTCGGAAATGTCAATGGGGTTAGCAGTATTCGACTACGAAAATTTAATAGAACTTACATCTGATAGTGTCCTAAAGATTAAATTTGCAAAAGTTCCTATTTCTCTTTTTTGGAAAAGTTTAAAAAAAAATATGAGTATTAAAAAAAAATGCAAGCACTATTACCGTTTGCTTCGACCTAGCATATCAGGTTTTTCTTGATATACGCAAACGAAATCCAAGTACTGCTTCAGATTGGACGCTACACAGATATAAGAATTCAACTGTAAAATATTAAGCCAAACTTTTCAGTTTTGGTGCATTCAAAAAAGCAAGTGTATTCATTCTATTAAGACATCGTGTTTGTTTTATTAAATTGTTTATGGGTACTTTCATTGTTTATAAATTTGTTCTCCATCACGATCTCTAAATAACGACCATTTAGAATTATATGAAAAACATTTTATGTTTGCTCTTTGTAGTAATGTTTCATTTTAATTAAATAACCTTGCAGGGTTCCGCTTCCAAAAAAGTTTTGGGTCTCGACAAACACGAAAAGGTGATATAGACTAAAATTGTTCCTACCATTGCAAAAGCACTTCAGTGCGCAGATTATTGGTGAGATAATTAATATGTTTTGATTGTAAAAATGCAGTTTAGTTTAAAATCCATTTGTTCTTCTGGTAGAATCAGAGGCAAGTAAAACTTCAACAAATACAGAAGGCATAAATATTTATTAAAGAAAAACTCAACGACGTTTCGTCCGTTACATCGAGCGGACTTCATCAGATAAAAGCAAAACACAACGCGCACCGTATTTAAAAACCAAGAAGTTAAAAACACAAACTAATAAACACAAGGTGAGAAGCGAACATACATAACAATTTAATAATTACTTAGTGCAAAAGAAACAAATTTAACAGGTTGAAAACCCACATTCGTTGTAAAGAAATGGATTTTAAGAAGATGAAATTTAAGAAGAAATGGATTTTAAGAAAAACAAATAGATTTTAAACTAAATAATATCCCTGGTAACAGTGTTTATATCAAAAATGCAGTTTGTTATAAACATGTCTGATTATTTCAAATAGTTAGTTTGAAATAAGCTAATTAGCAACTAGTTAGACAATGTAAAAAATTCGGTGCTACTTTAACGTGCGATCTCACGTGATTGAATGATCTCAGGATAGGTTTAGGGTTAGAGGATTAAAGAAAATATTATTATGTTTATGATCCTAAACCTAACTTTATTCTGAGATGGTTCATTGGGTGAGACCACATGTTAGAGTAGCACCAAAAATTCATATACAATGGCGAGCAAAAAAGTAAGACTTTTTATGTTTTTAGATTTTTTAAAATAATTTTGTTAAAATTGAATTATATCTATCAAGTAGTAGGGGAGACCGGGGCACGTAATATTACTTTTTTCTTTTTGTTATTTTTCCCATAATAATTGCTTTTTTTCAAAATTCTTGTTTAATATGAAAAATTTAGGTCATTGTTTAACTAATATCAAAAAAATAAATTAATAATTTTCAAAGCTTAGTGGTTAAAATTACAATTTAAATATTAAAAAAAAAAGCGCTACAATGTGCCCCATCAATGGGGTAAGTTGTAACAGCAAAAAAATCACTAATAAATGTTTAGGGGAGAGTGGGGTGCAGTCGAACAAAAATTACAAATTTTGGTGTGGTGCTTTTTTTACAAGTTATATCCGGATCTAATTTTTTTTGTATAATTTATACAGCTAAATCTATCATATGCAAGTGTATTTTCACAGATTTAAACTCACAAAAAAATTTACGAGCGCATTTAAAAAAATAATTTTTCAGTCCAACTGTGCCCAATGTATGGGGCACAATCGGATTAAGCATAGGGCACAATCAGACAATGAAAAAAAGAATTAAAATAAGCAAAATAACAAAATATTCCAGCGTGGTTTGTGCTTGCATTTTTCAAGCAATGAAAAAAACAACCAAAAAGTTTACTGCAGCAGCAGATAACAAAAAAGTACGCCGAAAATGAAAATTCAAAAACGTATCTATGTATTAAAATAGATCAGGATTTCTTTGAAAATAATTTATACATTAGTAACATACATTGAATAACAAGCATGAAAGGTGCTGAGCAGAAAACGTTGATTAACTATTAATGTACATTGAAAAAAAGTCATAATCAAATTTCAAGAAGATCTTTGACAACTAGTCCATCCACATTCCTTGAGTGCAGGCAACACAGCCCTAATGTATTTTTCCTTTACTGAAGCCAAATCACTGACCTCAGGAAAAAAACTCTGTAACATTGCGTTTCTTCTACATAAAAGAAATTTCACGATCGCTTTCAAAATCCTTGTTTTTGGTGATCTGACCAACATAATATTTTCTGGGAAATGTTTTAAATTTAACCAGCACATAGTCACCTATTGCAGGCTCATTAGTGCAATCTGGGACAAGAAGATTTTTTTCAACATCGCAAGGGTTTGAAAAGTTGTCAGATGAATGATTTGACAGAAGAATCTGTATCTCATCAACGTTTGAATTTTTGTTGCTATACAGACGTTTTCTAGAGTTTTTAGCTTTCCGTTTTGATGCTTTCTGAAATTTTTTACAACTTTTTAAAAGCTTTTTATGGGGTGTGTCAGTTAAAATCATGCTACAACCTTTTTTTCTTCTCCAGTGTTTTTTTCTTCTAGGAGCTTTTGGATAACCAATTACCTGTTCTGGAGATACAAAATTATTCTGGAATGTTTCCAGATTTTGGATCTCAACGTCATTAAGCAACCCTAAATCTTTTCGCTGAATATCAACATTGTGGAAGCTTACGTTTTCTTCCAAATGTCTGATGCTTGCTGATGCATCTATGGCGATTGCCGCATTTTTACGTTTGTATATTTTTTTTGTTTTTTTAATTCATTTTTTCTTTTTGGATAATATACGAGAGAATCTTTGAGAAGCGAAAAAGCACATGTAGAAAAGTTAATGTACTGTGGGTTTTAATATAAGAAGATCTCAAACCTATCTGCTACACATCATTAGGTTGATCAGTGACCAGACTGGGTAAAAAAATCGCATTCATCAAAAATGTGTTCATCTAAGGGGAATATGCCAGTCTTTTTAAACCCAACTATAATATTGGTTTGAGTCATAGCTTTTTCTTTAGTAAACATACCAACGGTAGACTTCCTTTGTCTATTTCTTATCATAATTTTCAGAAATTATTATAAAATAATAAATATTATCAAAACTAAGAAAAATTTTTTACAATTTATGAATCATATTTAACTTAAAAATTGTAGTTACAAACTTTAATAAAATTAGTTATAATCTTAAGTCTAATTACTAGCTGTTGATAAATCAAACGAAATAGGCTATTGTGCAAAACAGATCTATATAATCATCAAAGGGCACAGTCGGACAGTGTCTGGTTGTTCCCCCAAAAAAATGTTCGATTGTGCCCAAACCAAAATTTTTTTTTTATTTTTCAAGGTGGAGCCGAAAACTAAAAAGTTAATTCAAATTATTTTATGGTATAAGATAGCAAATAAATCAAGTTCTAAAATGTATCAATAATGAGAAGAATTCAAGTTAAAGCTAAGGTAGAAACAGGTTCAACTATACTCTTTCCAAACTTTCCTAATTTTGGTAACCTACCCTAAAAACCAAAATTCATCTACCACATTTATTTTACAATAATTAGTTTTTTCAAACTAACACGAGTGAATGGTCTGTGGTGAAATATATTTATGTCTGCAGTTTGAAGTTTCAGAATTTACAACTTTTTTTTCAAATTTTAATGTCCGACTGTACCCAGTGTCCAACCGGGCCCCCACTCTCCCCTAAATATAAATGTAACTTGAAGAAAATAACAATATGAAAAAGTAAACACAACGAAATCACACATAGCCTAGTCATTGACATGAGTATCAAGCACAAAAAATGAGGTATTTGGCCGTGGTCAAAAATGTTTAAACAGTTTTTTTCACTGCTGGATTAGCTTAATCATAAATTTCAGAATCACATTTGTGACAAAAATATGTACTCAAATCTTCGGCACAAGCTAAATGTGACCTCTGTAGGTAACCATAGCATTGTACCACTCACTCCTCATCAGGACGACTGTTAAAATAAGGCTCAAGAAATGTAATGCAAAACTACTCTTTTGCTTTTAATGTTTTTTTAAAAATTGGTTTTTCTTTGTTTGGAGCTGTAACAGATTGTCCTTTTCTGGTATGTCTGTTAACATGGGACATTTTTTAGATCTTTTCTTGTTTTACACCAAGGACTTAGCCAATTTTTAAGTTTTTTTAGCACTCTGTAGAATTTTACATGATAAACACCAATGTTTTGCTACTCCCCTTATTAATCTCTTTTTTCAATTATAGCAACTGCTGCAGCAGCTCTTAAATTGTTTTGTAATGATGAGCTGGTGCTCCTGTTAAGTCTTTGTTTTGTAAATTCTCATATTATTCACAAATGTTGTTGCCGAAGTTACTGTTAATATAAGCTAGTTAAACCTATGACAAAAATATGTGTTACAACTTACCCCATCAGCCTATGTTACAACTTACCTCATCTCATACTTAGATAAGTTTTTGTTAATATCTCAAAGAGTTAAGTTTTAGTTGCTAAACCTTGTTAGGAATTTAATAGCCTATTGTTTTGCGTTCCGACTGATATAAAACATTTCAATAAAACCGCACCCGCTATCTCCCCAGAAGACAAAACTTAAATTTCGAAAAATTTACTTTGCCTACTTAAAAAGCTTGTTCTAACAATAAGCTTATTTTTAGTCATTGGAACTAAACAATGTTATTTGCTACCAATCGGTCTTAATATGATTGTTATTTGGGGCTTTTTAAAATTTTGTTAGTTGATGCTAGATTTCAACAAATACAAATGTTACAACTTGCCCCAGTTTCCCCTATATCATTAAAAAGAGCACAAAAAATTATATTAAATCCAATATTAATTAATTTTTTTTTGAAAAATATAATTCAATTTTAAATAAGTTACTTTGAAAAAATCTAATAAAATAAAAAACTATTGTATATTCCATGCTTTTAAAGCAGTAAAAAAGCGTAGGTTTCGAATACACAGGTACTCTCATTAAATTGAAGATACTTGCTAAGATAGTACAAAACTTTCGTAGTAGTATATACATAATATATGTGTTTTTAAAATTCCGTTTATTGTATAGAAAAATCAGTTTTATTTCCGTTGTTGACGACAAGTTTGGTTGTACTACATGAATAAAGAGAATAAACACGTTTTCTCATACATACTTACAGTCAGAGCGGTGTGGTCTTCCGGACGGAATTATTGCAGTTTAATAACACAAATGTTTAAAATTACTTTTATATTAACTGTGAAAACGATTATACAACAGACACAAACAGATTATATATTTTAAATCGAAAATGCCTCTTATTCCAATAGAATTTTTTTTATTGATTCAATCCAAAAAAGAGCAACAATAATATTTTTTTTTGTTAAAACTTTTTTTTCTTCTCTTTGTTCGAGTTGTCACTTCAATTGATTTCTTGTTGTCTGCTCTCGACGCTTTGAATGTTCGGTTGTTATAAAGTTCTTGTGACTGCGTTGAGATCGGTAATTGTTTTGAAATGTTCAAATTTAGAGCTGGGTTCGATTCACCACAACGGGGCCAGTTCTTATACCATCCAGGTAAACCCGAACGAACGATTTAGGAAATCGTTAAAATTTTCTTTATTTTAAATTGATGGCCAAATTTTTTTCTTTAAAAGTGAACTGAAAACTAAGAACGCAATTGGTGCTGGTTAAGTATGCGGTGTAACATCTCTAACCCTAACCCAAACACTAACTCTAACTCTAACCAGATTTGTTAAATGTTAGATCGCAAGCTTAACTAAAAGTTGGTTAAAAGACTTTGTTAAAGATGATATACCGCATACTTGACCAGTACAACACATTTAATCCAAAGTGAAGGATTACTTTATTTTTCACTTTTATGTGAAATCGAAGTATTTGAGTATTACAATAAAAAAAATCGTTGTTGTAAAGTATAAACTATTTATAGCCAAGAAAAAATTATCTCCAAGCTTTTCATGCGACACACTCGTCAGGAAATAAGTGTCTGAATGAAGGAAAAAATTCAATTGATTGTCAAATAAAAATGAACGAAGATCTGGTGAGGGCTGGATAAAAAACAATTGTATTGCCAATGGCTAATACGCATTTGTATTATTGCTTCATTTTAAACTCTGTCGATTATTTGTTTTCCTGACGCTGAGACTGAAAATCTTCACTGATAGACTACTATCTGAGCTGAGTAAAAAGTTACTGAAGCAAGTAATAGCATCGACAAAGGCTGATAATAATCTACATGTCGTCACCTTTCTTGTGATGTCACCGTTTGCTTTGTGCATTACTTGATTGGATCTCATTATTAATAAAAGCTAATTGTTAGGAGAGATTTGCAGAAAAAGCAAATAAGCTGAAAATTTTATGTAAACAAAAATTTTGAAAATGCAATTGCACCCATGCAGCCTGTTAACGGTGTAAAACTATGCGGCATGATAAAGGCTAATTTAAATTAGTTTTTAATTTTCGAGTTTGAAATAAATTTTTTATGGGATTAATGTCAATAATTTTTGTACAAAATCATGGGAATATGTATTGATTTCTATACTGTTTCAACTGATTTGACAATTACTTTTAATATTTTCTCAAAACTAAGTTTTCTATAAAGCTTAAATAGCAATGCGAGAAAGCAATATAAAAATTTTCCAATAAAGCACAAGCTGGAATTAAAAATCAGAATTACAAGATAGAAATGACCCAGCCAAAAATGCTATGCAGGGCCCATGCGGGCCCTGCAAGGGCTGCCCGTATGGTACCCGTACCGATTTGGCCGCGGGCGCTGTAGTGGCCATGCATGGGCAACCGCACGTGTTTAATTTGGTTTTCAGTTTTAAGCCGTAATCAAAAATTAAAACATGCAAATAAGCTAATCTTTTTAATTATTTTAAAAAAGGAACAATTTGACTAAACAGTTTGAAAATTATGAAACTCGTGCGGTAAGCCCATGTGGGGGCACTGCAGCGTCCGAGGCCAAATCGGTACCGGTCCCGTACGGGCAGCCCTTGCAGGGCACGCATGGGCCCTGCATAGCATTGTTGGCTGGGGATTGCGACAATTTTATTTCTTAATAAAGGTTTGAACTTCAAGTACAAAATCAAATTTATTTGAAAATATATTTTTACTTTTATTTCAACGATCTAATTTGTTTATTATTAAATATTTTTTTGCAAACAAAAAAACACAATTTTCACCTGTTTACATCTTTTTTACTCAGGCAATCACTTTTTCCATCTTTTGTAGAATTAAGTGAAATACATTGATAAAGATTGTCACGAATATTTCCACCTTCAACGCGACGACTACATTGAAACTCATCCTCGGAACAAGAACATTCTATTTCATCGGAACCATCTTCGCAATCTTTAACTCCGTCGCACATGTATTTTATGGGAATGCAAATTTCCAATCTATGAGTAATAAATTTATAAGAACCATAGTTAATTAAGAAATTTTAAAATTTAAAATTGTTAAACTCCATTTTGAACTCATTTCTACATTTGTTGATACGATTCATAATATGATCTATCTTAAGAAAGTTATTGAAAAATATATTTTTTAAGCTATGTGTCCTTTTGGTCGCTAAATTCGTTGACATAATAATTTTAAAATAAATTGAATTGGCCCTACTGATTGATTTAATTGTATTCTTCTCATTTTAGAACAGCAATATCGTGACCTCAAAAATCCAAATATTTCCGAAAAAAAGTATGAAGAAACTAAAAAAAACTCTGAACGTAAATAACATCTTAACCCTATTCTCCTCAACAAAAAAACGTTTGTAATTACTTCATCTTTTTAGATAAAATTCTGGGATTTCTTGACTTTTTCTAATTTGAAATGCTGAATAAGATGGTACTATTTTTAAGTGTTCCCGAACAAGAGTTAACGGGTAAAATAGATGTTTTTTTGAAAATTTGTGAATTTTTGCTGGTTTTCGCAAGCAGAGCGTGGAATTTCAATTTTATGCCTTTCTTAAGTGACATGAATTTTACCAACAATTGGCTTTGCGTGACGAAGCGAATTACGTCCTTTGCCGACGTTAAAATGCCTCAGGTGATGCAGAACTTATTTCATGTAAATCGCATTTTCTTTTTTTGAGCTTTTGGCGATTGCTTGGAAGCATTTTACACATATACATTTTTTTGTATAAAACAATTGCTGTTGGACTGCTTGAATACCAATCAAGCGGACAAAATTCAATCTTTACACTAAGCATTTTTATAAAACTTTCTTATAACTATTCATTCGTAAGAAAAAAATTGAATTAACTGGTTCACATCTTAGCTCTTATGATGACGCTTTCAGACAATTAAACAACACCTGACTTTTTATAATTTCATTTCACGTTGCATTTGAAGTAACAGGCCGTTTTTATGTTAAAATTTTTCTAACAATGAAAAATCCGACGTATTTTTTACATACAAGTATACTTGTTTAAAAACGTTTTGTGAAAAAATTTATACCTTTTTGATGTGGGTTTTGCAAACAGAAAGCATAGAATAAAAACAAGATGTTTGATACAATTGAATTTTAATAAAACGGGGGTTTCTAACTTCTATAAATTCATGACGGTTCTGAAGTCTGAGATTTACACAAATGACGTTTTCCTCCCAAACAATTTTTAAGCCAAAGTTTAAAAGAGTATCCTTACTTATTTTGAAAGTGATTTGATAAATTTATTTTGAAAGTTAAATAAAAAACCTAAAAAAGCTCCATTTTGGAAATTTAAAAAGAACTTTTATGTAAACATAAAGACCATTTTTGGTCTTCATTTGCCTTTCGCCATAAATTTTATGTTCGAACTTAATATGTCATTTAAAAAAAAGTTTGGTATGATTCCTGGTCTAATATGATGATCCTATTATATTCCGACGTTTTTGTAGTTTTGAAACAACCCACTAATTTACAACCATTGTAGTTTTAAAACGACTCACTAATTGTAGTTTTAAAACGACCCACTAACCCTAACCCTAATTGGAAACCTCTAAATAAAATCAACTTAGACATCTTAGTTACGAATGACCTGGGCTGTTTACAAGGATTTTTTCACGTAAAACCAGATAAAGTTTTGGGCCCCAATTTTATGTGCATGTTGTATAAATTCATTACGGCTCTAACCTTTTAGATTTACACAAATGAATTCTTTCCTCCCAAAAAATTTTCAACCCAAAGTATAAAAAAATGGTCCTTACTTATTGCAAACTGTTTAATAACTTTATTGCAAAAATTAAATAAAAACCTAAAAAAGCTCCACTTTGGAAATTCGAAAAAAACTTGTAATGTAAACGTAAAGGCCATTTTTCTGTCTTCATTTGTCTTTGACAATAAATTTTATGTTTGGACTCAAAATGTAATTTTTAAAAAAGTTTGATATAACGCTTGATCTAATATGATGATTATACTATTATATCTTGACGTCTTTGTAGTTTTAAAATGACCCACTAATTTGAAACCTCTGAATAAAATCAACTTAAATTTTTACTTACGCCTGACCTAGGCTGTTTACAAGGGTTCTTCCACATAAAACCAGATAAAACCCAGGGCCCCAGTTTTATGTGCACATAGCTTATTATCCATGTCAGAGCTACTTGAACATCTTTATTACATCATTTTCTTTTTTCCTGCTTGCGTCAACTCTAATTTGGAAAATCTACGGAAGAGCGCTTCTAGTCGCGATTTGAAAAACAAAGAAGGCTGTAGAGACCCAAAAAGTTATTAACAAATTTATCAACTTTATGTCCCGTAGGAGAAATTTGAGACGTTTGCGTACGCTTGCAACGGGCTAATTGATGATTTTGACGCAAATAGTCAACCGCGGATCAAGTCGTTCTGTTATCAACGAAATCATTGACGATTTTCTCAAGACCAAGAAAAATGCTGGTGCTATTTTTCGATCTGACACCTGCATATGACACTGTTGTTTCATACAAACTTGATTTTAACTGCAAGTTACTGAGTTTTCTGCTGGATATGAACATGGTTTAAATGATTATGAAACTAGTTCACAACAAAAGTTTTACTCTAACGGCGACAGTAAGCAAAACAGTCTCGGGTGTCAGAGAAACAGTGTTCCTCCAAAATCAATCACAACTGATCCTTTTTAACATCTAGAAGTATAATCTGCGTTCCACAATCTTCAGATTAAGAATATTGTGAGCTAAAAGTTTACAATAATCAACATTTCTCGTTGCGTTTAATTTCGACTTATCTTGAGGTAAAACTAAATATATCACTCAAGTTTCGTCACCACCGTTTGCATTGCGCAAAAATTTTTCTTTGTGTGTCGCGGCGCTGAAGTAACTTGCGGCCTTAGGGCGGGAGCTGGTGCCAAAACCAGTGGTGGATATTGGGTGAGGCGAATGAGGCAGTTGCCTCGGGCCCATCCTTGAAAATATTGCATATAGTTTCATTTTGCTGTATATGTTTTTTAGAGATCACCATTATTTTGGGAGAAAAATAGCAAAATATGAGATCAAATCGAAATGAAGACCTTCTTTTTTTTTAAAAGATCACTATGATTTTGGGAGAAAAGTAAAAAAATGAGAGATCAAATCGAAGTGAAGACCTTTTTTTTAGAGATCTCCATGATTTTGGGAAAAATAAGGGAAATACGAGATGAAAGCCCTTTTTTTTAGAGAACATCAAGTTTTGCGAATTCTTGCTTGGCGTCCCTATTTTGAATATCCGTCACTGGCCAAAACATCAGGAATAACTCTCCTATTTTTGTCTATTCAATAGCCAAGTACTGGAATCTAGTTTGTTTTTGCAGCGCACGTACTTGGTTTATATATACTGTAGTGTCTTGAATAATGCTTTGTGCGTAGTCACTGAATGCCTTCGTCCCTCTTCAACGGACCACTTACCAGTTTTTTCAGACATCCAGCCATCTGAGCTTTGACAACAAGAAGCGATACTCTTTTTGGCTAGAGATAGTACTCTAGACATGCTCTGCTATTTTTTCAAACCTGTGGCACACTTTGTAAGGTTTGAAAAATTTGCAGAGCATCTGGACCAGGTGAAGAGCTAAATTTTAAACGCTTTCCGTTATCTTAAGTTTCCTTTGGCTGCCATAGAAAGCCTAAAAATTTTAATCTGAACTCTAAAAATAAAGTGATGACCTTTTTTCATCTGAAGTTACCAATTTGCGCATATCGAGCACAATTCAGCCTCGGAGAAAATTGATCAAAAAAAAACTATCAATTTATTTGTAAAGAGTTTTTATGTTTACTAAATAAAGTTTCATATGAAAAAAAGCGTTTGAAATTTAGTAAAGACCAAAAAAAATCTTGACATTTTACGATGAGATGTACTGTACAATGAATTTTTTAAGTTTATTGGTTTCTACTTCAAAGAAACATAACTTTTTATCTATTCGAAAGATTATGTTTGCCGTTTTTCCACAGCTTACGAGTTACAAACATTGCTGTAGATCCTGACTATGGTTTATTCATCGGTTTCAAATGCCTACCGATAAACACGAAGGTCTAAAAGCTTGTTTTTACTTGCTTTGCAAAGACTTGAACAATCTTGCCGAATTAAGTACCCCTGCTGTCCAGTACATAAATCATACATTAAACACAGAGTACTGTGGTGGTACATTCCGGCTCCATGCTTTTATTACGAGCGCCTTGCCTGTACTAAGCTCGTTCGAAATAGCGTTTTCAGAACAGTTTGAGTTATGCTTAAATGCCTGTGGACGCGTTTAGGACAACTGGCCGCAGCCGACTCATACGAATTAGGCATTATAAGGAGCACAAATTCGGACAGTTTTAGATAAAAAAACGGTTGTGGTTTGGTGCATCACTAACAGTACTTAATCCAGGCATTACAATAGCGATCGCAGTAAATAAATAAATCATGGGGGCCAGCCAGTCCTATTTGTTTGCTTTACTTGAAGTGGATACTTTTAAATACTACAACAATTTTGGCACAGAATTGCCCTGTTTTATGTAAAGTTAAGAAAAGGCTTTTATAGCTTAACATATCCTTCTCCAAGTTATCTTGGAGAGGTCTTGTGGTGATTAGCATCTCTTTAAGGTAATCAATTTAATCTTTCAAAGTGTCAAAAAAAAAACGCAATTTTGAATTAAATATATTGGAACCAAAATGTGTTATTTTATCCCGTATTCCATCCGAAATTTTTCATATTGCAAAATAAAAAAATGAAATTATTTTTGTTGTCCACATTTGCTTATTTTCTAGTTTTGCTTTTAGGTTTTCATTTGTTAATTACTTTTTTGCCTTATCGCAACTTGTTTTCAAACGGTTATTATATTTTAATTTTTTTGTTATTTTACATAATGCAATAAAAGTAACTGCTTGACCAAGACACCTTCTGGTCATTTGCCAGTCACGTTGTCCTATATTTAATCTCAATTATATCTTATGCGAATATTTGTAATAGTTTAGTGACAAACAAATAAACGTGAATCTTGAATCTTCATAAATGCCACAATATTGTTGTTTAAAAATTTTTTTATTGGGCACTCTAATTTTTATTAACTGATGTAATTGTAATTTAGAGTTTCTAACAAAGACTTTCAAGTAGGAAATGTGCCGTAAAATGTTTTTCTAATAAAATGTAAGAAAAACGAACGTATACAATCTTGATCCGTTCCCATCAAATCGACACTCACAACCTCTTGCTATACTGTCGACAAATATACGCGTATTATAAAATTAATTTTTTCCTTAATTTTATAGAAAGCAAATAAAGTTTTTGTTAAATTTTATTGCCAAAATATTTTGAAAATTTCTCACGTGCTGGCATGAATAAACACACTGTTCCATAAGATCACTATTTCAAAGAAATTATTAATTAACATCGCCCAGGTCGCACAGTGTTTTGGTATACATTTGCTAAAAAGATTACTTTACGTCATCGCAAAATATAATCTCAGGTATTTTGATAAAAAGTAATCTTATTTACGTAATTAAAAAGATAGCTTATAAAATTTAAAAAAGGTACGACAAAAAATTTAATGAAATGCACTTTTTTTGTTTAATTGGCGGTTATGGTGCTAATATTCATAAAGCTATAACAAAAGAATTTTAGAACACGTGATTTTGTATGTAATGTGATGTTTATAAGTTTATTTTCAATTTATATGTGCATAAGTATAAAGAATATGACCAAAATAAAGAAGAGTTTACGTAGCTTATATGGATAAATTTATAAAAGTCAGAAAATTTGTAGAATTTTACTTGTCAAATATGTCACTGGAAGTGATCAATATTACTATGACGATGTTGAATTAGCTATTAAAATAAGCTAAGTTTTGACTTTCAAGTACAACAAAAAATTAAGCACAACGCATTTGAAAAAAGTAAAATTTTCAAATCGTGCTTTGAGCGATGCCGAGATATGTTCCACGATTAATAGTCACAATTATATAGAGTAATATTGTTTTTCTCAAGTGTTTTTTTTTAAGTAATGCAATGGTGTACTTCTAATTCAATAAATAAAAAACTCTTTTTATGGCGGGGAAATACATTGCGAAAAAACAAAACAAGTGCATACAAACAAAGATAATTATATAAAAGATAACGGTTTGTTGGTTTTACAGCATTAGTATGTCCATATTCTAATACTGCTAAATATTAAAATATAGCCTATTTCAAATTCTTTTATGTAAAAAAAAATTATTTTCATTATTTTGTACTTTTTTTAAAAAAGCAACAATAACTATTGGTAACTACAAAAACATGGGGACAAATATGTGAACCAGTAATTGAAACCAGTCTAAAATAATTTCTATACTTCGACCAAAACAATGAAGCAAGCTTCCCGTAGCTTCTTCATTGTTTATAGTTGTCGTGCGCGTTGACGTCACTCTTTACGTCCAATTTTTAATTAAGTTTACGACTGTTACAACAGCGAATCCGTTACAATTGCATTTCACGCTAGTTAAATGAGTGTCTAAACGTAAAAATTGTAGTGACCTTGCTAAATTGCAATTTTGCATACTTTATCAAATGAATTTTCAAAAACTTTTTTGCTCTAACAAAAGTTAAATAAATGATCTTCATTTTGCTTAAATTTCATAAAGATAGCTTAAGTAGTTTTGGAGTAATAAATCCTTAAGTTGGTGGACTTCTGAAGCCCGGCCGTTGAGGAGTCAATAGCTCGAAAAAGCTTGAGGAGAATAGGGTTAAAATGTCACATACGTCAAAAATCGTTTCTACATTTTTAAGATCAACATGCCAAAAAAGAATATTTTTCAACCCTCAGTGAAATCAACGCTTGCTTCATTTAGAGCCACAGTGGACAACTGGTAGCCCTTAATAATATTTTATGTGGCTGTACACAGTCACTCACTCAACTAATTTAACCAAATAAAATTCTCTCTTTATCGCAGCCTTGTTTTGAAATGAGGCAATGTAACAAATACAAATGACGATTGTGGGAATATAGTTTTCAAACAAACAAAAACGTTTTCATGTGCAAAAAAATAGAAGATAAAAAAAGTATTTACTTGCAATCAAAAGTCAGTAAGCCATGTTTATATTTTGTTTGCAGGTATTTGGTGTCTTTACCTAAGTTTTTAGGTTTTAGTCAGAACTAATTTTGTAAAGTGAACGGGAACAACAAAAAGGTTGTGCATCATTGGTTTAGAGAATGAACTTTGCATTAAAATCACCGGTAGCGATGAAATACGTTTGTGACAATAATGAAAAATAATGTTCAATAACATAGTTTAGTTTATCTGATAAGTTATTTTAACTTTTGTAGTAGGCTCTACTTGATAATTATATTAGTTGTCCGCATTGTTCGCAGCGTGGTTAAGTGGTCACGAGCAAGCTTCAAACGACGACAACGACGTATTGAAGGAGTATTGAAGGGGTTGAAATGCTTAGAAAGAATACGAATGATTACTCTAGAAATTATTGATTATATCATTCTGCTTCTAAACAGTTACTAAATTACTTTTTTTTCAATTATACGTGTTTCATGTAAACATTTTTCATTGAAATGTTAATTAGTAAAAACTATTTGTTTGGTTTCTTAAAAATCCTTTATTTTGGCCACTGCAGATATTGATTATTTTAATTAAATTTCTTAAGGTAACTGTGTGTCTCTTGGAAAATAGGTCTTTCTAGAATGCAGCCCTTGCTTTGAAAAGCTTTTTCCTGAGTTTGTAAAAGTTGATTAGAAGGAAATTAAAATGTTTGTATTGTATCTTGATTTGGATTATGACATCATAGACAATAACTTTTATATTTAAAAGATTAAATAGGAATAATGATTAAAAGACAAAGCTTCGCGTTATCAAAGCTTATTTAGTAGTGTGATAAATTACGTAACATAAATGAAAAGGGATCTCGTGCTTCGTATCACAAGTATACAAAATTATTTGGTTTAACACGGATCTAAATGCCTTATTGGTGAAGGCACCTAATCAATGAAACATAATATTCACAAATTCAATTTAAATTCAACATTGTAATAATATACGACAAGCGCCTGTTTCGATCTTGTTTGATCTCATCAGGTATATGTAATTACAATTACAAGTAGAAAATTTGCTGTTAATTTGGAACTGATAACATGTCGAAATAATTCCTTGCAGTAAAATTTGATAAAAGTCAAAAAATCGACGAGTAGTAATGAACTATTATCAAATTTTACTTATAATTAATAAAATCGAATTTTATCAAATTTTACTGTAATGAATTATTTCGACATGTTATCAGTTCCAAATTAACAGCAAATTTTCTACTTGTAATTGTAATTACATATACCTGATGAGATCAAACAAGATCGAAACAGGCGCTTGTCGTATATTATTACAATGTTGAATTTAAATTGAATTTGTGAATATTATGTTTCATTGATTAGGTGCCTTCACCAATAAGGCATTTAGATCCGTGTTAAACCAAATAATTTTGTATAAAAGATTAAATATTATAGAGAAATGATTAAAATGCGTTTAGTTAAAAGTTTTTGAATATTCAGCTAAAACTTATTTTAAATAAAATCAGGTTTAGATTTCAGTAGTAATAACGTTATGCTTAAAATGAAATTGTTAAAAAACTTATTTGTGGAGATACAACGCAATTAGAATTGGACAATAGGGTTTGTGAATTTGGCACATTGACAATCTCTTATCGCATAACGCCGTCAAATCACATGACAAACAAAGTCAATTTAGTCGCGTTTTACTTGCTTTTAGAGAAAACAGCATTTAAAAAAATTAATTATTTTGATTTTTAAATAGTAAACTCACCAAAAATGTTGCGGTCTTCGTCTCAAAAAAATTATTCTGTCTCAGTGCTTTTCTTTAAACATAAGGTCTAGACCAGGTTTTTCAACCTTCTTTTGGCCATGCCCCGCTTATTCACTTCTAAAATCCAGATGTACCGCTCCCCAGTGATGATTTAATATACTATATCCTTTTGTAGTTTTGATTACCAAATAAAGATATTAGGACTATGACCTGGTACGACCTTTTTTTTCGGTTTTCACGAGATTTTTTATACATAAATGGAGCAATGTCACCCAGATTTAATATGAAGACTTTGTTCTTTACTTTGGTATTCATCTGATTTTGTAGTCTAATAGGAAGCAAAAACGATTGTTTGCTCTATAAATCTTTGTAACATTGTTCTATTTATGTCCAAAAAATCTAGTAAAGATCCAAAAAGAAAAATGATATTGGTATTAAATCTTGGCGGCAGTCGAATGTAATTGATATAACAAAGACAGAATAATGATTAATTTAAACGTGTGATTGCTTCGTTTATATTTATTTGAATGCCAAGGCTAATAGAGCACAAAAACAAAGATTTTAATTACCAAACTACCTAAAAACCAATTTGCTCTCTATGGAGCATACGCCCCACAAAGGAAACCACTAATCTAGAATAAATCACGAGACTGAATCACTGGTCTAAAATAAACAACGAAAAATAGTAAGTTTTTGAGTCAAGATGCTCTCGAAAAGTGTTACAAAATACTATACAAAAATAATAAATACATTGTTTTTTTATTGCAAGCAGGATTATAATTACAATGTATATTGAGTGATATTTGAAATGCAGGGTTGATAAAATAAGTGATTCGAAAGCCATGAAAATAAGCAGTCGAAATGACCAATTTTTGAAATTATGTAAATTAAAAATTTTACGACGATTTATACTCACTTTAGAAACAATGAGCAGTTCTCATATAAGTAGCATTTCTAAATAAGGAGGCAAGACAGCGATTACACCATAAACGTTGTTGTAATTAAATTTTTAAAATGAATCTGGTCGATAATGATATAAACGTAATTTATCAACTCTTGCTATAAGGTTCTCTAGCGGAAGAAAGTGACCCAAAGTCTTTTTTTCAAGACGACAACAGCAAGACAAGACTGTTATCGACTGCTATTTTCATTAAAACAGCGCTCCTACCATTTAGTCACCCTGTTAAATTAATTATTAGAAAAATTAATTATGTGGTAAAAATACCATTAAGTTAACAGCAATCAGTAAAAAGTTTGTTAAAAATTATATTTGATGTTCAAATGAAGGCTGAATTTTAAAAAGTTTTTACAACTATATTTTGGAAAAATTAAATTGAATAAATAACAAAATTATTAAAAGAAGTTATGCGTAAGCTATTTATATTGACGTATTACAAATTATGAATTCAAATTTTTCCAGTCCGTTTAAACTTTGAACCAAGGCTTCCTAACCGAAGTCCACAAAAACATGGGGTTCACAAGAAAAAATATTTTAATTGGGGATCGACAAGAGAACTTAGAAAACAAAACAATCCGTACATCAAAAACCAAAACAAAGATTACCAAATCAATACAATTGACATTTACTCACCAGTTTCTTTTACCAACTAAAGTGAAGACAACCTTATATTTGGTCGTCGTCGTCGTTTGAAGGGTATTCGCTCCAGGTCAGACACAAACAGGACTGGGGCCGAGGGTTTATCCTTTTACTACCCCAGACTGCTGCACTACCTGGATCAGATGCTGGCAGTGATGTTATTAAGCCAGCATCGAGTTTCGTCATCCAAAACCGTCAGACCTCGTGCTGCACGCCGTGCTCGATGTATAGCGCACGCTGTTAGAACATGATCTGCGGTTTGCTCAGATGCATATGTTCAGAGGCGCCACACTCGCAATTTAGTGAAGGAGCGAGACTCCATTTGTGCATGGACGAATGGAATCGCCCAACACCAGTCTGCAGGCGGTTGAGCTTAACCCAAGCTTCTCGCGGTAAGCCCATCCCAACAGGCCTGGACCGGTTCCGGGCACAAAAGCACGGAGCCTGGAAGCATTTTCACAGTACTCCGTCTCCATTTTCCATTTGTGATTTGTCCATTCACAACCGCGGATGCCAAGTCTGGCAAGGTTGTCCAAAAGATTACGCTCAGCTGGAACAAACGGCGTCTAGATCTTAGTCTCACTTGGCGAGTATCTGAGGACCCACTTAAAAGACCATACAAAATATGATCGGGGTCCAGAGATCCACGGTAAGCCAAGGAGAGTGTCGCTCCCAGTCGGCGAAGCTCAGCTGGCTGGATGCCTGATAATACAGGTAGGTGGTCCATTGGAGTGGGACGAAGGCATCCAGTGACTATGCGCAAGGCGACGTTCAAGACACTATCGATGAGGCGAGTGTGAGCACTGCGACACCAGACTGGCGCACAGTACTCAGTTGCTGAGTAGACTAGAGACAAGGTGGCTATACATAGTGTTTTAGCACCAGCACCCCATCCCGAGCCCACGAGTCGCCTCAGCAGTGTGACGCGAAAGGATAATTTTTTGCGAAATGCCACTAAGTGGTGACGATACGTAAGCGATCTGTCCAGTTTTACCCTTACGTAAGTAGGGGTTGGACAGAACGGTAGAAGTCTATCGTTGTTGTAGACCTTTAGCTCACATTTGGCCTCTCGGTTATTTAAGTGAAAGGCTGCCGTCACCGTCTTAGTGTAACTGAGCTTCAACCTCCAAGTTTGGATATACGCTAAAAGTGTAGACATGTCTTGGCTTAAAGTCCCTCCAAGTCCTTCCAGTTTCCAGAAGAGTGCAACAATGCTAAATCATCAGCATAAGTAAACTTTCTGGAAATCATGGAAGGAAGATCGTACGTATAGATGTTAAATAGGAGGGGAGCCAAGACCGATCCCTGAGGAACGCCGTTTGTAAGACGGCGCAGCCTGCTTTGCTTGCTGTCAATGGTGGTAAGGGTGAAACTTCGATTTCGGACAAGCTCCATAATCATTCTGACCATGTGCTTATCCGGAAGTAGTCTCAGCAGCTTGCAGGTAACGCCACGGTACCAAACAGTGTCATAAGCAGCTGTCAGATTGATAAATACGACACCGGCCTTCTTTTTAGCCTCAAAAGAAGCCTCGATGTTCTGGGTTAGCAGAACAACTTGATCTACGGTTGACTTCCCGCAACAAAACCCAGCCTGCTCTTTAGGGAGCAGTGGATCGATTAATGGTTAAACGCGGGCGTAGATAATTGTCTCGAGAATTTTGTAGGGGACACAGAGCAGAGATATCGGTCGATATCTCTTTGAGTCTTCCACGGGCTTTCCTGGTTTTGGGATTGCGACCACAAGCGCTCTTCTTTAGATCTTGGGAATTTTGAGTCGGCGCAAACAGGAAGAAATGAACTCACGTAACCGGGACTTCAAAGCAGCTCCAGCATGGAGTATAAGCTCGGAGCAGATGGAATCAGGTCCCGGAGCTTTACCTGGTTTTAAATGTTGAAGGGCAGCAGCAAATTCTCTCTGTGAAAAATTGTCAGAGAGATTTACTGGGTCTGGCGTTGTGGCCCTCCAAAGGTCAGACACTTCTTGAAAGACAAGTCGAGATGACTTGCGATCAACAGCCTCGTATTTCCCATTTCTAACCAGATGAGATGCAATAGCATCGGCTGAAACGGGACAGTGACGAGGAGAGAGTCGTGACCTACCAGTAAGGTTGTTCAAAATACTCCATGCTTTTCGACTAGAGTGTGAGAAGTCAATGCTCCGGACTGCTTTGGACCATCAATCCCTCCGCTTTCTGTCAAGCTTGGCAAGCAGAGCTGCAGCAGCCAAATTTGAGTCGTCTCCCTGAGGAGACTGCAGAAAAGTTTTATAGAGTGATTCACACTCTGCATCCCAACACGGAATATAGTTATTTCGATATCTGCGTGGGATAGTCTTTTTGGCTGCTTTCTTAATGGTGTTACAGAAGTCCTGGTAAGCCGCATCCACATCAAGTGAATTAGGCGGCAACAAAGTCTTTGCGAATTTATTCGTCAAAGCAATGTAGTGACTCCATTTGACCTTGCGGAAGTTCCATCGCTTAACAGGCATGCTTGGCACTGCCATAGCAAACCTTGGTGATGTAATAAGCGAAGGTCGATGTTGTGACCTGGGAAACTTCTCAAGGACACATTTATCCGGTAAGCGACTGTTTGGACCTACACTAGCAAAAGCTAGATCTGGATTGGTGCCAGTGTTCCAGCGGCCGGAATAAAAACTGGCAGCGTCCTTGGCATTATATAGGAGGGCAAGACAATTAATACTTGTCCAGCCAGCCAAGCACTCACCATCCGGACTGTTGTCATCGTAACCCCAGTCAGCATGACGACAGTTAAAATTGCCAGCGTAAAGACAGGGGTGAGGAAACACTGGGAGATCCAGGGTTCACAATCGCGTTGATGGTGATTTGTAGACGTTGACTATTTTATAACCATCAACGTCCACACACAACCACTCGATCTCCAATGTCTGTGGAGATTGGTCCAAAAGCGTGTATCTCAGTCGCTCGTGGACAAACGTGGCAAGGCCATGCTTCCTGCTGGATGAAGACCCAGCTAGTTGGTAGTTTGAAAGTACCAACTTCTTTGCATCAGTGCAGTGGGTCTCCTGCAGTAGGATGACGAGTGGCTCAGACTGTATGGAGAGATGATGAAGAGCGTTCATCTTGCTTGCAGTGAGGCCTTCGATGTTCAGCTGAAGAATAGTGGGTCTTCAAAACTTTTTGGCAATGTGCCCTGAAAAGGGCAGTTTTATCCTGACATTGCCTCGTCCTGAAAAGGACGTTTGCCGATTAGCAGACCCATACTGAACATCGGAATGAGTGGATATCCTTACGTTTTGGTAGGTTCGGTTTCGGTCTGTCATTTTTAAAATCAATGAACAGACTTACTCACGGCCCAGACTGCGAGAAAGCACCTACTATCTTCAATGCTCTGACCACAATCATGCCAAAAGTTCGTGCGTTAAATTGTCGAAGACCCAAAAAAGAACTTCACCTCAATTTTGAGTATTTTTACAACTTTATTGTTTTGATGACCTTTTTTTCTTGATCTGTAACTAAATTTGATCCAGGAATTTTGTGTATGCTAGCGCTCACAGAAGTGAAAACTGTGAAAAGGTCTTAATTTTTATTTTTAATAAACTTTTACATTTTTTGTATGGGGGTCCACCAAATTATATTTTAATCAAAATTAAGCAAAAAAGGATCCGTGAGTTAAAAAAGTTTGGAAACCCCTGGTTAAACTATCGTTCAACATCCAAATTGAATTATTAACTTGGAGTTTCTGGTAGATCTAATTTTTTTCTTAATAATAATTTACTTTTGTAGAAAATCATTAATAGTTGTTTTATGATTTAGCTCTATTAGAAATTACATGGTATTTTTAATAAACTTGCTTTCGTTTGCGGACAAACAAGTTTGGGAAACACTTAGTTAGCAAAGGAGGCAATTGCCACTTGCTACCTGTTTTTAAATTTTCTTTTCGTTTTATTACGGAGCACTTAACAAAATTCAAAATATTTTCTCAAAAACTTTCCAAGGTTTGGATTTATTATTTATTTATTTCATCTTTATATTTATCTTCCTGATTTGCAGGAAAGCGTTGGAGGTGTTATACATAGGGCAAGCAATTACCACCACCTGCTTCGGAGATGCCAAGATATTGCTGTCCAGTTGAAAATTTTTATTTTGTTTTTTTATTTTTATAGAGATATAACTAAAACTTAAAACTGCATGTTAAGACCCCCAAGCAGGAGTAAGTCGTAAAGTATCTGTTTCAAATACACAACAGAATGGTGCGATTAGGTTTTGAACCGAGACCCATGTTCAACACAATCACCTCGCTCCTAACCACTCGATCACGCTGCAGACATAGGATTTATGTAGACCCGGATTTAGATTAAAATGAACATTGAAAACAATTACGATTTATATGGACCTCTTAGCAGGGACGTATAGTCCATATGTGCGAGGTGTGGGGTGCTCACCCAATAATTTTTTCCAGCAAAGCTGAAAAATATTTTTTTTAATTTGAAATCAGTTTATATTTTAATCAACGCAATAAATTATTTGTACTTTATTTTATTCCAAAACGAAAACTGCATGACGTAACAAACTTTTATTGAAATTTTAAACGATTTTCTCTTTTTTATAAGAAAAAAGTCAATTTTAATTTAATAAGTGCAATGTAACCTAAAAAAGAGTTTTTTATTTAACCAATCAAATGTAATTTCAACGAGTTAAATAGGAACAGTAAAAAAGTGACTAAAACAAATTAATAAAGAGGACGATTATTATGCGACAGGTATGTTTCGGTCTTGTGGACCTCATCAAGCATAAGTTATCCTAGCCTCTAAGGCGAAATTAAAGCGCGAAAACTTAAGGTGAGAATTCCAGGAAGTGACTCTTTTGGAAATAAAAATTCTAATTAATAATCTGCAATTCCAAGCTTAAACATCAACAGTGAACATTGAAAAAGCACCAATCAGAAAAAAAGTTGAAAAATTCAATTTTGGATTGCATCGAACAATTGGGAATAGATTTCATCGAAAAGAGTCCTGAAGTAGCATCAAAAGGGTTTAATGAAATTTAAATTTCGGATTTCGTCGAATTAAACGAATTAAGTTACATCGGAAAAATTTAAAGTAGCTAACATCGAAAAGCACATCGAAAAAAACAATCGAAGAAGAGCTGATAAAAAATAAATTTTGGACTAGAAAAGAAAAATTTGAAAAACCCTTAAAAATTTATAAAATTTATCAGTTCAAAATTCGTACACAATAAATTTTATAATTTTTCAGTTGGATTACTCTTTAAACTCAATATTCATTTATCGTTATAAACTCTCTAAACTCATTATTCATTTATCAATCAATATTCCAAATATTAATTCATAATAAATTTTCGCTCTACCATTTCGCCTTAGAGGCTACAACAATTTATGCCTGATGAGGTCCATCAGATCGAAACAGGCCTGTCGCATAATAGTCGTCCTTTTTGTTAATTTGTTTTAGTCGTTTTTTTACTGATGATTATAATAACTATGGAAAATGATTAAAACAGTTTGATGGAAAATAGCGTTGAAAGTATTAAAAAGACATTTTCAAGCAAAAGTTAGGTTACAGAGAAAACTAAAAATCATAAGTGCTGAGCAAACCTAAAACAAAATTAAATTTGCCACAAATTACAAAAGCAAGCTAAAAACGTTTGCAAAATTTTATGATTTGACGTATTTTTTGAGAAAAAGACACTAAAACATTTCAAATCTCAAATCACATGTATCAACAACTGTATATCTTTACAGATAAGATCAGATTTTTGTCGCTTTGTAAAACTTAAATTTTTTTACTGTGGTATTTTAAAAACAGAATATAAAAAAGAGTTAGCGAATGAGCTTTTTTGACTGCGTTTGTTTGGAAAATTAACTGCAACCATATGTGCCATATTGATATCATAGCTTTGTGGGAAAGCTTGTCCACAAGCTAACTATTACACATTTATTAAAAATAAGAACCCTAATAAAAATCCGCAACCTAGATTTAGAAAAGTAGATCAGCATTATCAATTGATTACTCCTATATCCAAGAATACTGCTTCCGCCAAACGATTATTATCCGCTTTAAAGTGTATACAAGGAAAACTTGCTTTTGAGGAAGTCAAGACCTAGAACAATGTTTCTAAACTGGGGATGCCAAAAAATTTCTATATAATAATAATTTGCTATCTTTATTCCACTTTATTCAAAAACATTTCTGAGATCGTAAAAACTTGCTAATGGTGAGCGCTTTACCAAAAAAATTTTAACTTGTTGTTGAAGCTTCAAATTTTTTCTTGAAAGTTATATAAAGAGGCAAAAATAAGTTATCAATTGAAGTTCGGGTACGACTAGTGGAGTAAACAAAAATTTTTCATAGGAAGGTTTTTTAAGCCTGTTGTGTATTTTGGCTTAACGCGTATCGAACTCGGACATGTCTCACATTTCGTTTAAGCGCGAGTTACCGCGTGATCTTTTATTTGCCCCGCTAGTTTCTTATTGCTTACATTTTCATAATTACCGCGCCTTAAACTTTATTGTACTGTTTGAATATTGTGTTTTTAAAGTCTTGTAATCAGATTAAATAAGATTAAAATAAAAGTGATTTACCCGTGTATTTGTTTACAAAAGAGTCACTTGTTGGTTTACCGAGTAAAGGAATTTGAAATAACTCTGTTGTAAGTGGTCCTGGTTTGTGGCTAAAAACTTTTCAAAACTTACTTTTAAAAGTAAAGTAGACCTATTATACTTTTTGCAGCACCTTGCAGTGACATAAGCTTTTTTGTCTAATCGTAAACGCATCTATTAAATATCAACGCAAGTGAGTTAAGCTCATCAGTGTTTTCTCTAAGGTAAGCAATGTGCGCAAAGCGCAGTGCCAAGAGTCTCTTTGCACAGTAAAATTTTGGTCTTGCGCACTAAAAAATGCCAAAATTAAAACTGTAAAATGTTTGTTTTGTCTTTATACAGCTGATGCAGATTTGCTTGGGTCGCCGACGATTTTAGCTGGGTCAAAATTGTATTTTTTTGTTGTGATTCGATATTGGTTTTACTGATTTAGAGATAACTACTTTTAGAGACAAAAATTGAGAAATTTGATACAGAAAGTGAAATTTCTTTTATTTAAATTTATTTTATATGCTTGCAATAAAGTCTTTAAAAAAGATTGGATCATCAAATCTTTGTTTTCTATTTTCGTTTAGCGTTCTGGTCGCCCCAAAAAAGACTGAATAGCACTGCTTTATTCATTCATGATTGCAAAAAAAATTTTTGTGCCATATACAGTTTTCTTAAATGGACACTGAAGCTCACTGATATAAGTAAATTAAGCCAGCTCAAAACCAACTCAATTCTTATAATAGGTACTGTATTACAAAGCATTAGGCTAATTCTAAAGAATGACGACAAGTTACTTTATATAGCTGGATGTTGAATTCTATTTGAATAAGATTGATTTGGGTGAAACAGATCGTAAGGTTTTTATTAAATAAAATTTTATGTACATGACAGTTTAATTTAATAATATTCAGCTTCAACTGTCCTATCGGGCACTTTGTATTGCAACTGATATCAATTCTATTTAGTTTAGTGTTTCTCAAAAAGTAATCTTGGCTCTCTAAGGAGGAATTTGTAATCTGTAGGGAGGAATTTAAATAAAATGTAAGTTTATTTAAAGTTCTTCACTGATAACAAAACTTGGCACGTCTTTTATAATTTCATTTTTACAGTTTATAAAATTTGTTTTACAACAGTGAAGACTAATTTTTTAAGTCTTTACATGCATAAAACTCAGTTTGTTTTACGTCACACTCCTCTCGTAAGAAAAAAATTGCAGAAAAATACAAAAACCAAAAAAAATTGTCATCATCATAGTATAGAAGGCCATCCACTTCGGGTAAGTCACAAACAGGTCTAAGGACGAGAGTTTATCCTTTTAATATCCCAGGCTGTTCTACTGCCAGGATCAGACAATTGACTTTAATCCCAGGCTGCTCGGGGCAAGTCCATTCAAACAGGCCTGTTACTAGCCATGAAAATAAAAGAGCGTTGAGCTTGCATGTCCTATTAAAGTTCTCCGTATTCCATCTATAATTTGTTCACTGATCACAGAGGATGCCTAGTTTGGCAAGGCCATCTAAGAGCTTTTTTATGTAAAATAATCATTTAAGATAAGCGTAAAAATTAGAGTTAAATGTCTTTTAACATGTAAAGTGTATAATATTAATATTTTGTTTATTGCAACAGAATAGTCACATGCAAAAATAAAAGAAATATGTAAGACGCTATGAGTTCAAATTTAAAGGAAATTAAACAAAACTGATAAAATCTTACTATTTTTTTGTTAGATTTCAAAAAAATTCTTTGTTAAATTTTACATGCTATGGTCCTTAACATTAAGTAAAGGTGAAAAAAAAGAGAAAAAGTTTGGTTTGATGTTTAAGGAAAAAAAGTTATAGTAAAAAAAAGTATAGGAAAAAAGTGACATAACAGATTCTTCTATTGCTACCAGGTATACTGCTACGATTTTCATTTTTGTTCTTCTGGTACATTAAATCTCAGAGTCCCAAATGCTGTTAAAATTTTTGTGCAAACAATAAATAAAAACTTTCGTCGTACTCTAAAACCAATAAAAGTTTTTTGGAGTCAACTTGAATGAAACGCAATCATCATCAGTATGATAAAAATAAGGAAGCAAAGAAATAAGAAAAAATCATTTGTGAAGTCAAGAACGACAACTAGGAGAATTATTTTTAAAATATTTAAAATTTTACAAGCAAGTGGATAAAAACCAATTGGTTTTGTTGTTGAAAGCACGAGTATTTGAAGAACCAAAAAAGTATTTCTAAAAATTTTAAGAAAATAATCTTTTTTTTTGCTACAATTTTCAAGTTATTTAATTCATGATAATTTTTTCAAATACACGTTTTTTACAAGTATCAACAAAATCATTGCTTTCTAACCAAGCAAAATTTTTTAACACACATTCCGCATACATTATATAGACCTTGTTAAATTACCTTGTTAAAAATTATATTAAAAAATAAAATGAATGCAATGCCAAAGTCAAATAAAAAGTAAAAACGATTTATGAAATCATGCAAAAAGTCTTGGATGGAGTTGCGAGCACGTTTCTTGTGACGCGGCTGACAAGGTAATACTTAGATTTTTAGGTATGTAGGATTTCGGCACAAGTTAAGGTTTCCAGCTCCATAATGGTCTATATTTGGCGGCATGTCGACTGTAATTTTATAATAGTAACATAAGGTTCCCGGAAAATAATACAATGCTTGGTCTGCTTCATGTCTAATATCGAATGTTCACACAGAGGATCGAATTCTGAAAAGTCCGTCAGTCGAAACCTTTAAAAACACTTCGCGGTCGACGAAGACTTAAACACTTGAAAATTAAAATTGAAAGATTGCAAAATAGCCTATTCATTTTTTTCAGCACGCATACGGTCAACTGCATTAACAATATTGTCTATCGGGTCAAAAAATATGACAGAAATCAGTTTAGGCATTTAAGGGGGCAATCAATGGATAAATAATTTTATCATTATTGTCTTTATTGATCCTCCTGAATTGCAGAAAAACAGCGTTAAACTTAGGAAAGCCATAAAAAAAGTTTTAGCATTAAATTTTGATTTTAAAACGACAAGGTATTGCTGCTCGTGTAAAATTTTAAATTTGTTTTTTCAATTTTTAATAATAAAAGTATGAATAAAACTTAAAAAGGCTTGTGTTCCGATGTTAAAAGGTTTTTTGAAATTTTGTTACTTCCACAAATTTTAGTTTTCTAAATTTTGGAAAGTTTTTTGAAATTTTGTAGCGAATTTATTTGGTAACTTATTACGTTTTTTAATCGTCTACCTTTTTGACGCCTGTAAAGAAGGCCTCGCCAATAACGCAATCTAGGTGTCTACTAAACGATAAATTTCTTAATCTTCTTGCTGGATCTGACCTTCGAACCAGCGACAGCAAAAATATAGTCTAGCTAAATCACAGCTCAGACTACCACAATATCTTCTTTATTAAGAAATATGCTCCAATCCACTTAGGAGCCCGAATAGTATAAATCAAAGCAACAGGTTAAAGCTCAATAGCTTAATTCTTCACAATCACGTAGACCACCAAAGACTTGCGTTCAAAAACTATGACTTCACACAGTTAACAATTTTCCAATTTTAAGTTACCACAACGAAACATCGAATTAATTACTGCTTTTCAGCGAACCTTATTTATACCAATTGGTAAGGTTACTCGAATGTTCTGAAATTATCTCAATGAAGCCAATCACATATAAGCATTATTGCGTCACATGCAAAAACAAGTCAAGCGGAAATCCAGAATGTTTTCAATAAAGCGAAATTATGCAGTGTTGCCATTTTTTCTTGTAAATAAATATAAATATTTAAATTGCTCATAGAACCGTTATTTCTTCGGCTATTTGAGCCGGACCAAAGCGAAATTAAAGAGATTTTTTATGAGATTGTGAATCTACATAATTTGGGCGATTTTTAGGAACGGAACAGCTTGCTAATACCGTCCAGAACCGAAACCGTCGTAAAGTGTCTTTTTTAGAAGACACAGATGAATGACAACTTTGCTTAACTGAGCTTCCGTGTTGTGTTGTTGCCCAGTACACAAATTATTACCATTTTTCCTGCCATTGTTCTTTAAATGGAACATACTTTTTAAGTATTGTAGGAGTCGCAATTTTATTCCGAACTTGATTTTTTCACAATTTGTATTCAACTAGCTTTATTTCAATTCAGGGACTTGAAAATAGCTTTTAATTTTTTTGTATAATTAAAGAAAATCGATTTAAAAACAAATTAAAACCACTGTTTTTTCGGATGAGAATTGAGAAGCCGGAAGTGACCGTATAGCAATCTGAGAGAGGTTTATGATCAACTGGTTTTTCTACATTATTAGTAAAGATTTGTATGTATATCATTGAAAATATGATTCGTTACACAATAATTTTGATATAATAAAAACTAACAAAATGTTCCATTTATAAAACAATGGAGGGTTACTGGTGTGCAAATGTAACTGCAACATATTTTATAATTTATAACTACGTAATAACTGTTGCGATGTTATGATATATTTCAGTAACTGTTTTTGCTTTACTAAATAATATATATTTTATATTTTTGACAATATTCATCCCTTTTTTTTGGAATATGGATCCTTGTGCATTTTATGGAAAAAAGACGTAAGTTTCTAAACTTGCTGAAGTTTGTGAAGTAATTGAACAATCACAGATCTTGCAGCTATTGTTGTGCTTCCTCCTGCTGCAGGTCATGCGGGAGACCAAGATAGTGACATTGAGGAAATTCCCGACAACCCAGAAGAAGAGTATGAACCAGCTGGGGAACTTGAGGTAGAAGAAGATATTGAAAGCGGGTCTGGTAATGAAATTCTGCCACTTCGAAAAAAAAGAAAACTAGAGAGCAATATTTCTTGAAAAAAGAGTGTTACATTTAGCAAACTTATGCAGGTTGGAAATGCAATTATAGACGAAAAACTTGAAAAACTTAAAGGAAAGACACCTTATGAAATTTGGAAGTCAATATTTTCGACAGAAGTATTGAAACACATAGTTTTCAAACTAAATTGTATGCCAATAGGCATAAAAATAACGAGAAATTCAAAGCATTAGAATACGAAATACAAAAATTTTTAGGGATCATCTTGTTATCAAGATATCATATTGCATCTGAGGAACAGCAGTATTGGTAAACTCTACCTGATTTGTGTGTAGAAATTGTTGCTAAAACTATAAGTAGAAATAGGTATCTTGAAATAAAAAAGTACATGCACATTGCTGATAATTTGAAGCTTACTCCTGAAAATAAAATGAGTAAAATTTCACCATTATATGATATGACGAATGAAAATCTTGTACAAGTTGAATTTTTTTACATTTTGTTTAGTACAGATGAATCAATGGTACCGTAATATGGGCGTCATGTTTATAAAAAGAAAGCCAATACGCTTTGGCTATAAAGTCTGGTTTATTTGCGGCGATGACGGCTTTCCTTATCATATAAAATTTATCAAGAGAAGGAGGATAATCGTGAAAGCTTGCCTCTCGGCACTAGGGTTGTCAATAATTTAGTAGATGTAATAATATTAAAATCAGATATCATTTGCCACGAATTACATACTTTGAATCATGCGCAAAAAAACTATCCTCGCGCGTCATACTGCTGAGGCGACTCGTGGGCTCGGGATGGGGTGCTGGTGTTAAAACACTACGCATAGCCACCTTGTCTCTAGTCTACTCAGCAGCTGAGTACTGCGAGCCAGTCTGGTGTCGCAGTGCTCACACTCGCTTCATTGACAGTGTCTTGAACGACGCCTTGCGCATAGTTACTGGATGCCTGCGTCCCACTCAAACGGACCACCTACCTATACTATCAGGCATCCAGCCAGCTGAGCTTCGCCGACTGGGTGCGACACTCTCCTTGTCTCACCGTAGATCTCTGGACCCCGATCATATTTTGTATGGTCTTTTAAGTGGGTCCTCAGATACTCGCCAAGTGAGACTAAGATCTAGACGCTGTTTGTGCCAGCTGCGTGTAATCTTTTGGACAACCTTGCCAGACTTGGCATCCGCGGTTGTGAATGGACAAATCACAAATGGAAAACGGAGACGGAGTACTGTGAAAATGCTTCCAGGCTCCGTGCTTTTGTGCCCGAGGCCGGTGCTAAGCCAGGGGGGGATGGGCTTACCCCGAGCAGCTTGGGTTAAGCTCAACCGCCTGCGGACTGGTGTTGGGCAATTTCATTCGTCCATGCACAAATGGGGTTTCGCTCCTTCACCACATTGCGAGTGTGGCGCCTCTGAGGAAACCGCAGACCATGTACTAAAAGTGTGCCTATACATCGGGCACCACATGAAGCACGAGGTCTGACGGTTTTGAATGACGAAACTCGATGCTGGCTTAATAACATCACTGCCAGCATCTGATTCAGGCAGTGCAACAGTCTGGGGTAGTAAAAGGAAAAACCTTTGACCCCAGTCCTGTTTGTTACCCTTCAAACGACAAAGACGACAACATACTTTAATAACTTTTTTACAAGCTACAAGCTGCTGTCCGAACTAAGTGATAAAGGTGTTAGAGCAACTGGTACAGTAAGAGAATCTAGAATTGCTAATGCAACAAAAAAGATTATTAGCAGCAGGATCTTAAAAAAGAAGAAAGAAGAACTTTCAATTTTTGCTCTGATAGAAAAGTTTATGTGGCAAAGTGGCATTACAATTCAATTGAGGCGACTGCAAGTAATCGGAAAAACCATGATCCAGTTCATAGGGCAAGACGTTGTGTCAAAAGAGGAGAAAAGCAAGTTTCACAGCCGCATCTTGTGTGCTTCTACACTAAAGAAATGGACGGTGTTGACCTAATGGATAGACTTGCTGAATCTTATTGTCCGGGTATACGAGATAAGTTCAGTTTAGTTCAATTCAATTTATTATTTATCAAGTAATACTGGTACATCACTCAAAATTAAAAATGAAATATAAATAAATCTATATGAATGAAAAGATACTTTGCAGAGCACTTTTTTTAAGAAATAGCTTACTAATTGAGCAACCAGTCAGTTGACGAGGAGACAGCGAAAGACCATCAGGTCATCTAAGTCAGCTGCCACCCCATAAAAAAATTAAAAAGAAAAGAATTATTACTAGAAACGATTTAAAATTTCACTAAAAGATTATTAAGTACAGATGAACAAGAATTTGCAGATAAAAAAAAAATTAACAATGAATATGCAAAAGAAAAACAAAAAAATAACAGAACAAAAAGAATTACACAAGAAAAAACAACAGAAACAACAAGTATGTACAATCAACAACACATAATTAACAACTAACAGTTAGATTTTTTTATTTTTATTTTTACAAAGCAATAGTCAAGTATAACTGGATCCAAACATGCTTGTATTCCTTTTTTCTTAATCTTTTTTTTTCATTTATAAGATTGAAGTAAAAATTTTGTATAAGCTTTTTGAAATGTATGTTTTGGATAGCTCTTAATTGCATTTGGAACATCTTGCCACACTTGTGGCCCTGCAAACATGATTGAAGATTTTCCTAAATTTGTCCGAATTGAGTAAACATAGTAATTGGAGGTTTTCGAGATTCTAGTGTTATATTTATGTATTGTGTTTAAATTTGAGAGTTGATAATTTATGTTGTTAATTTGCCATATATTGTTTTCAAGGTTATGAATTGTGATGGCCATCTGTAATTTGTATATGTCACATAGTTTTAGAATTTGTAGTTGTGTAAATAAGGGACTTGAATTAGTTTGGCAATTACTCCCTGTCATTATCCTAATAACGCGTTTTTGTGTATTTATAATAGGTTGGATAATAGTTTTAGCAGCTTTTCTCCAACTAGTTACACAGTATTTTAGATGGAAATATATCAAACTAAAATAAATGATTTTTAATGTATTAATATTAACATATTTCTTTAGCTTCGAGATCACCGTTCAGATAAAAAGTGGTATTGGCCACTTTTCATCAATATAGTCAATCTATCAGTGGTAACAGCATGGAGACTGCACTGCAGAACCTGTCAAGAAAAACTATCACATCTACAATGAAAAGTTGATGTCGCACAAACTTCAAATTCATATATGTATAGTCACTATGCTATGCAAACTTATATCTTAAATATAAATTTAATCGTAAAATAAATTATTTGGTTGGCAGGATAAAGGTTAAAGAATCTTAGAGAACTGTATAAATTTATAAAGCTTCCGAGCTTTTTTTCCAAGGGCCAATATCAGGCCTGTCAAAATTAGTTTGTTCAGAGCAGCCTGGGCCAACATAAGAAAAGCAAGGATTTTTCCAGAGCTAGAGAAAAGCAAACAGTCATTTTTAATCCATGTTTAGAAAAGTTGATTTTACTTGTTCGAACAACACTGTTATGACCAAATCAAATTTCTTTTTTCTTTTTTAAGACCTAGTTTTGCGTTCTAATTTTGAGGCTTAACTAGTTAGACAATTACATGTCATCGTAATCGAGACTACGGCTTTTCAATACAAGTTTTATTTTGTACATAAACAAGACAGATGACGCACGAAATGTTCTGGCTCGCTCGCTTAGTTTAAGTTTCAGGCTGCTATAAATAATTTGGCAAGTTGGGCTTGGTTGGTTTTTGTGAGTAACTTTTAATTGATAAATTGCTTTTAGAGAATTTGTAAAAGTTTTGAATCGGAAATATTGCGTTCGCGTATGTTATTTCGGTTGTATGTTGTGTTTGGTGTACTTGAGCAAGCAATTTAACGCTTTACACCATATTAAATTTTTGTTATTCTTGCTGGTGCAGTGTTTTGCGCATTGGAATTACCAAAAAATTTTCTTTTGGTTTTTATTGATAGTAATTGGTCATCCGCCTCCCTCCCCCAATAGAACTTTCATCAATGTATTTTGAAGCCTACTTACACCTAATTATGTTTTATTTATGGTTAAGGTATTTTGTATTCAAAATTTGATTTAAACTTTCTGTTCTGACTGATTATATAAATGGTTGAACAAATCAAGGTGGGATAATTTTTTGCACTCAAGACCAAAATTGAGACTGCAGCATTTTCCTGTGTGATTTATTTAAAAATCGTGATCGGAAAGAAAAAAAAATGAACGAATCATTTTGTCGTTGTCTTGTGGACACCCCAGGTCCAAGAAAAACAGGAATGGGGCCGAGGGTTTATCTTTTTACTACTCCAGACTGCTGTACTGCCCGAATCAGATGCTTGCAATGATGGTGTTGTGCCAACATCCGGTTTCGTCATTCAAAACCGTTAGACTTGGTGCTCCATGCTGTTCCCGACGTATGGGGCACGCTATTAAGGCGTGGTCTGCCGTTTGTTCAGTGGCACTGCACTTACAATTCAATGAAGGAGCGAGATTCCATTTGCACATGGACAAATGGAATCGCTCAACACCAGTCCGTACGCGATTGAGCTTAAAGATCAGGTATAATTCACGTGTGCAACAACTTAGTACCTCTGCAAGCATAAATCAATTACTGTTTTAGCGTATAACGAGTAAGAGCTGCTGGTGGATATAGGTTTACATTGCTGCTCACGTGTTTCTCTGGCATTATGTGACAGGCGTTTATTAATATGGCAAGTTCAGAAACATTTGAACAAAATAGTCGGCAGCGTGACCGAGTGATTAAAAAACAGTCCTATTGATGGCGAACGTGATCGACAGAGTGGGTTGAAAACCCACATTGCGCTCTTTTGTTGTGTCCTTGGAAATGATAGTTTAAGGCACTTTCTTTTGTTTGACGGTCTCTGCAAGCACCTTTAAGTTTTAGTCCTATCTCTAGATAAAAATTAAAAAGTAAAATTCGGGTATCAGGTCGGAGCTATGCCTGCCCTCTGAATAGCGCATCAAAAGCTTTTCTAAAAGTCAGGAGGAATTAATAGAGGTAAAGAAAAAATATTGTTTTTCTCAAGTACAAAGCGTTTCTTTTCCTAGTAAAAAGCAGAATGTCGCGAGTAGGTTTAAATCATGACGCTCTTAATTTTTAATCGCGACCGTATCAATCACGTTTGCTTATAGTCACGAGGTTCTTAACCACTCATCCACGTTACCGACGAATGTAAAAAAAGTGAAGACGTTCCTGTTGATTTTCACTTTTTTCAAAACTTAAATCTTTTTTGATTAAAAAGAAATTTCATTTATTTTAACAATTTTTAAAGTTTCTTAGTTCTGTTATGAACCTCTAATCATCTCTCCTCATTGAGTGTCTAACCCGCAACCCTTTTTTTGTGCATATTTCTACAGATTCATAGATCACAACTTTTAAACATACTAGACCAGGGTCGAGAAAATTCAAAGAGCCACCTATTCACTTTTATAAATAATCGCCCGCCATTTATTAATAAATACAGAAATATGTGGTTTAAATTACTGCATACATAAATTTTGTTACAACAAAAACTTGATCGCTTTATTTAGGAAAAAATATACGTAAGATTAAAGTAATGATGTTATTTGCTTCGTGTCCAACTTCACAAGGAAGCGAACTCAAAAATAATTATTAAAATTAAAGTGAAAAAAAGTTTCATTACTTTGATTATTATACCGAAAAAAGATGTGAAACGGGAAACCAGGGGAGACTAGTAGAAAAAAGATGTGGTTTCCGGCGTGTAAAATGTTGGGCACCCTTGATATAATCTATCTGTTGCGATTTAAAAACTGCATCACCTTACATAACTGCACACCCACCATATTGATAACTTATTAAGACGCAAAAGAATTCGGAATCAAAGTTTTATTCTGATTTGTCGCGAGCCAATTTCTGAGCATTAGCTGCTACCATAGCTGTACCACATCAAAAAATTTTGGTGAGCAATACAATTTTGCCCAATTTTTTCTAATAATTGGCCAAATCATGTGTTCTGAACTTCGAAAGCTAAACACGTCTCTTTGACAAACGATACTCTTAGCAGGCAAATAACTGAGCTGTCTGACAACATTCTATTGCAGGTAGAAGTCTCGAAGATTCAGAATTTAATGTTTAACTTCTTTGCCATCCAGATTGACAAAACGACGGATGTAGCTAACTTATACCAACTTCGCGTCTTTGTACGTTATGTCTATAATAGGAGTCTGAAAGATGAATTCTTGTTTTGCAAAACACTTAGCACCAAAACAACTGCAAAGGAAATATTCGACAAAGTGGACGACAGATCTTTTTGAGGCGCATGGCATCAGGTGGGAACAGGTTATTGGCGTGTGCATCGACGTTGCTCCGGCGATGCTTGGTTACCATTCCAGTTTTCAGACCTTGGTGAAAAAAAGTTTTCAAATGCAATTGGTATACACTGCACTATTCATCGCCGTGCCTGATGAGTTGAAAAGTATTCTGAACGACGTGATTAAGGCAATGAATCTCATTGAGGCGAATGTACTCAACTCCCGCCTGTTTGCTGATTTGCACAAAGAAAATTATTCCGATTTTAAAACTCTTTTATTGCACTCGCATGTAAGATGGCTTTCAAAGGAAAAAGTTCTAAAGAAAAGTTTTGTTCTTCGAAAGGAAATTTCTGTATGATGCTACAAATAATGTACAAAAAATTCTCGGAAGACAGCTTTCTAATATACTTCTTAGGTAAAAGTAATAGATAGACACCCCGAGGTCGAGTTGCGAATTTTTATACTATATTCATTATGTATTAGTTCTATTTTTAAAGTCCTATATATGCGCAAAAATGGAGTAACTTGACAATCTTCCGCAAAAAAACGAGTAGTTCTAGTGATTTAAAGTTAATTAATAAACGTATTTGGCGAAAAGAGAGAGAGAGAGGGACGTTTGAATCTCTAGGCTTAAATTTATTAATGTGTGTTAATAGAGGTAACTTTATGTTTAAAATTTTAGGTTACTGTTTAGCCAATTTAACTATTATTTGAGATGATTAATAAAAAGCAAAAGTTTGAAGAATCTTATATGCAGTATGGTTTTAATTCTATCGTGTTTAGCAATAAAGAAAGACCAGAATGTTTACTTTGTAATAATGTACTAAGTAACGGTTTAATGAGGCCAGCAAAACTTAGCAACATTTGAATAATGTCTACCCGCAAAACAAAGATAAAGGCAAAACCTATTTTTAAAGGATACATCATAACTTTGAAAAAGATGAGACTGAATGTTTCAGGAAAATTTTTTAGAAAAGATTGCAAGATTGTTGAAGCTTCATGTGTAGTGGCTCTTGAAATTACAAAATAGAAAAAGCCCTACACCATTACAGAAACATTAATCAAGCGTTACTCTAAAACGTTTTGAAAATGGCTGATATAAAGCTGGAAAAAGATGCCGAAAAAATCTAGCATTACTTTCACTTTTCAATAACACAACCCAAAACTTAATCAAAGATTTGTCTAATGACTCGGGCAAGTTTCTATTAACCTATAAAATTGGAAAACTTGCTCTTTCAATTTATAGAAATTGACTTTTTATTGACCTATAGAGTTTTATTTTAAAAATAACCCAAATAAAACAAAAAAATGCGTGTACAAAATGTATTGTATACATCCACACATTTACAGGCTGGCTTTTGGTTTATGAGAGAGACGTTTCGCTGTGGCTGTCCACGAAGAACTTTTTTAAGCATGTAACTACGCATTCACATAGCTTGCAAAATAATTCATTCATCAGAATTTTACTAAACTCTGCATGAAACTCATTCACAACATTGTGCACTTTTATGTGCTGCTGAACTTTCACTTTTGGCATTCCGTTCACCTAACAAATTAAGTTTTCCAATTTTATAGGTCAATAAAAACTTGCCCTACTAATGACATTAAATTTTGGGTTGTAGATCAAATCAAAATTGCTTCTTTTCGTGTATTTGCAATTCAAATTGACGATTCAACAAACATTTTTTGGAGCTCATTAATCATTCTACTGCACGGCAAGTATACCAAGAAACATGTCTGCTATTCTGGGTTGTTAAAAAGTCTTACCCAAAACAAAGAAAAACACTTTGTATTGACTAATCTATGCAAGTTAAGATTTTCTTCTCTGCTGCAAATTAAAAGCACTACAAAAATAAACTTGAAGTTAAAAATGAATTTCCATATGCACACTCTCAGACTGCACCCCGTATTCGACTGCTTTCAGATAAGCCAGGACAAATAACGCATTAATTTGTAAATTTAGTAAATATGTTTCTAAATTTGTTATCTTTCCTCATTTGTCTAGTGATTCTAATTGTATGCATTGCGGTTGGGGGAATGAAAAAATTCAGATTAAATAAGGGGAGGCATGCAACAAAAAGGATGAGAACCACTAGCTCTAAAGCTTAAACGTAAAATGCGATTTGAAGTGGTTCAGTTAAACGTTGCAAACCAAAATAGTTCATTAAATATCACATAAAATTTAATTAAATCCGATAAATTAAAATTTTAATAACATGCTTTTCGTTCTCATATTTAATCATTATAATAATTAAGCAAAATAATTAAAGCAATTTAATGAAAAATAGCGTTGAAAATATTAAATAAACATTTGCAAGAAGTTACAGCGAAAAATAGAAATAATAACTGCTGGACAAACCTAAGCAAAATTAAATTTGACAACAAATTATAAAAGCAAGGAAGAAAACTTTTGCAACATTTCATGACTTTTCTCTTTTTTCATTTGGGGGTTATGGACGGAATCTAAATGGTTTACTTAATGGCCAAATATGTTTTCATCAGCCAGGTCACCAGGTTCTTGTTGACGTTTAAGAGAGCATGGGCTCCATTTGGACGGTGATAAATAGGGCAAGATGTCATTACGTACTCCGCTTTCTGCTTCTTTGCGCCACACTCACAGGGCGCCGTAGAAGCCATACCCTTACATTCGTGTGTTTTTGAGCGAAATAGACTAATGTCGATTCGGAAGCGGTTAAGATTGACCCATGCAGGTTAGGAAAGCTAATTAAAAGTGGCGTTGAGCTAACACTATTTATAACTGTATAGAGTCTAGAGCTGACATGGGCAAACTACGGCCCGCGAGCTTGTTTAATCTGGCCCGCCTGCTATTACCACGAACGAGTACTTAAAAGCAATTCATTACTGATTGTTGAATATAGTTTCCCTTTTCCCTACAGAAAAATCACATTCCAATGCCCAAGCACATAGCCGTACCTGCCGGGGGTGCAGGGGGAACTGCAAGAAATAATAACCAAATTTAGGTGAAGACCTTTTTTTTTTTTTTTTTTTTTTTAGAGAACACCTTGATTTTGGGACGAAAATCGAAAATTGGGAGACTGAATTTAAGTGAAGACCTTTTTTTTTTTTTTTTTAGAGATCACCTTATTTATGTAGTTAATCAGAAAAGGTGATGACTTTCCTGAACTAGAAGACGGAGATTAACTTTGTGACACTCTTGTCCGTTTCATACATTCACATAGTCCGGCCCGCTTGTCAAAGTTTAAAAAAATTTTGGCCCGCCGTCCAAAAAGCGTGCCCACCCCTGGTCTAGAGTGCTCTCCCGCCACTCCATGCTCCATCTATATTTTGCTCATTGTGCTGCACTGATGCCTGGATGGGCAGGATTGTTCAGCAGTTCCAATGCAGCAGGCATAAATGGATGTCTTGATTTAAGTTTACCGCAGCTTTCCACAAAATGGAGACAAGAGCCTTTCATATACCGTAGGAGGTATTCTGGCTCCTGAAGTGCGGAAATTTGAATGCTTTATTTTTGGTGATTTTTAAAGACTGATAATGGTTTTAAACTTAAATCGGCTTTATTATTTCATATGGTTCAATTTTTGATAAAATTGATTTTATAAAATTTGCTGTGGTGGCTTTCCTGAGATACACGAATTCTTATTGTTTTGATTTAGGTAAGAGAGCTTTCTTATTTTAATTTTAGCTATAGGTCGACAAAACAATTTTTTTATTTAAAATCAAGGAAATCTGTTGCGCATAATGTGTCATGAAACAGCATTTAGGATTATTTTATTTAAATATTTACTTCATTTGTATATTTTTTCTTCTAAAACAGGAAAACTTTGAAGTCGTCATACTTAAGCAAACCGTCAAGTGATTGCTTCGATCTACCATTGAAGACGCCAAGATATTATTTTCCGGTTGAAAGTTTTTATTTGATTTTTAATTTTCATTTAAAAATATGATTGAAATTTAGAGCTGCTTGTTAAGACCGTCAAAAGGTGGAAAGTACCTTAAAGTGTTTTTTTCAAGATGCAACAGAATAACGAGTGTGTATTTTGAACCGAAACTGTGTCGATTGCTTGAGTTATTAATACGGGTCTTCTCTACTCGACTATGCTCTAGACATTTGTGATAAAAAAAATAAAATGCTGCTATTTGTCCTTTATAGCAATTGCGGCCTGCAAAAAACTCGAAGTAAACTTTTGGCTCACAATAAGTAAAAAGTTGGGCAGCCCAGTTCTAAATTTTTGTTAAATAAAATAAAAAGACGTTAAACTATGGTTACATCACAAATCAGTAAGCCTTAGTTCAGTTATCTAGCGGAATTGTTATGCCCAACAAGCTTTGTCTCTATTTATCTGAGAGAAGGTTTAAACCGCCAAATCATGAAATGATAGCTTATTTTGATGATTTGGATTTGAGTTGTTTCTATAAATTAATTAAATTTTTACAATCTGTTAGCAAAGTAATGAATTTCTTGATTTAACTGGGCTAGAGTTTGTCTGTAGTCAGACATGGTAGTTATTAAAAATTTTTTTTCTTGAACATCCTTTTTCTGAACAACTATAATTTCTAAACATCATCCTACATGTAGCTCGCGGTAGTTTTGCTTTTTAAATTTGTTTATGTCCAATGTTTCATAACTTTAGTTAAAATCAAATCTAGGTTTACAATCAAACTATTTTGTGACTGTATTATGGTAAGGATATTTTGCTACTTTATTTTACAAATATTAATCATTTATGTTTGTGTCAACATTTTTTGTACCGTAGAAATGAATGAAACAATTGCAATTCTTGTTTTAAATAATATAATATTGTTTTGTTTCTTGGCTTATGTGTATTCTTGTAACTTTTTGTATCTCCAATCCTATTGCAGTCCAATTGCTCGACATTATGACTTTCAGTTAATTTTTGTTAATATGTTCAAAGACACGCGTTACCACCGCCAATATTTTGCTGGTGGTAACAAAATTACAAAACCATTAAGAAACGAGGATTTGGGCTAAATCATATCTTTTAGCTTAATTCTTGTTCTTGAAAAATTACAAAGTTGTAAAAGTTACTCACGTCTGATAATTCCAATCTGGATCTTCACAGTTGCAGTTAAACGCGTCGGAGCAAACAAAAGAGTGGCAAAAAGCTACAAAAATAATTTCAAACCATTGCTAAAGTAAAATTAAAACTAAAACTTTTCAATCACAAAATATGTGTTCAACTAAAAGTATGTGATAAAAAAATTGTGATAAAAGTAGCAAAATATTAAAATATATAAAAATGGCATGTAAGAAATAATATATTCAGAAAATTAATGTAAATATTGGCGTTTTAAACACCGAGGCGTGTCACGAGTTTGCGATGTCGATCCTCTCAACATTGTGTCTAAGTAGAACAGTCACTGACCTGTCACAATCAGAATAATAATCACTACACAAGTGGTTCCCAACCGGAGTGCCGTGGCTACTTGGTGGGCCGAATTTATTTGCTGAGGCTCTTTGGATAATTAGATTTTATTTTGTTTTGAGTTTCAAAAATTTTGTAAAGTTTTCATTTTTATTTGAAAATAAAAGTAGTTAAAAGATTGCTTTATGGCGCCGTTAAATGTTTGTTTTTTTATGTAGGTGATATAAGTGAATAGGTTTCAAAGCACTGCTTTAGGAAGGTTGCAGTTAATAACTTACTTCATAAATATTTGACTTTAGAAAAAATGAAAACGTAAAATAGTGAAAAACTATTACCGGTGCGCAGCATTCCAAACATTTTATCAAGAAAATTTTTTATTAATAATAAGCCGACTATGTTCATCATGTTGTAAACAGGTTGTTGGAAAAAATTAATGCATAAAAATAGTTTACTATATCATTTGTTGAAAGTGATTAGCTTCTATGTCCACGTTTTCAAATTTTGAGAAAACAGCGTTTGAAAATGTTGCTCGCTAGTTTGTTTTATGCAAAAAACTTTTGGTTTAATTTATAAAATTTTTAGGCTGCTTTTTTTGCTTCGAGTTTTTGCTGACATGAAGTTTTTGTTTTTGAAATAATGCCGGAATGATCAACTCAGTTTTTAATAAAAATGGTCATAGGACCGTTTAGTTCTCAGTGAACGATATGTTTTATTTTCTGGATGTTTTTTTACCTCGAAGTTGGATAAAGTTAATGTTGAAGCGTAAGTCAAATAGTTCGCCATCGAAGGTTCAACAATTTAAAACCTTGTTTCTAAATCAAGTCAATTTCAACATCAATCAAATAAATTTTATTTGGAATTTTTTGGAAAACCTTGATCTACCTTTCGGCAAGAAAGAATTAGACTGAGTTAAAAGTAGTATTTTTTAAAACCTGAATAAATGAAGCGAAGCGCAACTCTGATTGCAAATCAATTGGTTGAACAATTCACTTCGTGTTTTTGGAGAGAAAAATTAAATTTCTTTTTTCTAAATTTCGTCAACTTTCAGCTGTTACACTTTTATCGTTTTACTATAAGCGCAATAAAGAGGGTTGGTTACTGATTTATTCAAATTACTGCCAATGGTCATTTGATCAACATTTTAAACAAAAAGCGATTTTAATTTTTTTAAGGAAAATTGTCTTTTGAATCAAATATTTTGGTGTGCTTCTGTTTCAGCATATTGTAAAAAATTTTTAATTTTAAAAATTTGTCTGGTTTAGTAATGTTATACTAGTCTAGTTTGTAAAACATTTTATAGAAAATGTTTAGAAAAATTGCAATGCTTCAAAATTTATAAGTAAATTTTTAAATGTTACAACAACAATTAAACTTTTTATCAGCACATACTGTTGATTTTTTTATTTAATTGTGAAATTATATCAGCAAAATTTAAGTAGATTACTGAAATTAACTTGCAAGAAATGCTAGACCGCCCTAAATAATGCTTCCAAGGCTGGCAAGCTAACAATTACAAAATTTTAACAGCGTTTAAGAACTGCAATAGCTTGCAATAGGTAGAAAATAGTTTAGTCTCAAAGGTGGAAAGTCAATATCGTATTGAGTTTAGAGCGGGTAATATTTTTTTTATTATTTTATATTATCTCTATATTTATCTTCCTGACTCGCAGGAAAGCGACGGAGGCGCTAATACATAGGGTAAGCAATTATCCCGACTTGCTTTTTAGCATTTCCGGAAGCAGGTCGGAGTAATTGTTTACCCTATGTATTAGCGCCTCTGTCGCTTTCCTGCAAGTCAACAGGATAAAAATAAATAAATAAAATTAAAAATAAAAATACATAAATAATTTAAAAATAAAAATAAATAAAAAAATTACCAGCTCTAAGCTCAATACGAAATTGACTTTTAGCTATTCAATACAATATGGCATTCAATTGATGGTTGTGAAAAAAAAATTGTCGAGATTTTTATGTGTATGTATTGTACAATCTTTATAAAAGTTTTTAATATGAGAAACTAGTGTGAAGGCGAGTATGTACTTTATAAATGTAAAGACATAATCGCATCAAATATTTTTGAACATCACGTAGGGACTATTATAACCAGTGGCAATAGAAAATAATTTAGGATTAGATTTTCTTTATAACACTAAACAAATTTATTGACTAACGGTATACTGTATTTAAAGGGGCAAATCCATAAGGTTTAAATCCCACTTAAATATTCAGATAAATTTTTTTGGTCAAAGCAATACTACAAGTTTTTGTGTCTCTCAATTAATTTCTATTTAATGAAATAAACAGTTACATGGTAATATCACAGAAGTGCTCTGACAACAAGTATGTTTAAAAATGGCAAGTACAATTGAAGTCATTTCTAAAGTTTTTCTTTTGATATTTTTTAGAAGAAATAGTCAGTATTCTTAATTACATGTGTATATTAAGGATGGTATTATTGTCTATTTTGTTGAAGTCTAAAACAAATTGAAAATTTTAGTTGCTTTGATAAAGACTTATGTCAGTGGAAAACGTTCAGATTTGATAACTTTTGTATTTCTTACTCAGTGATTTCCAACGACGGATTTCAACTATCCTTCTTTTGGCTCTCATTAACCTCTGAAAACTTATGATTTCACAATGTCTTTCTAAGTTTTTGTTTCACAGTGATTACGCTTTATAACACAAAAGCAAAAGATATGTGCGTTTTGCCTTATCAGATATGAAAAATTAGTTATTGTTAATCTATAAAGAAAATATTAAACTATCTCAAACTAACCTCTACATGCATACCAATAGCTACGTGAAAAATATTTACTTTTTAATTAGCCAAGCCAAATATCCAAAAAGGTTTTAAAAAATCTCAAATTTTTTTTCAAAAAATCAAGCACTTCATAATGACTGTGAAGAAAACTTTTTCAAATATAAATAGTTTGCAAACATAAGTGAATTGATTTTCGTGGCTCGTGGTAATAAATAGTAAAGACTTTAACATTAAAAGAGGTTAATTCATTTTTTAAAATATGTTTGCTACGAAGAGAATCAAGAAAGAGAAAGTTGGAGTCTCTTAGAGCAGTGCTTCTCAACCTTTTTTATTCTGCAGTCCACATTTTGTCAAGGATTTGCTTTGGGGTCCACTTTTACCCAGAATTTAGTTCAGAACTTAGGAATAAACATAACTGCGAACAGCAAAATTACAAAGAACAATTTACTTTTTATGCAAAACTTGAGCTTGCTTACTGAATATGATAAGATCAAATAGAGGCTTGATAGGAAACAGACTCGCGCGCAAAGTAGCATCCAGAGTTTCTGTGTTACGACTGTTTTGTTCCTTCGGTTTCGTATAAGTTACAGTTGAAAAGCCAGATTCACATAGATAAGTGGTGGTAAATGCCAATAGAAATCTGATAGCGCGTTCTGATAATGAAGAATATTTCTTACTTGCTTGAATTCAGAATGAAGGAAGATCTACTTCTTGATATCGAAGTTTGAAACTGCTGTCTTCAGAAAGTTCAATGAGTTTTTTTTCAAGTTTCAAGGGCAAAGCCACATCTTCTGTGGCAGAAGTAACAGTAAATGGATCCAGAATCCATAAATTTCCAGGTCGTGGATCCACGGAAAAATAAGAATCAAACTTGTGCGACAACTGAGTCAGATGCTGAATTATTTGTTCAGATATATTCACATGAGGGGAAGTTTTGATATTTTCGCAGAGGAGTGGAAACATTTTATACCGCAAATTGTTAACTCTTTTTTTCCAAAGGTCAATCTTTTTCTTAAACCCCTCAATTTTATCAGCAACCAGAAGCAATGAGCTACTTCGACCTTGCATTGACAGATTAAGTTGATTCAACTGGTCAATTATATCTAAAAGTTAGGCTAATTTTGCACAAAAACAATCGTCAACGTAACGATCAGCAAGAGGTGAGAGCGGATCATTAGAAAAAGTGTAACCTTCATGTCTCATTTCAAAAAGACGATTAAAAACACGTCCTTTTGATAGCCACCTAACCTCACAGTGGTACAGGAGCTGCAAGTGATCTGAATTGAGTCTATCACACAGGGCTGCGAAACATCGCGAACTCAGTACATTCTTTTTAATGAAGTTTACGGTTCTTACAGCTACAGAGAGGACATCATGCAGTTCTGGCAACATTTGCCTCGTTGCTAGGTTTTGTCTGTAGAAGAAGCAGTGAATCCATTTTGTTTCTGCTCTTTCCAGGATCTGTTTTGCAACAACACAATGGATACCAGTCATTGATGCAGCACCATCTGTGCACACACCTACACATTTCTTCCAGTCTAAGTCTTTGAAGGTCAAGTAGTTGTCAAGGCAGCAAATTATCTCATCTGCAGTTGTTCTTGTGGGAAGTTCTTTGCAAAAAAGTAGATCGTCGTGAATATTGCCATCAGCACAGTACCTTACAAATACAAGCAATAAAGTTGCATTGCTAACGTCGATAGATTCGTCTAACTGAATAAAATAGTGAGGATTTTATTCGATTTTTTCCAAAAGTTGACATTCGATACCATCACTCATTTCAGGGATGTAGCAATGAGAATTGGATAATCTAAAATTTTGTTCGCTTAAATGTTCGTCATAAATTTATCGCTAAGAATTGTACAGCGAAGATTTGGCTGACTCAATGCTTTTTTATTGCCTTTGTGTTTCGTCATAAACGTTCCGTGAATTACCTCGTACGTCAAAATCTCCAGGGAGTCTGTTTCGCGCACATGTGCTTCAAAGGCTTTCTTTTAAGTAGATAAGGTTTAGTTGTTTGTCAGTACGGAGTGTACAATTTAAATTAGCTACGATTTTTAACCTTTATTAATGTTTTAGATAACGCCAGAATTGATTTTAATTATTAATTATTTTTATATTTTCTTGGTTTATTATTCTTGATCGCTGCCTTGGTTAATATACGAAATTAATTAAATCAGAAGTCGTGATTCTTGTTCGATTAGAATCAAATTGGATAAAGTCAAGGTCAACTTAACAAGGGATTTACTTTTTTATAGTGTTGTTAGACAATGACACTAATTTAAATTTTGATGCAGCGGCATCTCTAATAATTTCCGATACCTGTCAATAGCACAGGGTAGAATAAGTTCCTCTACTATTGTGAATGCTTTCTTGCTATGAGCAATACAAAAAGCCACCATATAGCTTGCCATTAATGCCGATTTTCACTGAGTAGTAAACGAAGTCAGAATTCCTTGCTGTCTCTGCATACTCTTTCTTTTTCTCGCAAAATATTCTTTTGGTTTTCCTGCAACTTCCGGGTGTTGTGAGTTGAGGTGCCTCTGAAGCTTTGATGGTTTTAAAGCTTCATTTGACTAGATTTTTGCTCACTGAACACATTGTGCTTTTGGCTCTAAGTCGGTTCCAGCGTTCGTGAATCTATATTTTATGTATTCAGGGTCATAGTTTCTCACCACAGCTTTTCTAGATTTTTTAGAACTTTTTCCTTCGTCTCCCTTTCTTTTCTAGAAGCGATTCATTTTACCAAGCGTTTACAAAACACAGCTAAAAATTCTAAATATAATAGTCAGCTGCTAAATAATATAATGAATGTCGCTATTTGTATGCTTTATGGCGAACTAATAGCTAAAATTTTTGAAGAAATCATTCGTTGCTACCACACTTGTGACGTAATAATCAAATTTTTCTTTGCTAAATCATTCACTTTTCGCAAGACTACGCAGACTACTTTTCTATTGTTAAGTTTTTTAAAACTATTATAAAATCTAGGAGCAAAACAATTGGAAGTTCTGCTTGATCTAATAACAATAACAATTGCCAAAATAGAGCCAAGCATCTTCTACGCATTTCGCTTTAACTCAATCACAATTGCCACCTTTTGCGGTCAGGTGGCCACAGCTCTACGTAAGAAACTGACACATGCGCAATATCAAAAGACTAACGGCAATAAGGAAAAAAAATAAACACAGCGAAAAAGCGACAGGCAATTTATTCTGCTTCCTTTGCTGATAGCCTTTTGATATTGCGCATGTGTTAATTTTTTGCGTAGAGCTGTGGTCGCACCTGGTGGCAATTGTATTCATATATTTTTGTGTGTGCTACATTTAATTTCATTCTATTGAGGATGCTTTGAGTTAAAGCGAAAAGCGTATAGGGTGCTTAGTTATACTATTAAATCAATATAGAGAATATTGTTGTGCATTTCAAACAGGTTATAGTACATCTTTGACTTTTACAATCCATAACTTTTTTCAAAAAAAATCCTCTTTGTATCAACAAAAATTGAAATGCCTCTGAGAAAATTTCACGGCCCACCTGAAACAGCTTCGCGGCCCACTGGTTGAGAAGCACTGTCTTAGAGCATCCAGGCAAGCAGCAAATAAGTATGTTTGTATAAGGGTAATAAATCCAAAAATAACTAAAGCATCTTACAAGTTGAGCCATCTATTTACTTGCAATATGGAACCATATTCAGATGGTGTAATTCTGAATCAGACAGAGGTAGGCGTTTTTTTGTATTTGAGGAAAGCGCAGAAAAATAAACGTAATGCCCTTTTGCAATCAGGTAAAGCGTAACGTAACTAGCGCAATCAATTAAAACGCAATGTTCCTTTTCAAATCTTCAGTGTAGCCCAATCGGCCTTTTTAAGTATGTAAGGGCAACTTAAATTACGTTACTTTCAGACTTTAATCAAAACAAAAAAAAGATTTTATTCCGTTACCCCCAGCCCGCAAAAGCACGTGCTAATAAAAAGCAAAGTCTACTAAAAGGCATTTTTTAGAATATTTTTAATTGCTTTCAACAGTTGGCACGGCTTTTCCATGTTTATTTATTTGATTATAGACTTTTACAAAAAAAACAACAACGCCATAAAATAATAAACGTAACCATCAACCAACATACACAAAAACAATGTTGACTGCAACCATTTATTTAGGTAAAACTAAACGCAAGACCCCATGCTTTTAATTTTCTCTGATAAAAACAATTTGTTCAAAGTTTTCGGGCATTAACGTCGCTTTCTTCGGTCTCATTATACCCGATTTAACCGAGAAGACACGTTTTAGCAGCGCAAAGTTTGTGATGCTAATATTGTACTTAAAAAAACTTTAACCCAACCTCGACGGTGTAACACGGGAAAAAATTCCAACCAACTCTGTGTCTTTCATGTCAGCTTGGAAATTATTCAATAGTCTATACCAGGGATGTCCAACCCTTTTTTCGTGTTGGGCCAAATTATGAACTTAAATATATTCAGAGGGCCGCAAAATTACATGTATATAAAATCTCTTCTTGTTAGGATTAGATGCCATCACCAAATGACAAGTATCAAAACTAAATTTAACTGTTGAAGTATTGAGTATTGAAGTATTAAAGTATTGAATATTGAAGTATTGAAGTATTGAAGTATTGAAGTATTGAGTATTGAAGTATTGAGTATTGAAGTATTGAGTATTGAAGTATTGAGTATTGAAGTATTGAGTATTGAAGTATTGAGTATTGAAGTATTGAGTATTGAAGTATTGAGTATTGAAGTATTGAGTATTGAAGTATTGAGTATTGAAGTATTGAGTATTGAAGTATTGAAGTATTGAGTATTGAAGTATTGAGTATTGAAGTATTGAGTATTGAAGTATTGAGTATTGAAGTATTGAGTATTGAAGTATTGAGTATTGAAGTATTGAGTATTGAAGTATTGAGTATTGAAGTATTGAGTATTGAAGTATTGAGTATTGAAGTATTGAGTATTGAAGTATTGAGTATTGAAGTATTGAGTATTGAAGTATTGAGTATTGAAGTATTGAGTATTGAAGTATTGAGTATTGAAGTATTGAGTATTGAAGTATTGAGTATTGAAGTATTGAGTATTGAAGTATTGAGTATTGAAGTATTGAGTATTGAAGTATTGAGTATTGAAGTATTGAGTATTGAAGTATTGAGTATTGAAGTATTGAGTATTGAAGTATTGAGTATTGAAGTATTGAGTATTGAAGTATTGAGTATTGAAGTATTGAGTATTGAAGTATTGAGTATTGAAGTATTGAGTATTGAAGTATTGAGTATTGAAGTATTGAGTATTGAAGTATTGAGTATTGAAGTATTGAGTATTGAAGTATTGAGTATTGAAGTATTGAGTATTGAAGTATTGAGTATTGAAGTATTGAGTATTGAAGTATTGAGTATTGAAGTATTGAGTATTGAAGTATTGAGTATTGAAGTATTGAGTATTGAAGTATTGAGTATTGAAGTATTGAGTATTGAAGTATTGAGTATTGAAGTATTGAGTATTGAAGTATTGAGTATTAAAGCGTAACTATTAATACCATCGAAAAACTAGTTTAATTATAGGTAGTTTTTATTGTTTGAACATAGATTTCTTTTGTTTAGTTGTTTAAAAAAAAATAGCGCTAAAACAATCGGAAATGCATGGTTTTTTGACAAAAGTTTTCTTGTGATAAAATGTTTTAATAGGGCAACCCGATCATTGTTTTCTTCAAATTTAAATTTGTTCCATTCAATCTTCGTGCACTCCATTTTTTGTTTGTTCTACATATTACATATTACAGTTTTTGCATTCTGTCACACAAATTCCATAATTTTTGCAATTTAATTTTTGTTTCAAATTTAGATATTTAGTTTTACATCTTATAACTTCTTTGTGTTGACCATACTATTATGTTGCCATAGTTTCCACAGAGTGCACAGTTTCTACAAATAAAAGAACCCGGTCTGTCGTGATTAATCTGAAAAGCTAGCTGTTTATAATTTAGTAGATTATTGGCAAGAGTTGGTGGGTTTCTATCACTGTAGCTTCAGGTTTCATTAATTTTTCTTTGCTTTTGAGTTTTAATAGTTTAGAAAAAGGTGTGGTCCACATTGTTCTACTACTTGCTTTCTTTCTCTTAATAACTTTAGGATTGAAACAATCAGTCCACCTTGAAGCCAACTTCATTATCGTGTTGGTTAATGTTTTATTAAAATCAGACAGGTAGCATTTTTCCTGTAGGCCTTCCAAACTTTCCAAGTAATTTTTTTGTTTTTAATTCAATTTCCTCAATTGGACTGCCTCTCCACTTACAATTGAATTGTAAACACTTAAAGAGTGGTGCAAAGAACCATTTAAAAAACATCGCTTCTGGGCCGTTTTCTTAATAAAAGTAGTGTTTGCTATCTCGGCAATGTTCATTTATGGAATTTTGAGAAAAATTCTCACTAATCGAGTTCAATAGTAATTCCAATAAAGCTGTATGCCAAATGTAGTTATGTAAACAGCTGACTGTAAAAGCTTGAAGGGAAATTCCGTTACTGTCCTAGTGCAGAACTCCTCATTTGTTATTTTATGCGTTTTAAATAGCGGGTAGGCGTACGCTAGTACATAGCAAGAGAAATGTTAAGCTGTAGAGCCGGATGTTTTGTGTTATTATTACATGTTAGACCTGTTGCATAAAATAAAAATTTTTTTTGATATAATTTAATTTCTACAATTCAATAATTTGGTTGTTACAGTAATTTGCAAGTTTATATAAAGTCAGAACTAGATTGTTCGTATTGATGTCTTTCAGTATGGTAAAAACTTTGAGTTGTTATAACATTATTATATCAAAGTTGTCATAATCAATGATTAAAATTTTACCGTCTTTGTCAGCTCTACAGATGTCAATCTGTTTAGATCTCACCAGTTCTTTTATTTTAGATTGGTTTTTCTGCATACCTGTTGTCAAATTGTTACGATAGCAAAAATTATTTTTTACTTTAGGTTTTAAATTCCTAAGTTTAGTAATAATTGCATCGCAATATGCCTTTGTTTTGTCGTCCAATCGTTCTGGTTCCGGTCTGGATGATTTGGGGATGTTCAATTTTTTGGTATAGAGGTCTCTAAACTTTGATCTTGATTTTTCACATCATTATGAAAAAATAAGATAAACATCCATTAAATTCTCTTTATGTGTAAATGTATATTTTTCCATTTGCAATTTTCTATTAATTCAGACCAATTCGGTGTAGGCGCGAAATTTAGTCCTTTTAACAATAGCTGTTGCCATTGATCTGAATGATTCAATATCATATCTTCAGCTTGCTTAATTTTTTCTTTCATACTTTGGACCTTTTTTTTCTGCTTAGCGTCGAGCATCTTTTATATTTTTAGTTTTTTTGTTATTATTGATTTTCAAGTATCGAATCCATCTTAAATCTCTGCGCAAAGTCCTTTGTTGTACATACATCAAATTATATTTGTTAATGAATTTTGTTGTGTTTTGTAGTTGTTTTGCTATTTTTCATTTTTTAAAACAATTGCTTTGTTTACATGCGGCTGACCCAGCTATCGGGAGAACATTCTAGTGATTCCTGATGCCAGTCCTAAGCTCGGACAAATGGGGAGAGTTGCGGCAGAAAGGGCATCCGGCGTAAAACCTTTTTTTCAAATCATACAAAACACATAATGATGATGAAGTCATACCGGATTGGTTTAGGCCCGGGTCACAAACGACCGCCTCAGATGTCGCACGGCAAAGCACCTGTGGTAAACTATGATACTGGGATTAGAAAAAACAAGAGGAGAAAGAGAGGAGAAAGGCGAGTGAAAAGGCAGCGGGATTTACTGAAGGGGAGATGTACAGTCTTAAGGGTTGGTACCTTGAACGTAGGAGCAATAAATGGACGGGGAAGAGAGCTGGAATACATGATGAAGCAAAGAAAAGTAGATGTACTATGCCTGCAAGAAACAAAATGGAAAAAGAGTAAAGCAAGGAACATTGGAGGTGGGTGCAAACTATTCTACAATGGAGCTGATGAAAGAAGAAATGGGATAGTAATAGTGGTAAGGGAGGAGCTGGTTACCAGAATCGTGAAGATGAAGAGGGTGTCAAACAGATTAATTGCCATAAAACTGGAGGTAAAAAGCTTGAAACTGAACATAGTAAGCACGTATGCTCCACAGGTTGGCAACAGCATGGAGGAGAAAAATGATTTTTGGCAACACCTGAATGGGTTGATAGAAAGTATATCAATACAGAAGGAGATAGTGGTAAATGCGGACCTAAATGGACATGTGGAGGAAGGAAACATAGGGGATGAGGAAGTAATGGGGAGGTACGGCGCTAGAACGAGAAATGAGTAAATACAGATGGTTGTGGATTTTGCGAAAAGGATGGATTAGGGGTTGTCAACACTTATTTCAAGAAGACAGACCAACACAGGGTGACGTATAAAAGTGGCAGAAAAAGTACCCAAGTAGATTATGTGATGTGCAGAAGGAGGGACCTGAAGGATATGTGCAATTGTAAGGTAATGGTGAATGAGTGCGTCGCAAAACAGCACCGTATGGTGGTATGCAAAATGGTTTTCATGGTGAAAAAGAAAAAAGCAGTGAAAGTAAAACCAAAGATATGATGGTGGAAAGTGAATGAGACAAGCTGTCAAGAAGCGTTTAGAAAGAAGGTGACCAGAATTTTGGGAGGCATGGATGTGTTATCTAATGAGTGGAACAAAACAAGGGAATGCAAAAAACAGCTGAAACTGTGATAACTAGGACAGTTGGAACGGAGTAACAGTTGAAAAACGAAAAGAAGATAAGAAGACATGGTGGTAAAATGAGGAAGTACAGGAGAGCATAAAAGAAAAGAAAGAGCCAAAAAAAGAGTGAGATAAAATAAGATATGAAAATACTTGTAGTAAAAAGATGTACAAAGAAAAAGAAGAGTAAGGCAAAAAAGGTAGTTGCGATGGCGAAGGGACGTGCGTATGAAGATTTGTATGCTAGATTGGAACCAAAAGAAGGTGAGAAGGAGTGGTTCAGATTGGCTAGGCAGAGAGACAGAGCGGGGAAAAATATACAGTACGTGAGGACTATAAATGACGAATATGGTAATGTGATGGTAAGTTTGGAGACAGTGTTAAACAGATGGAAGGAGTACTTTGAGAAACTGATGAACGAGTAAAATGACAGAGAATTTAGGACAGAGGAAATAGAAGTGGTTAACAAAGAGATAAATTGTGTCAGTAGAGAAGAAGTAAAAAACGCACTGAGAAGATTGAAAAAAGGAAAAGCGGTTGGGCCAGACGAGTTGCCAGTAGAAGTTTGAAGGTGCATAGAAGATATTGGGAATAGAGTTTTTGACCAGACTGTTCAAAAAACTGTTAGTAGGTAAATGGATGCCAGAGGAACGGAGAAGGATTATGCTTATCCCAATCTATAAGAACAAAGGGGACACACAGTGCTGTTGAAACAACAGAGGAATAAAGTTAATGGGTCACACAATGAAAGTATGGGAAAAAATAATTAAAGCCAGGCTAAGGGATAGTGAAGAGATCATTAAACAGCAATATGAATTTATGCCAGGAAAGGAAACTACTGATGCCATGTTTGCCTTAAGAATGTTGATAAAAAAGTACAGGGAAGGTTAAAGAAAGCTTCATTGTGTATTCGTGGACCTAGAGAAAACTTACGACAGGTGTCCAAAAGAAGAGCTGTGGTACTTTATGAGAAAATCAGGAATGGCAGAAAAGTATGTAAGACTTGTACAGGATATCTATGAGGGAAGCGAAGGAGCGGTGAGATGTGCAGTAGGAACTACAGAAAGTATCAAAATCAAGTTAGGACTGCACCCTGGATCAGCGTAAAGTCCATTTCTGTTTGCTGTGATTATGGATAGACCAAGGGTCTCAAACGCGTGGCCCCTATACACATTTTTTGCAGCCCGTCACGCACTTTATATTTTCAAATAAATACGGTATTGTTTTTTCAGTGTCTAATATTTTTATCTTTTAGTGGGTGACATTGGTAACAAATGCTATTGATCGTTATTTGACATGTAGTTTTCTTTCTCAGAACTTACTGACAGTTGAAGGCCAGATTTACACTGTATTTTCTTCCAGCTTGCGCCGCCGCACCATTATTTTGTTTTGTTTTGTTTGATCTTACACAGTCTCACGCAGAGGGAGTCTGTATTGTCTTTGTTATCACTTCTTTCAGTACGTTTGTAGATTTTCTAGATAGGTCTCTCTTTGAATGTCGGCCAGTTTTTCACACTATCAGCATTTTTTGACCAATTGCTTTGTCGAAATTTAGAAGTATGATTTGTTTCTTGTAAAATCGAAGCCACAGAGGCAATTTTAAGTAAATTAGCAGTAAATACCTAAAAAACTTCAAATTTAAAATTCTACCTTGTAAAAATGTCTTCAGTTTTGAGAAAAAGAAAAATTGCAGATGAAAGAAGAGTTTTTCAAGAAAAGTGGGAGGATTTGTATTTTTTCACCGCAGTCAGTGATACAAGTCATTGTCTTATTGGTCAAAAAAAGATCGCTGTAATGAAGCAGTACAACTTGCATCGACGTTGCGAAGCAATGACCAAGATAAATATGATGGGTACAAGAGTAATGCTAGAAAAGAAAAAGTAAAGCAAATGAAATTATCATTATACAAACAAAAAAGTTTCTTTGCCAATATTAATCAGTCGAACGAAAATTCGGTAAGAGCGAGTTTTGCTATAAGTGAAATTATATCCAAGTCATCGCGGCCTTTTACAGAAGGTATGTTCATAAAAGAATGTCTTTTAAAGGTAAGTGAGATTTCATGTCCTAACCAAAAGAAACTGTTTGAAGGCATTAGCTTGTCGCCTAATACAGTTGCAAGCAGGGTTACAAATTTAGCTGCCAATGCAGAGAAACAACTACTTGCAACGACAAAAGACTTTGAAGCATTTTCAATTGCTCTCGACGATAAGCACAGATTTGTCAGATACGGCACAATGTGCTGTTTTTATCAGGAGTGTGGATTTCCAACTAAACTTAGCGAAAGAATTCCTGGATTTTATACCACTAAAGGGTATTGCAACTGAACATGATTTATTTTAAGCCTGGAAAATTGTATTTAAAAATATGGCTTGCCGTGGGAAAGACTTGTATGTTTGGCCACTGGCGGTGCACCGGCAATGTGTTCCGCAATGCACAGCAATGTGCACCGGCGGGTGATGAACATTTAAAAGCAACATTGAGATTGGTTTCTTCTGATGAATTCAAACCTAATATTGAGGACGTTGTTGATGCAAAACGCTGCCAGCTAAGTAGCCAGAAATAATAAACGACTGCAGCGCCGATTGCCTGCAATTAATTTAATACTTATTTTTGTTAATTGCGTTTTTATATGTTTTCTTGATTCTTGACCTTTCATGAATTGCGGCCCTTGGGTTAATTAAAACTTTTTGTTTGGCCCTCAGAGCAATTTGTATTTGAGACCCAAGGGATAGACTAACGGACGAAGTAAGAAAAGAACCACAGTGGACGATGTTGTCTGTTGGATGAGAACGCTTTGGATTACGGGTGTTTAATGCAAACACCCGTAATCCAAAGCATTCTGATCTGACAGACTGGAATAAACATCTAATGCCTTTTCAGATAATAACGTGCTTAACTTCGTAGCCCAACTATCACGGATCCAATTAGCAACTGGCGTTCACGCTTGGCATCTCTTTCGTCGCGTTCGCGTTGACGCTGTACTCTATTTTCTTGGAACAGCTTTTTTCAATCTTGCATTAGAAACTCGAATTTTTCTTTTTCGTTAAAACTCAGCTCTTCAACATACTGTCTTAAGTTTTCGAATTCTTCTTTGTTGAATTCACCCGCCATCTTAAATGATGATGTGCTACGGTGCTCGAGACTTTTTTTTCTTTAGAAAAAAGCCCCCAAAATGTCACGGTCTTCATAGACTAAATCCAGCAACTTTATTCTTGTGGGAAAGGACGATTTGCTAACTCGCTGAAAAACGCTTGTTTACTAAAAGTAATAGTGTAATCCGCAAGGCGAACACTGATTTAGATACTAAACTGTGCCCTTGATTAGGAAAATCGAGAAGGACGCAACTTTGTTCACGATTGCTCGAAGTTTCTTAAAAAGATTTTTTTGATAATCAATAGTCAGCCCGTGTGTAAACATATGAAAAAATACCGGTACAGTTGAGTTAAACAGTTTCCCGTTAAATGATTCTCAACTTCAGCACTTTCCTTCGTCACGTCACGATCTCCGAATCATTTCTGCGTCTCTCGTAGTCTCTATCTCCGGCCTTCTGTCCGGTCTCTTTTAATGACGCAGAATCTCTCTTTTCTCATGCATGCCACAAAGTGCAGCAAAATATATACGTACGTTCTCAGCGGGCGACGTTGAAGGGAGAACAAAACAAAAAAGAATTAAAAAAATCAAAGCTAAACTTCAATGTCCCAAAAAACAAGAACAAAACACAAAGCAATTCAATTAATACCACGATCGATTGTTTGTATAAATATCGCATGCAATTAAAGTTAATTTTGTAATGCTAAAAATAATTATGAAAATGGCGGTGAATGTTTGCAGCAATCAATCGAGTTAATTATAACCTATTAAAGTGCAATGAATGAGACGACAATATAAATGGAAGTTGGGAAACTCAAATTAACAAAATAAGGTCGAACTATTAATAAATTTTGTAAAGCAATTGAATAAGATTCTGAATTGTAAAATGCTAGCTTGATTTTAGCTTTATAATAAGAAAAGATCCAATATAAAAATCTCTTTTTTCAAAACAATTAAACCGCGAAATGTAAGAAACCAAAGCGGCGCATCTAAATCCAGAAAATGAGGTTAGTCCCGACCTCGCATTCAGAAATTTCATCATTCAGAAAAAACTCACACATCCGACCAGAAATTTTAATAGGCCACTAAGACTGCACAGATGGACATCAACTATGCACAAAACATAAATAAAATTAATATTGTAACAAACCGAAATAAGAATCTTTGTAAAAACTCTTCATTTCATTCAATGAATAAATTTCAAGTTGAAATCATTTATTGCAAAATTTTTCATTTAAAAGAAGAAGTAACGTTTACAGTTTATAGCTTCAGTAAACACTTCTCAGTTTAAATCTTTTCAAATGATCATTTCATAAAGTAGCAAAATTATTTTGTGATCAATGACGTCTCACAGCAATAATAATATTTACAAGTTTACTTACACAAAGCAACACTTTCCAATCTTCGACTCGAAGCAGAACTCACAAATAACAACACAATTAACTTTAACAACTTCATTATGACCAAACAATAACTTTCAAACTTTTATAATTTCTCTGAAAAATATTAAAAAGTTTTATTCAGTCGATAAGTCGATAATTCAATCTATTGATTTAAGTTTTGTAGAAAATTAATTTAAAACTAAAAACTGAACAACTAAGCCGTATTTATAGAGAGACTGCATTCTTCACACCCCCTTAAAAGTAGAAAACTTTTTTAATTAAAAGATTATTTTAATATAAACTTATTATCTTTTAAAAAATTTTTCAATTTAAGTGTTATAAAAAGTTGACGCAGCCGCTGTTCTGACGTAAAAATAATATTAAATCTGAACTTATTGGAACATTAGTTTGAAATAAAAATTTCTTGAGATTGTCAAGTATTTGTATCAGAGTTGTGGAGTCAGAGTTGCCCGAGTTGTTTGTCTGTGGGCGGAGTCGGAGTCATTTTTATATAAGCTGAAGTCGGAGTCGTTATTGTTTTCGGTGACTCTGATTTTCAGATTTTTGGTAAATTACTGTTATTTTATAGTAAGATTTACAATCTGATTAGAAAAAATAATCACGCTCAAATAGGGTGAGTACTTTTCCGAGGACTGGGGAGCTTTTTGGTTTTTAATTTGAAATGAAAAGTAAAAAAACAATTTTTGCTTAAAATCGATTTTTAATACAAAAAAATTAACACAACTTCAATTTGGAATTTGTTTTGTAAAATTCAACAAAAGATTAAAAAAGAAAAACTGAAAAAGTTGGTCGAAATTTACTTTTCGCCTTTAAAGTCAAATTAAGACTAAAGAAAATGCTGTACAACCAATATGAAAGTTTTTTGAGAAAATTTGGGATTTTGGATACAAGTACATACAAGTAGATATAAGTTATAAAGCTGCCAAAGGTTATGTTCAGATTGTTCCACAAAGGTCAGCTGATCAATATACGCCGAATCTATCAGATCAATATATACGGAACCATTGTACATAGTGACCAGTGGACTGCATATGGACAAATCAGTGACATGGGGTATGGTCATGAGGTTGTTGATCACAAATTAGATTTTATAAAGTCTATTACTGTAACTCACACACGGCAATGTCACTGATATAAATTGAAAGCTTGTGGAATAAATTGAATAGCAATGCTATGCTACAGTATAAATAAAATCTACTGGAATAAATTAAAATTGCCTTAAAAGAATGAAAAAAATTAGAAAAACTAAACTTATTCTTATTTGCAAGAAAACAGTTGGAGAGAAGAAACTGACTAAGATGTTTTCAAATATATCTTGATTTATTTACTTTGTAGTCTGTCTACCATTTTGTTCATTAAAAAATTTTTCAGGAACATTTTTACTTGATCAATTTGCGGTCATCTTTTTAACTTAATCCAAAAACTCTTCACTTTTTACTCAAAAATCAGCCTTAAAAAATTTCGGATTCTTGAAGAATCAAAGGTCCCTTGTCTGAAGGTACCAACTGGACTTAATTTGACTGCCAAATATTAAAAGTATGACGTAACTATAAACTCTTTAATAAATCTTGAAATTTTAAACCTTGTTTCGGCGCAAGCAGACAAGCCTATCTTTTTTACTTTGTATTTTGAAAGCGCCTTTTAAGCCAGACATTGTCATTTTACTGCTGTTGGCCGCATGCGGTTCTTAGCTCGATTCTGATCAGCCCGTGAAAGAATTATAAGAAATTACAAAATAAACGATTTTCTTATTTTAGCGACGCGTGAATTGAATAGGTGTTGTTTTATTTTGAAATTTTTTTACATCGCGCATGCGTGTTACTAAGCACGTTACAGGTATCCAGACGATTTTCACTACCAAAATGTTGACTAAAAAATGGTAATCAGGGGCGTACACTCCATTCGTACGAGATGGACGACGCACACCCTGTAATTTTCCACAGTGAAGTGAAAAAAAACTTTCCTAAAGTTTAAATCAAATAAAATAATACTTTTATCAACGCAATAAAATTAAATCTATTTTATTTTACTCATAAACGAGAAAATTATGACAAAAAAAATTTTTATGATAATTTGAAATTTTGAACTCCGGTTCGGCGCACGTAGACAAGCCAATCTTTTACGATGTATTTTCAAAGCATCCTTTAATAGCCATTCGCTTTTTAAGAAAAACGCGTTCATTTTATATGGGCTCTCGGTGCCCTGAAAAATTTAAACGTGATGTAAAGCCTACATTGACTTTCTCTTTAGCATGATTAGAATTGGCGTGTTAAGCGTCACTACGAAAGAAATTTATAGAATTCCAATTAAATTTTGATAGCTTGCCTTTTCTTATTCAAATTTAATAATTATAATAATTTATCTAAATGGGTAAAATATTTTGAGAAAAAATTAGGTTGAAAATATTAAAAAATCATTTTCAAGCAATTTAGCTGAAGAAATATCGTTTCCTCAACTTTAGCTAATAACTGTTTTGTTTTTGCTTGACTTTCGAAAAAAATTTTAAAACGTTTTGAAATAATGCGCATATAATTAGCAAGTCATTATAATTTTATAAATGCTATTGGATGAAGTGGAATGTATAAAGAAAAATATTTATTTATAGAAAAATCCTGTGGAAGCACTGAATAAGTCGTTATGAATCTCCAGTTTAGAAATCCTGGGCTATACCGAGCCGACAAAATTTGCTGAAAAGCATGATCGTGAGCCAACTAAATTGAGTAAAAATAAGAATTTTTAAAGTAGATAAGCTTTATTAATTGGCTTCTACTATACCTAATTGTACTGCTTCCGCTATAAAATATTTTCTGCTTTAAAGCGAAAACATTGACTACTTGCTATCGAAGAAAGCAAGATCAAAGGTGAGGTTTCTAAAGTGGGATCCTGAGAACTTTTCTATAAAATAATAATTTGCTGTCTTCATTTCACTTTATCCAAAAAAGATTTTTTAAATCGTAAGATCTTGCCAACGATAAGCGTATTACCCAAAAACATCTTTACTATGTTGAAGCATTAAACTTCTTCAAAAAGTTAAGGAAATAGCCAAAAAAAGTCATCAATTAAAGTTCAGATACTGTTATTGGTAAACTTAAAAAATTTTTTTTTAAATTTTGGAAAAAAATTTAGACATGGGTTTCATGGAGTTTCATAAAAACAGCCTAGGACTCCACGTATTTCAACAAAAAAATTGTGGTATAGCACATGGACTTGTTTTCCAAACGTTTATTTTCCAAACGCTTAAAAAAGTCCATTCGCTGACTTTATTTTATATTCTGCTATTCAATGTGCTACAGTAAAAAAATTAAAGTTTTGAAAGCGACGAATATCTAGTCTTATCTGTATAGACATGTTACTTGTAATGCTATAAAATAATTTGCAATAGCTTTGTTATTTTTTGATATTGGTATTCTTTGGTATGCTTTGATATTCTTTGGTATACCGGAAATATGTCGAATTATAAAATGCTGCATAAGTTTTTTTTTCTTGGTTTTATAATTTCTTGTTCCAACGACTTTAGAAACCGTGATCTAAAGCCTTTAACCAGGCTTATTTTATGGAAATATTATTATGAATTAATAAACAACTTGTTACATTTTTCATTTGTGAGATTAAAAAGGTTAAAAAGCACTGGTGTAATCAATCTTTCACTTAAAGAACTAGCTAGCTTAAAACTTTTTAACGGCTATTTTTTATTCTATTTAAATTATCAAAAAGTCACCGCTCAATTTTTTAAATTATCAATACTTTTTATTTTTGTTGATAATAATATTTAATATTCAATCTTAAAATTGTCGGCAGCGTGGCCGAGCAATTAGAGCGCTTGGATTATGATCGACATGGTTGCGGTTCAAAACATACTGGTGCCATTCTATTATGTCCTTGTGAAAGACACTTTACGGTACTTTTCCCTGCTTGTTGGTCTTGGCAAGCAATTCTAAATTACAGTCATATTTCTATTAAATTACAAGCGGACAGCAATATCTTGGCATCTCCGGCAGCAGGTCAGAGTAATTGCTTATCCCATGTATTAGCGCCTCTGTCGCTTTCCTACAAGTCAAGAGAATAAAAATAGAAATAAAAAATGAAAACATAAAAAATTTTGCTGTAGCAGCTTCTTGAAGTTAGCAAATAAGATTACATTTTAACATATTGATTAACACACATTTATGTGACCACTCTAATATCACTCTAATAACAAGAATTTGTTGTTGTATTTTTTGGTTTTTCGTTTAAATTTACCACCATGTTACTCGTATTTTATATTTTGTATTATATATTTCAGTTTAAGCGCACATCTTAAAAATGCCCATTGCCCGCCACTAAAGGTCATTTTAATAACACAATAAGACAAGTTACCGGTCTTACAACTAATCCGGAACAAACTAAGCACTGTTTTATATAAACAAAATCAACTAATATTATAAATTTTAGCTCAATTTTTTTCCGGCTTTTCATAATATTTTCTTGTTGTCATGTGGCCCATGTAAAAGATAAGTTATACTCCTGTTTTAAATTTTTACAAAAAACTTGCACATTTTAAATGGTTGTTTTTGCGCTGTTACCCTTAAACGCAAAATAACATAAGCAAACACTGTTTTTTTTATAAGAATAAAATAAATATTTAATAGTTGTTTGTTTGCTGTAAAAGTTAAACGTTCAGTGTTAAAGTTTAGTGTTTAATCACAAAATGGAATTTTATTTTACAAATAAAAATATATTATTCAAGCACCGAATTGAATTAATTGAATTTATTCAAAACATTGTGGACAATCCTGAAGACTGGGATAACAAATCTGAAGGATTTTAAAAGTTGTGGGAAAACTTGGCATATTATTTTTTTTCGTTTTTTCAAGACTTGCATTGCCCATTATTTTCTTCGATCAGTTCTCTTTATGCTTCATGCTTATAGACATTTTGTGTAATATGTTGAAAGCTGAATGTATGATGTGCTTTACTTTCTTTGAGCAACCTTCAACTTTAAGCAAAATAAGAAGAGACTAATAGCAAATACTGTATATTAAAATAAAAGACATTTGACTAAACTAGAATAAATTTTTTTTAACATATCAAAAGATTAACTGCGCAGCTACTTTCTGTTAAGAATATTGAACAAGTAAACTTAGAGCGCTCAGAGGACCTTCTTAGGGAGTCAACAAAAAAATATCCTAGGTAAATAAGGGTTAAGCGTCGCGCAACCAAAAAATTATTGTTGACAATTGACGCTGTCTAACTAACGTCGTCAACGCACAACACTAGTCTTTGGTGTATATCATAATGCAATCTTGGTATGCAAGCATTTTTTCTTTTAAATATGCGGTTTTCATTTAGCGAAGTAGTTACTCTATAAACCCTGAGTAACTTTTGAAGGCCTTGCTAGTTTCTATTAACTAGTGATGTTATTATCTTGATATCAACTTTTGGTTTTTAGTTTTTATTTGGAAACGAGACTGAAATAAGAACATGCTTACTGAGATCCTCAAGCTTGCTAGCCGCCAAGCACAAGACAAGCAAATATAAAAGTCATATGTGTTGACTCGCCTCAGACGCTTTCCTGCAAGTTAGAAGGATGAATGTACAGATGAAATAAAATAATTGAACTTTACCTTATCTATAATTAATATCAAGCTTAATTATAACCTAAGCTCATCATCAAATTTTTTAAGCTAAAAAAAATACATAGAATTGTATATAGGCTGTTTGTATAGCCATAAAGTCCTGTTACAATTTAAAAAATATTGCAAAGGCAATCGATGAGATATCTCACAGTGGTTGGCTTTAATTTAATCAGTGTTTATTAAAGTTTTTATTCGGATTAAAATTTTGTGTTTTAGATAAAATTTTTATATGTTTATTGAATGTGTTTAGCAAACCCCAATAAAATAATTAGTTCTCAAAAAAAGCACATTTGTATCCTGGTTTATTGATGTGATTATTTTGCTGAAGCTCTGTAATTACATAAAAGTGTTCTGATTCTCAAATTCTCACATTGTGTTTGTTTAATTTCCCTGAAACATGACAAGTTGCCTAGTCACTAAAACAAAATTGTTTGAGGAATGTTTCATCCTCAAAAATTCATTCGTTTGAAGCAAGTCATTTCTGGGGATTTATTAAACACATTCAATAAACACATAAAAATTTTATCTGATACACAAAATTTTAATTTAAATATAAACTTTAATAAACACTGATTAAATTAAAACAAACCTTTTTGAGATATCTCATCAATTGCTTTTGTAATGATTTTTTTAAATTGTAATAGGACTTTATGGACAACCGTATATAGGTTTACAAACTTTTTAAAGCAAAACTTTTTATATTTATTCTCTGAACCGCGACTAAAATTTGTTAAAGTAAAATCAGTGCAACTTATTTTTTGAAGCTTTTTAAAACTTTAGGGAAAAAAGTTTATAAAGTTTATTTTTTATATTCGTAATGTTATGCAAAAGTTTCGTTTGGTTTGGTTTTGAGTTTTAAAAAGAAGTGTAAGAAACTGGTCTCGAAATCTTACGAGTTGATTCGAAACAAAAGCTTGAGTTATTGAAAAAACAAACATATTCAACTTATTTTAAAACACAAAAAAGTAAAAAAAGTTAGAATTTTAGTACAAAAAAATCAATATAATTAAAAGTAAGCAGGGTATTATTGTTTAATCTTTCACGCTAAAAAGGTAAGCAAAAATATGACAAAAACTACTACTAGCGTTCCAACTTGAAAACCACATTTATCCAATCGAAAAAATGCATACCTATTGCACAAAAGTAACCGCTTCAATCTTACTTTTTTGATAGGGGCAAAGTTTTAAATTACTTTTTTAAAAAACAAAAAAAAATTTTATAGAACTACAAGGTTGAAAAATGTTCTTTGCTTTCAAAAGTCACGCGAAAGCAAAAATAATAATTTTCACTTGCTTGTTTTGGGTGAAAATTTGCTTTATAAACAATCTTTTTAAAATTTTAAGTAGTTGACTTATTTCTCTTTAGACCTATAAACTAAAACTACTAATCTTAGGAAATTTCTATTTGTAATTTTATAAAATATTTTCTCATTTTTAAAAAGTTTTTAAATTCAACCTTTTAACTACTTGATCTATATTGGATTTATTGTCTTAGTGAAACAGTTTTACAACTCAAAAACCATAGTTGGGAAAACCAGGGCTACAAACTTGAACTCGAACTTAAACTGGAAGAACTTGGTCTTTTTTGCCAAACTCAAACTAAAAACAAAAATTCTTGAACTCAAACTCAAAAAAATCAATTGAATTGAAGTTCATTATCTACTAAGCATAGGCTACACCAATAAATTATTGTTTCCACCCGAAAAGCAATGGAATATTATTTTACGATATTACGTTTATGTTTCTTTTGTTTTCTATGGTAAAAAAATAAATAAAAAGTTATCCGAGTTACCAAAGGTATTAAAATTACCATAGCAATGGCAATTTTTGGAAAAGTCTGGTTTGTTACCTACTTTGTTTATTCGTTCTACAAATGCAAAGTTGAAAAAAACAATGTGCTGAAAAATTTTCCTTCTTACTTAAAAACTTTTAACAAAAAGAAAAAACAGTCATCGACAAATTAACTGAACTTGTATGACACTATCGGAAGTTTCGAACTCGTGCTCAACGAGGTTACTTCCATCTGTCTGAGCAGCTGCTTCAAATGAGATGAATCGATTTTTGGGTAATTTTCGAAATGAAATGCTTATTCTAATATAGCTGAAAATCTTGTCATCATAATAATAAATAATATATTTGCATAAATTATTGTAATAATAATTTTGGACCAATATTTTTAGATTCTTATTTGGCTGTTTGGTGCAGCTTTGTTTGCTTCAATGCAATATAATGATCTTGGTAATGTTTTCAGTGTTTTCCAGTTAAATATTATTTATTGGTTATTTTGAATGTTTGTCATTACGTTCATTTTTTGGTGTATAAAAAATATATCAAAATCAATTTTTGTCGTTGTTTGTGAATATTGACCTAATGCAATTACAATTTAATATTACCTTTTTATCAGCAAAATTTATGATAGTACAAGAATTTAGATTATGTTAAAAACTAAGCGACATAAGCAAAAATTCCAATTGTCGTTCACTTGAGTGGTCTAATGGAATGGTCACTGTGCGTGGGACAACATCTAGTTCAGTGGTCCCCTAACTTTATAGCTCCACGGACCCCCTGTGGATGTCAGTGCTGTCCACGAAACCCCAAGTTTTCAAAACAGGATTTGAGCCCAAATTATACAATAAAACGCATACCAATGTTTCATAAAAGCATAGTGTAATATTGCAATAAAAAAATAAAGATGAACAAGCAATCACTTGGAAACCTCAAAAACACGAATTCTATCACGAATCGATCATCTATCACTGATAGGCTAACAATCACACAGGGTGAGACGGATGCTTTTGTTTGTTCTCCATGAGGCGTTTGATCCTCGCAGCTGTTTTGGAAATGGCCACCCTCATGTCAGAGCCGACGTCAAGACGTGCCCGCAGCTCAGTTGTCATGACGACAAACGCGGAGAACCCGTCTTCGCAGAGGTGGGTCGTGACAAAAGGAAGTGTCACTCGGAGCGCTTTCGCCGCGAGATTGGGGAAGGCCTCAAAGTTGCTTGCACAAAACTCCGAGGGACTGGCAACGGTCGAGAACTGCATCTTTCTAAACTGATTTTTAGGCCGTGCCTAAAATGATTTTAAACATTTCTAGTTTTGATTTTCGGAAACGTCTCGCGAACCCCCTGGGGGTTCATGCCCTTGATCTAGTTGGTTCAAATTGCAGCGACATATGCATCACTGACGAGCTCTATCAAGAGCAAAAATCGACTCTGCTGCTTCTCGTTTTAAGTGACTTAGTTTTTGATCAGCAAAATAGTAGAACTGATTGTATGCCACTAAATTTTTATTGTAGAGACAATTGAAGCAATCGCCATTATAAACAAAATATATTCTTTCCAAGTTTTATAATTGAAAATAACCAGCAAAATATTTTTTCGGTCCTGAAAATGATTTCCGAATAATAAAAATCTAATCTTTGAATGGTTCTTTATCTTGACAATGCCCTAATGTCTTTTGATTAAAGTTGCAAGCTGTATAAACCTTTTAACGCCACGGCAGTACGTGAGTTGTTCTGTGATGTTATTTTACAGAGCTGCAGTCACAGAACTGCAAATTTGATTTTGAACTTGAAAAATTAAAACAAAGGGCTAAAACCAGAATGTGAACTCGATCAAAAACGTATCGAGTTTGTAGCTTTGGAAAAAGTAGTGTACATTGCACTGCAAGCAGAATGCTTAATGACTTCTTCCTACACCTTTACTGTATTTTACAAATAAAAACTAAATGCTTTTTCCTCTCAACCATTTGTTGGTATTGGTTTAGTTTGGTTAGTCTAAAAACAAATTAAAAAATTCTTTTTTGTGAAAGCTCGGTGAAGTCACCCGCGTGGTCGAGCGGTTAAAGCACCAGGCTAGTGACCAACACAGTCTCGGTTCAAAACCCACTTGCGCCATTCTGTTTTGTCCTTGGGAAAGACACTTTACGACACATTCCCCTGCTTGGTGGAATGGTGGTCCAGGCAAGCAGTTCTAAATTACAGTCATATCTCTATTTCAACCGAACAGCAATATCTTGGTATCTCCGGAAGCAGGTCGGGGTAATTGCCTACTTTATGTATTAGCGCCTCCATTGCTTTTCTTCGATTTAGGAGGATAAATATAAAAATAAAATAAGAAATACATATAATTTTCCAACTGGAGTATTTCTAAAAATTTTCAACTTGCAACATTCACTATGTTTACGCAATTGCAATAAAATCTACAAAAAATTTATTTTCGGTTTTTCGGTTCTTACTAACCAGTTAAGTGTGTACGGATAAATTTATATTTGCAATAGTAAAAAACACTTTGCAGCAACTAAATCTTTCTGATAAAAAATTCTATAAGAAAGTGATTTTAATGAAAAATTACACGAAGTGTTTGGCAGTATGGGCGTTATCGCGGGTAATCATAAAAGCATCTTTGATGTGCGTCTCGATGCATCGTTGAAAGCAACTTGCAAGATGAATTGCCGCGTTGCATTTTGCACGCAAATGCACCAAAGCATGCTTGGATAACTGGCAATTTTGGTTGTTAAAATAAATGATTTTTTGTGTTGTCGTGCACGACTATGCCTATGTTTAAGTCATTTGGCAAATTTATACATTTGAAACTGAGGCATTGTTTTGCAGGTTGAAATTTAGACAGCAACGTCCTCAAAAGTTTACACCAAGCTTGTATGTGTTTAATTATTAAAATTATAACATAAAGAAAAAAACTTTTTACATGAAACAAAAGTCAAAAACATAATGCACAACTATACAAAAACAAACCTAATCAAAGAAGTATTTGCATTGTTGTTATAATTTTATAACTTCGGGCCAAGGACAATGTGATTTACGCAGCTGTTTTATTAATTTGCCAAAAATAATTCATCAGATTATTATCTTAATGGCAAACAAATTTCAAAATCAAATCTTTTTTTAAGAACACTACTGATTCATGTTATATTTAAGATATAATAAAGAGCAAAAGCAAGTTTAACAGCTTAATTATTTAAAGGTTTACTGCCATCCCTTCTTTATGTAATTGCATGCCTTACCTTCTAACTACTTCTAGCGTTCGAGATTAAGCAAAGACTAAAAGAATAGTCTTTTTCACTTGTCGAAAAGTTAAAAACTTGACAATTTGGTTGCTTGGAAAATTGTACTGCCCCCAATAGACACGTTTTATAATGTTTAAAATTGTTCAGCGGGCCGCTGAAATTACGTGGTTGGCCATATGTGGGCCACGGAAAAAAGTTTACACAAGCTTGATCTAATTTTAAGTTTAATTGATTCTATATGCACTGACCGCGTTCCTGGTATGCCAGGATATAGATAAGGCTTTGTTAATCTCGTTGAAGATAAAAGTATCAGTACTTAAGGCTACAGATCCACTGTATGATTTACAGTCAGGTTCCTGAGTCACAAACTCTATCGAAATATTTTCTCTGGTTACTGCACGTATACAAAAATGTTCACAATTAAACATTTTTTCTTTCTTTGGGATTAAAACAGTATAACATGCTGTTGTACAAACATATTTTAAAGGTGACGTATTAAAAATCTAGTAGTCTAATAAGTAACAAAACGATTTTAAACCTTAGAACTTTCGATCTTTTAGAAAAAAAAAGTTATTTTTACAACATCGAAATTCCACACGCAAAAGTAAAGTAACTTTTGATTAAGTAACTGAAACAAAGTTAAATTTTTAAGGTTATACGTATAATAACGTATAATTTAGGTTAAAACTATAAGCATAAAATTGAAACTTCGCAATTAAATTTTTTCTTGAAAAAAAGTAAAAAGTCGTCGTCAATTTCCTGCTGGTCAAGAAGATAGATAAATAAAAAATGATAAATTTATCATCCTTGTTGTCATCTGAATTGACCTAAGAGCTGTGGTTTGACAAATGAAATCATTGAACCGTTTGGATAAAATTGAGCAAAAATTGTCAATATGACAGCATTGTTCAATTCTGTAAAGAGCAAATTTGTGCCTTAGTTTGCTTTTAGTTCTAACAAAACTGGGTTTGGTAAATTGCTAAGTTTCACGTTTTATTACGTCATAATATAATTAATTCTGACTAGCTCATGCGTTAGAAGACACGACAAAAACATGACGTATTTAAACTTGTTTTTTTAAACTTCTTTTTGCCATCTCTACTCTATCTATACATAGTCATACGAGCCTGAGAGGTAGAAGAACAATTGTCCCTAAAGTCTCAAATGTTTGGGCAAAATCAGAATTTTTCGGGCAGGGACAAGGAAATAATTGGGCAAAACAAATTTTTTGTTCACTGAAAACGAACAAATTCTGCAGAAAATTTCCAATAGCAGAAATACAATTAAAATTTCAGGTGAAAACCTCTTTGTTTAGTGCCAAATACTTTTTTGGGACCAAAATCGAAAAATCAGAGACAAATTTAAAGTAAAGATCTATTTGTTCTTTAATTTTTACTTTAATTTGGTGACAAAAGTGGTAAAATTGAACGCGGATTGGAAGTGAAAACCTCTTTTTTGCTTTTTACCATAAATTTGAAGCAAACATTCTTCTCATATCCGTGAAGTGCTAATGCATTATGATTCGCGAAAACGTCCATAAAACTTGGGAAAAACCGTATTGCCCCAAATTTTTTTATTTGGTACAGCTATGGGTCTATACATTGTAGTCCAAAGATAGGTGGACAGTATTCGTTATAGGTTTGTGTATCAGATGGAAAACAGTTTGCGCACTTGCAATGTAAAAATTTAAAGGCTTTTGTATTATTGTTCACAATAAAATTTAATCATCACTGTAATAATTGTATTAGTGAGTATAATTATATGTACAGTGTATGCAATTTTAAAATAAATGTAATCATTTACTGTTCACCTACGTTTGGACAACCCTGTATAATTGCAACTAGCACAAGTTAAAAAAAATTCATTAATGAAAATAATAACATTCTCAATCAGCATATTAGCGATATCTTTAACTTGATAAAACATTTTTTTGATAAACTGATGCTAGGCAAAAGCATCGATAAGACTTTGTTGATCGCTTGATCACTATGGATACCAAAATATTTGTATTCAAAGTCTGTTTAGTAAATTGTACAAAATAATTTTATGCTTATTTCCAACCAACCAATTATAATAAAATTATGTTGCAAACTATGCAAACATAACAGGTGACTTTCCTAAATCTCAGTAATAACAGGATCTTTGCATTTTTAAAAACAACAATTATTTTTATAGAATCAAAATTCTCCATGCTCATACAAAAAAAGTTTTTAAAATCGCAATTACACAATTTTTTACAGCATCAAAATTCTTCAGGTTTACGCAAAATAAATTATCAGATTTCTATGTAATAACATGATTTTTTTTACTGTTAAATCATTTATGAAGAATAGAAATTATGCATCCTTACGTAATGTGCAGTTTAGTATTAACAAGGTTGTTTAGTTTTACGAGTAACATTTATTTAAAACCGACTAGTAATTTTAACTGTTACGAAATTCTCGATTTTAAACTAAAGTAACTTTTGCTAAAAAATTTAACACGGTTTGTTAAATATCAAAATGTTTTGATCTGATTGTCCTAGGTGAAAATAATAAATTGTGTTAAGTAATATTTTCATCATGGATGTCCAAATTTTGAGCCCAGAACAATTTTGGCTTAACAAAAATATTTGCTTGTTAAGTTAATAAAACACCTTAGCTAATATTAGTGAACGATCCCCCAGATGTCACAGACTTTGTTTGGGAATCCTAAAGGACCAGTTGAGCTAGGTAACCTGAATACCTACGCTGAAACAAAATTGTGTCTAATTTTATTTTATTCCGGCTCAATAAGTAGTCTGCTATGAGCCTGAAGCTTTTATGTAGTTGATTTGAAGGAAAGCTTGGATTGGTTCGTTGGAGACTTTTCTTCACAGAAAAACAGAAACCACTGTCTCCAATAAGAACGAATGTATTACAAAATTCACGACCGACGAAAATTCTATTCCACACTTTGCCAAACTGCAAAGCGAAATCAACGCTATAACTTGATTCAATCAACACAAATGATTCTACTTCTGTAGAACACAACCCCAAAACACCGGCGCAAAATAAACTCAACACGCGCCCCGAATTCCACTTTCTCTCAAAGCGACACTTTTTGCTATATGCGTCTCTCTCATTTTCGTCTCTTTCGTTGTCGTCTTTCATCTCTGTCGTCTCGCGTCGCATGCATTCAATCGAGTGAGCGCACATACTGTATATTAAAATATATAGACAAAAGGATGAAATTGGTTGAAACTGTCTGGAAAACGCTTCGGTCACGAACGTTAAAATTAAAACGCATTTTCACAGTAAGTGAGAACATTCCAGAACATACCATTAACTCGGTCATACGATACAGACAAAGCGCATTACGTCTTCACCGTCTGGTGAAAGAAAAAAGAAAGTTGCATTCGAACAATTGCAAGCAGACAATTAAAAACACAGTACGAAAGCGATTATCCCTTGCCCAAGTGATTTCTATGTTATAGCAAAATTTTGAATTATTTTAAGGTGAAGAACAAGCTATATCGCCCCGATTAAAATTATTGGGAATGAAGTGTGCAAAACATTAATTGAAAAAATTTTTTTTCCAAAAACTGGAGAAATTGTCCCAAGGTTGGTGTTTGTGGAACAAAAAGGAACATCAGGGAAGAGAGATTGAATCACCGTATTAACGCCTTGTACATGTTTTTTAGGAACAACATTATAAGGAGTTTTTGTAATTAATGAAACAAAAAATAAAAGGTTTTTTTAACAAAACTTTAAAGTATGTTTAAATTAACTTTTCCTCAACACACTTAGCGTCATCTTGCGGTACACAACTTTGCCGCGACTTACCGGTTGCGGAGCACTGCCTTATTCAGTGCTTTGTTTGAGTGTTTGAGTGTTTATTTAATTATAAGTAAATACATAATTCACTTAATTGCATAAAAAACCTTGGAAATTGACTGTGCAATGAACCAGATGCGTCAGTAAGATATTTTTCAATATTAAGGTTTCGCACTTTAACGTGTCTATGTACTCCTATGTAGGCTAAGGTAACAACTTTTTGACTTTTTTTCATAACTGATTTTCTGTGGCACGAATCAATGAACTTTTGCTTATACCTGCCCGAAATGATGTTTATTCTGTTCAGCTAACAAAAAAAGTCACGCACAAAGCACTTTAAAAATTTGCCATTAGGTCGTACCATATATAAGAGCTAATTGGATAATTTAATGATACTAGTTTATGATATTACAATTACCTTCTTCAAAGATAATAGCGACATTATAAACCAATATCATTAACTTGCGGCAAGCGCACAAGTTTTCTTTAGAATACGGTCCTTTGTTTCGCTAATATTAAAAACATCATTTATAAAAAACTTGCAATGATGGCTGATGTTTGTTCCAGTAGCTACCTTAATTTACAGATTTTGAAAATAGAGAGTTTTTTGTGTTTAATATTAAAAACATAAAATAGTAAATTTCTTGAGGTTTATCTTAAACTTCGAAACGTTCAATTTAATTCAACATGTTTAAAAAAAGTTCATCAACCACAAAAAAGAACAAGAAAACCTGGAGAAAGAACTTGGTCCAGTTTCAAGCACCAATAAAAAGGGGCAATGTGAAAATTTACGAAAAAATCCTGAGTGACCGGAACCGCATGCTCCTGAAAAGTCACGAGATGGGACGTTTCAGATTTTTTCAATCTACCGCCAAGGAACGGAAGGAGAGGGTCAATCGGATTGCTGTGAAGCTGAAAGCATTATGGAGCATGAAATTGAACTTTTTCCATGCATCGGATTAAGCCATTTGTGCCAAACTTAAAAAGCTCTTGCTAAAGTACGACTATTGTAGAAAAAAGCATGACTTTGATTCATTGAATGAACTGTTCGACGTGACCAAGGTGAAAAATGAAAGGCCAATGGCTTTGCAAAGAGGATAAAAATCTATACAAACGGCAAATCTAGAGCAAGGGCCACTCTTCTGAAAGCAGCACAAACTTGTGTGATACCAGTGAACATAGTTCTTGAGAAGACGAGGCTGCGCCATCAACAACCACATAATCCCACCGGTGTCGCAAGGCAGCTTGCTACACGATCAAAGCTATCAACCTATAGAACAGCAAGGCAGTGTCGTCAGCTGTCTGGTGAAGGCATTGAAATACCAAACCCAAGTCAGCAAGGAACCCATAAGACTCTCTTCAAGAAAGCGGCCGAAGTGAAACAGCATTTAGTTAGCATATTTCATCACGAGAGGTGGAGCTTACACTTCGATAGTAAACAAATACAAGGCATTGAACATCAAGTTGTGGTCCTAAAAAATGAAGCAAAGTAAATCAAGTTGACTGTACTTCAATTGAAGGATGGTACAGCTGAAACCATTGCAAAAGGGATTCAGGGTATCTTGGATGAGTTTAACTTGTGGGGATTAGTTTTGATGCTCATTTCCGACACGACAAGCGTCAATACTGGAAAGAAAACTGGAGTGGTCATTCGGCTGCAGCAGATGTTTGAAAAGAATGAGAGCCCCAGACCCAAGTTTATCAGTTACCAGCACCATGTACTTTATCGCATTTTTCGTCTAGTCATGGACGATAAGCTGCACACCTCAACCAAATCCCCGGACATTGATTACTTCTTTGTAAAGGATTTGACAAGCAAGTATGATCATCTGAAGGAAGCTTTCAGCAATAGAAAAGCTAAGATCAAGGAAATACGCAGATACTTGTGTAAACATTTTGCATTTGTTTACAAAATTGTAATAATTTGATTTTTTATGCAAATTTAATATTTTTTTAATTATTTGCTAATAACTTTTACAGGCCGCACAGAAATTTGTCGCAGGCCGTAGTTGGCCACCCCGCGCTGTAGAGGAACAACTTGTTTAAAGATTCAAAAAACCTGTCTGTTGTTTTGTATTGCTGGAATTTTTAGATAAAAGCTTAGTTTAGTGACCTATAAAATATTTTTTAATTTTTTTTTCTTAACACCTAAATTTTTATTTTATACCCTTATAAAAAACTGGCATTTTTTGCAGCAGCATTCAGCATTTTTAGGTAAATTAAAGTCATTTTGATACAACACGCGATTAAAGTCGAGATAATAAGATAAACATATTGATAAACTCGTACACATATATTGGCCTCTTCTTCCATACGACGATTAAAATCGTGTGTTGTGTAACTTTTCAAAGCGGTTTTAAAGTTTTAAAGCAACAAAGTTTATTCAAGTGGGTCCATAAAAAGTTTTTATTTTTTATTTATTTTTATCGCTATATTTATCCTCCTGACTCGCAGGAAAGCGACCGAGGTTTTATACAAAGAGCAAGCAATTACCCCAACTTGCTTCCGGAGATACCTAGATATTGCAGTCCGCTTGAAATTTTTAATAGAGATATGACTTTAATTTAGAACTGCGTGCCAAGACCACAAAGCAGGGGAAAGTGTCGTGAAGTGTCTTTAGTTGAAGATAAAAATTGAAGTTGAAAAATTTCATCACGCGTTTCGTGAAATAATTGTGATAAAAGAAAACGTTTATTCTATTATCATATGGTATGGACAGAGATAACAATATGTATGCGAAGAAATCATTTTTAAGCTAGCCTTGAGAATTTAAAGGAAAGCAGTAACTATTTTTATCCTCTTACTTGAAGATTTACTGTTTGTGATTGTTGAATTTTTAGTCAAAATATACAATGTAATTTTTGCTTATTCATGACCTTGCAAGAGTATTATCATAAAGCTTTATTTGAGGTAAATTTAAATAAAAAATAAAATTATTAAAAACTGTAAGAATGTCAATAAAATCTTTTATACAACAGGTTTCTTGATAGACCTACAAAAATATTCCTGAGATTGATAGAGATGCCGCATCGTCGGATAGAGGAGACTTGGCTGCAAACTTTTGTGTGAAAGCAAGAAACTACGCTCAGTGGCTGTTTTACTTGCGTGCGCTGTATAACGGAACCCTCTTTTGTATAATTTTTTGTTCGCTAGATAGCTGTTTGTATTTCAAAACTTAATAAATAAAAAGTCAATCAAATGTCAAAACGCTCTTGAAATTCACAGAGATGCTGCATCCTTGGGATCAAAAAAGATTTAGTTGCATATTTGCGCTGTGACTGCCGAAGATTAGGGTGTAGGGCCGCAAGTTAAGCACCAAGATTATTTTTTGATTGAAGCATTGTGTCAGCCATAGTTGCAGCATTTTGTTATTCAAATTTTTACTAAAAAATTCTAAAAAGGTTTGATGGAGCCGACCAGGCAAACAATGTTCCATCTGTACTATTTTGACTTGTGTTTACTTTTACTTAAACATTTCACCCATAACCATAAGGCATTGAGTCATTCATTGAAGCATTTTTTTAATTCTTTCTTTAATGATATGAAAAGTAGGCCTAATTGAGTTGATATAAATGACAAGCTGCACTTCTCAAGAAGTAATAATTTTCTTAAAAGCTTTATAAGTGATTTGAGTTTGTTTTGGAATTGCTAAACTTTTTTGATGTAAATACTAGTGATGTCAACCACGCAGCGTACGCTGCAGCGTGCTGCGACGCGCGGCCGCGTAGTGCGGTGTTCCAGCCAACAATGCGGGCCCTGCGAGGGTTTCCCGTACGGGAACCGTACCGATTTGGCCGCGGGCGCTGTAGTGGCCACACATGGGCTAACCGCACGGATTTAATCTGACTTTTAATTTTAAGCAGTAATCAAAAATTAAAACATGCTAATAAGCTAACATTTTTAATTATTTTTGAAAAGGAATTTTTTGCATAAATAGTTTGAACCACATGAAACTCGTGCGGTAAACCCATGCGTGGCCACTGCAGCGCTAGCTGCCAAATCGGTACAGGTACCGTACGGGCAGCCCTTGCAGGGGCCGTATGGGCCCTGCATAGCATTGTTGGCTGGGGTAGCAACCTTTTTTGGAGGATCTTGCCGCGTACCGCCTGCAAATTATGAAACGTTTACATTTAAGTTTTAAACAAATTTTATTTTTCATAATGCTATTGCTTGAGTTGCCGATTTAGTTGCTTCCCCTTCATTAATCAAATCACAGAGAGCAAAGTGTCTGGTGCATAATCAACTGAATAGCCTCTTTCCATAGTACCGGTAATTAAGAATAATGTAAATAGCGCGTAAAGCAGCCAAAAAGAAAAAAGAAATATGAGAGAAGCTGAAATCAATAAAGAGAAAGGTGAATTGCTCTGAAACCTACAGAAAGCAACGAAGTCCAATTGTACAGCAGAGAAAGACTTGCAAAAAATATTATTAAGAGAGAATAAGCAATATGAATTTTAAAGATAAGCTTGAATTACAGTATGTGAAGCTTCAGTTTTTTAATCAACTTGGCATTTGCTCTATTGTATATCTTTTAGCCGATCGTTCAATACCAAAATAAAGTCTTTTTTCTTATCATTTTTTTGGGTTTTGTCCACTGTTTGCCGTTACTAACCTTGCAGCTTTTGGCGATTTCCCAAAATTTCAAAGGTAATCAAGTAAACTCGGCTAATAGTAAACGAAATCCAATTATTGTTACTTAGGTGTGTTACGTAGTAAAAAAGCGCCCAAAACTTTTAAACGCCTTTCTTTTTTTATATAGGAAGTACTAATTTAAGCGAAACAAAAAGCAGATTATAAAATCAGACTAAAACTGTAGAATGAGTTTTAGAAAATCCTTTCAATGTAGAATTGAAGTTGCCAACCATTAATGAGTAATTAGATTTCAATAATTAAGTTTAGCAACTTGTAGATATTTCTTAATTTTTTTTAAAGTTTAACTGAAAAGTACTCTGTAGCAAGTATATTTTTAAATGAGTTTTTCAAAGTCTTTCTAGTGGTTTCTCAATATCTTCATATTTTTAAACGCTACATCTGTGCTACTACATAAATTATGATTTTAGTAGAGCATTGAAAAGTACCATAATATTATTCTCAGCATAGTTATGACAAAGTTTAAAGGCTTAGAGCATTCTTTATGTATTACAAAAAAAGTTAAAAATTGTTAAACTTAGTTCAATTGATTTAACAAAACCCAATTTAAATTTGGAATCACACAAAATGTGTTAATGGAAATAAAGAAATTCTTTTTGTACCATGTTCAAAACCATTAAAATAGTTTAAAATGCATACACCACAGTGTTAGCGTGTTGCATTTGACAAAATATCTTGAAAAAAATGCAAAAGCTAAAGCACCATTGAGTAGATGTTTACAAACTGCAAAAAAGGAGTTTGTTAATCTTATATGACAGTTTAAGACCTATTTTTGTGTAAGAAAGTGAAGAAATAAAGGCCCTTTGGAAAAAAAAGATTTGTATAGATGCATTAAAATTACATCGTTTTCTCTTCATGTTGCAATTGCATATTAAGCTATTATGCAGCATGCTTTAACAAAACATTAGCAAATTTAACTTTGAAAAGTCTATTCAGCTGCAATGGTTAGTTTGGTAGGATTATTTAAAATCAAATAAATTAAATAAAAATTGATCTTAACTGAACTTATTAATGGTTTAATTTACTTGTATCTGATTTTTCTTGATTTCTTTCAGAATGTAATTTTTAATAGTAGTTATCCACGCCTTAAATTGAATGTACTTATGTTACGTAATGCAAATCGCTTTTCCGGAGAAAAATTACATTATTTTCGTGACCTTTCGAAATGCAAAGTCGCAGCTGCTGATAGCGAGGAGATATAATATATTTGACGTCTTTTAACAGATCAATCAACTTACAGACTTTTTAAAATTAGATGTGATGACCTATCTCCGCTCTTGATGACCTAAATGCATCGTTTAATTAAATAGTAGCGATGTGACCTCGCTTGGCAGTGATTTGTGTAAGGGCATAAAATTGATTTCATTGTAACGTTTGTCGTCCGAGCCACGTGGCCCAATTCAAGTTTATTATTGATATAAATAAAGAGAGATCGCTCTCATCAAAACAGTGACTATAATTTTGCTCATAGAAGAGTGACCATAATTTCGCTGAGGGACGGTGACCGTGATTTTGCTGTATGATCAGGTGACCATTGTTTTATGCTCTATTGTGTTAAGTAACTGCGCGTACAGCAGGTAACAAATAAATTCAATCTTTTCTTTTGTATTTGAGTTACAACTATATTTTTCTGGATCGGGTGTCAAAGAGTTACGCATATTTAAATAAGGCTAGTTGGTAACTTGGAGGGTTTTTGCTGACCTTATTTAAACAAGTTCAGCACTTCGAGGACGGATAAAAGCTATTAAATTCCCTTAAATTGTCGGACACACCAGCATCTTTCAACAAAGAGTAAATTTTAAAAATCGCGAGTCTTTCCTTCATTAACAAAAATTGAATTTAGTCTTAATAATTTCTCTTCGTACCAACTTATTAAATACAATTTAATAAAGGTTATTTGTGAGGATTTAATATACTGTTGTAGCTGTAAAAAATAGCGTAGCATGACAACAATTATTGCTTTGACCATGAAAGCTTATCAAGGGTTTCGGTAAGATTTTATGGTTAAAAAAATTAAGTTATTTATGCAACAAGCTCGAGTGGTTACTTTTTCAAATTCCAAGCAAAAAACATTTAAAAAAATAAACTTGATAGTGAGCAAGATTTGTGTTTGCCAAAAAAGAGATAATATATTTTCTTTACTTATCTTTTTAACTTACAGAAAAACATTGAAGAGCATAATACTAAGAGCAACTATCTTGCAATTATCTTTATTAGCTTTTGAAGATGCAAAGATATTGTTTCATTTGTTTCAAAGATATTGTTAATTTATATGCAAAGATAAGTGTCTTCCATTGATATGACAAGATTATGCCAGTAGCTATTATATTGCTGAATCTGAAATATAAAGGGCTTACTTTGATGACTACAACAGTGAGTATTGCTTGAACAAACACCTTTTTAAGAGGAGAAAAAGATGTCTAAAATTTTTCTATTTAAATATATGATTTGTGGTGTAGCACGGTGCGGTGTAAATTTTTGACAACAATGCAGCGCGGTGCGGCGTTATCAATAAAAAATACTTGCGGGCTGCAGACACAAAATTTTGTATCCACGACATCACTAGTAAATACATTGTAGCGGAAAAACTACGCAAGACATTGCAGAATAGCCTACCTTTATTAGACAATTTAGTATTTTTTTCAAATGTGCCTCCCGACCAATCATTTATACTGTAGTAGTAGTAGTAGTAGTTGTAGTAGTAGTAGCTTGTTTTTATTCGCATCCAAAAGAAACAATTGACAATAATTGAAGGCAAAATAGAGCAAAGGTTGCAAATAGGGAGACGGCGACTAAACTATATACGTTATAACATGCACAAAAAATTGTGCATATTCACCGCACCTGTGTCTTAATATTGAAAATTTAAAAGTACATTTACAAAGAAAAAAGAAAAAAAAGAAAAAAAGTATAAAAAGTTACAATACACTTCTACACGTCACAAGTCAAGAGTGCATTGCTTAATCACGGGTGGGAGTGCAAGCACTGGTGACCCCGTAGGGTTGGGCAGGCAAAAAAACCCACCAAAAGAAATCCTGCCGTGGGCCAAAGACCATTTCAGTAACTGGTGACCTGGGTATAACTCTAAATCGGTAGGATGTATCAATACACGAGAAAATTATCACTTATTAAAATTCTGATTAAATAGAATCAAAAAATCAAAGCATAGTTTAATTGGTTTTGAGGTTGCTTGCTACTCTTCTTATGCTTGGTTTTAGAATTAGATTTGGATGTACTTTCAAATCTGCAACAACAAAGAAAACCAGCATAAACTACAGAACACTAATTTATATAACTTAAGAACAACAGCAAAAAGTATAGCAGATCTATGTAGGCCACCTACTAAGAGTGTAAGATATGACGTTTCAGCTTGTTTCGAAATTTTTTGTCAGTTTTTAATTCTTTAATTTTTAATACAATTTTATTCCAGAAAAATGGTTCTCTGTATTTAGATGTTTGTGAAAACCGCCAACGCGTTATCAACAAAACAAAATTTGAAAAATTTAGGAAAAGTTGAAATTTTAATGTTTTCAACATTCACTTCAACAAAGGTAAAAACGATTAAAATCGAAAGCGTTTAAATTAACCGGTCTGATAATTCTAGTTTGTCAAATAATTTTAGTTTTTGGACTTCACAAATATGCAATTACTCGGTATCAATAAACAATTATACTCGGTATCAATAAACAATTATTAAACAATTATTTAATCTCCTCAGAATACACTTAAACGTAAGCAACAATTTGTTTATTTATTCCCACCAGACACGACAATACAGGACATTGAACTCAAATAAAACACGTTTAACCATATTTGAACGAAATGTATTCGGTACCACATCTGATTTTTGTTCAGCATTTTCCAGTGCCGTCAATAAAATAATTACCGGTAGATGAGTATGGATTGTTAACTTTTTCAAATTTCTTGCTATATTGCCTTTGCAAGAATGGGAGAGTTTAAAATAAAAATTAACTTGAGTTTAAGTTGCAACTGAAAGCTTAGTACGGGTACAAACGATGTAGTTGAATCTACAAGTGTTGGACAAAATAATGGAAATACGTTGAAAATTTAACAAAATTTTAATATAGTGTGGAACAACCTTTGGCAGCTCTTATAGCCTCAATCCTACGAGGTATTGACTCATACAAAATTTGAATATTTTTCAAAGGCATTTTAACTTTTTTTTAGCTAAAGCAGTTTTCAGTTCATCCAAGAACGATGGAGGAGAGTATCGACTCCTTACTTGTTTGTCTAAAATGGACCATAAATGTTCAATAATATTGAGGTCTGGGTACTATGGTGATCAGGTAAGAGGTTTTACTTCACTAAATGTTCCTCGTACCATTTAGTTACAATTTAGCTGTGTGATTGGGTGCATCATTGTTTAAATCAGATTGCGTTTTCCTCAGAAGAAAACCCTATTAAATATCTTGGCTATTCGCCATAAAGGAAAATTATTGGGTCAGTAGATTTCCAAGGTGTAGCTCTGTTTTGTAATGCAAATCGCTTTTCCCGTCAAAAAATTGAATTACCTCGTACCATATGACCTTTCTCAACGCGAAATTTACTGCTGCCAATAGCGAGGAGATTTAATATATAGACTGTTTAAATTAGATATGATGACCTATTTCCGCACTTAATTATCGTTAATGCATCGTTCTAATTAAATGGTAGCTATGTGACCTCACTTTGGGCAGTGATCTGTGTAAGTGCATGGAATTGATTTCATTATGAAGTTTGTCGTTTGAGCCACGTGGCTCAATTCAAGTTTATTATAAACAGAGAGATATCGCTCTCATCAAAACAGTGACCATAATTTTGCTGATGGAACGGTGATCGTGATTTTGCTGAATAGTCAGGTGACCATTGTTTTTTATTGAATAAGTTTTAATGCTTTGCTAAAGAAGTTTGCTGTATTTTGCTAAGTTGCTGCGCTTGTAAAACCGCAGGTAAAAAATAAATTTAATCCTCTACTTTGTATAAGTTACAACTATATTTTTTCTTGATCGGGCGTCAGAGTTACGCATATTTAATTATAAGGGTAGTTTGTAACTTGGGTGGATTTCGCTGACCTAATCCAAAACGTTCAGCACCATGAGGACGGATAAACCAATTGAATTCCGTTAAATTATCGGACATACCAGGATCTTTTTAACGAAAAGTGAATTTAGGAATCTTTATTGCTAAAAAATAGAATTTCATCTTACACCAAAAATCGCTAGTCTCTTTCTAACAAAAAATTGAATTTTTAATTTCTCTTTGAACCAAGTTCCACAGATCATCAAAGACTATCCTCCATAAGCAAAAGTAAAAAATATTAAAATATACAACTCTTTGACAGTTTTATATATGTTTTAAAAGTTTGATGCGACGGCACTAATTGTTCCCGTTATTTTGTCCGACCCCTGTATTGCTTTAAGAACGAGACCGAATATTTTTTTTTGACCAAGATCGCAAATTTTTTGTAAAGATAATTTTAAAAGCAATAATTTTTTTCTTTTAAAAATACACAATTTTTTTGTTAATTGTTTTTAGTTTTTATAATTTTTTTGTGTGATTTTTTTAATAAGGATTAAGAGTAAATATAATTAGGCGTACCATATTTTTGAAGGGGAAAACCCGGACGCTTATTAATAAAAAAATTTAACGCAAAAAAGTAGTATTTTTTAGAAAAAAAACAAGATTTTTATTTTGAATTATTTTCAGATTTTATATTATTTTTTTTAAATAAACTGTTTTCAAAACAAAAAAGAAAAAAACTCTTTATTTTGAATAAGTGTACAATTTTTTAATTTTTGTCCCCAAACTGAAGTGTTTTCTGAAAAAAGGATCTTTACCTTGAAACTGTCTCAGATTTTATGATTTTTAAAAACAAAAAAAGGAGGGACTGCGCATGGAATCTATTTTTAATTTCTGGCGGGACAAAACCCTAAAAATTGGGACTATCGTGCCAAATCGGGATAAATCTAGACCTAAAGATAATAAATCAATTAAATGAAATACATTACTTAGGAGCACTTTATTCTGCTTGGCAGTTTTGGCAAGCAGCTTTAAATTTTAGTCATAACTTTAAATATTTATGTATAACCAAAAAAAAGAGAAATTTAACGTGAAAAGTAATATCTTGAAATATGCTGGTCGGAAAAATCTCTTCACGGTTATCTTAAGTCAGCTGCTTTTCAAACCCTGGGTTGCCATTAAAATTGATTGGGTTGCCCACGGCTGTAGTTGTGGAAAAATTAAATCAGTAGTTTTTGGGGACGAAAATTAAAAACTACGATATAGACTCAAAGAGAAGACGTTTTTTTTTAAATCACCTTGTTTTTTGGACGAAACTAGAGATTTTGGACATTGATTGAAAGTGATAATTTTTTTTGGGAGATTTTGGATGCTGATTAAAAGAGATAAACTTTTTTTAGCATTCTTAAAAGCGATTGCTTTTGCGGCCCGCAAGATGGCGTTTAAAGCTATTTGACGTTTCTCCGCAGTTACACGACCACCGGCAGGACAGCTCCCGAATACAAAAATAACCAAAATCGAAGCAACCATGCTTCTACAAGTTTAAATTTGTCTAAAGACAAATAACGCGCGAACAACTGAAAAGTTTTTCAAACTGCTTAAAAACTGAACCAATTAGGGTTTGCTACGAACCACTAAACAAACTGGGTTCAATTTTTACTGAATAAATTCGTAAAACAAACCAGGATTAGGAAGAAAATTTCGTGGGCGGCTGATTATCTAGCGCAAATAAGTGTCGGTAGAGGTTAATAAGTGATCCTCATAATTATTTAAAGAAGCTTTCTTTTCCAGACGAAATGAGTTCCTCTTATGTATCGCGATAACGCTGAAGATGCCCCCACACGATATGTATCGCTTTTTTGCTAACATCCACTGATCAACTAATCTAATACCAAATATGGTATTTTGTTATTAGTAAAGTGCTGAAACAAGCTTCTCTGATTATGCCAATGCTCACGTTATCCCTAGGTGCGACAAATAGCCTCTGGCGGTTTCTAGAAGTTCAGAATAATTAAAAGATTGAGATGTAAAATATGAGCTAAAAGAATCCCGTTTGCTTACTTTCTAGACTTTTTCTGCTTCACTGGGCTAAAGAGTTTTAGTGATGACTTTTCGCAATTGTCTACGACGTCAACACTTGGTGGCAGCTCCGCAGCGACATCTAATGTTTCCTTGCAAAACAATTTGATAACAAAACATTTTTGAAAGTCAATTGTAGTGAAACAGAATGCATGTGTCTGTGTGTATGAATAAAAAAAGAATATACATATTTTTTTTATTCATTATTTAGGTTATTATTCATTATTTATTTTTATTTTTATTCATTATTCATTATTTACTTTATTAACCTGATTATTTAGGTTATAAACAGGTTAAATAAAGCCACATAATCAGGTTAATATATTTATCAGGTTAAATAAAGCCACATTACAAAAGTGTAGGAATACATCGAACTGTCTCGAAAGAGTAAAATACAGCTGTCCGTGGAAATGCAGAGTGAACAAAGAGACTAAGAAGATGGAAAAGAATTTTAAGTAACGTGATTTACGGAAGAGTAATGGAAGCAGCTATGTTGCATGAATTGGAGATAATGTTGTGGAGGCAAGTGTGTCCGCGGAGGAGTTTAAAGGCTGATATTCTGAAGTGACTAGAATAGATGAATTAACGAATAAGGATATTAGCTGAATTCGATAAGTTAAATTATTAGGAAACAAAAAGTTTGTACAACAAGGGACCGTAAAAATTAATGTCTAATTAAGTATTTTTACATAATCTACCGAATCATAGGCGAAGAGAGAAATCGGTTTATGGTTGTAAAAAGATAAAAAGATGTGCAAATACAGTAGTTGGTTTAAAAATAGAAGTAGTAAAGAACTTGGGTAGATGATAATTTTTACTTGCTGCAGCAACCTTTGAAAGGGAAGCAATAAGTCTCATATGAAGAAAACAGTGGTGGCCGGAAACGGGTCAAGAAAAGTTTAGGCCATTCACATATAAATCGCTCACACTTATTTTATCAAAAAATTAAAAATTTTTATTGCATGATACTGAAATCCTCTTACATGATTCTTTTTGTCACTTTCTATTTCTTCTTTTTCGGACTCCAAGTTCTCCTCCCCACTGCAACTCAAAGAATCATAAACGCTTGGTCGCGCTGTTAAGGTTGGCGTGTCACCCAGCAAGGGGAAATGTCAATCTGAACAAGTTAAACTTAGAAAAATTTTAAGTTTGAGAATCGGCCGCTAAGTGCGACAGTGATCGGCCAGATCATTAAACAGGTTCAAGTTTATTTAATATGATTGTTCGTACACTTCAATGCCATGAAACTGATGCTCATATGTTAAGCTCAGAGCAGATGTGAAGTAATTTTAAACAAAGTCATTTTCCTGCACATGCTTCACGCACCTTCAATAAAATGCAGTCTTTACATGGTAAAATTAGCCTTCAAATGATCTCATATAATGTAGGGTTTAAATTTAACTTAATGTTTTATTCAATTAACCCAGCCAGCGGTGGTATATTTCTGTGTCTCTTGATGCCGGCCCTAATTCCGGATAAATGGGGAGGGTTGTGGCAGGAAGGATATCCGGCGTAAAACTTTTTTGCCATATTTATACAAATGCGTAATCATTGTCAATCCATACCAGATCGGTCGCGGCCCGGGTTACCAACGACCGCCTCAGGTGTCGCACAGCAGGGCACCTGTAAAAATTATGCTACTGCTGAACAATGTAAAGATAAGAGCAGAAATTGAGGAGGAAGGCGAGTAAAGAAGCAGCGAGAAGCATGGAAAGGAAGATGCTCACTCATTAGGGTGGGTACTTTAAATATTGGAACGATGACTGGAAGGGGAAGAGAGCTGGCAGATATGATGGAACGAAGAAATGTAGATATATTGTGCCCACAAGAAACTAAGTGGAAAGAAAATAAAGCAAGGAACATTGGAGGTGGATGTAAAATATTTTACAACGGAGCTGATGGAAGAAAAAATGGAATAGGGATAGTGCTGAGGGAGGAGCTGGCTGAAAGTTCTGGAGGTGAAGAGGGTGTTGGACAGACTGATGGCCATGAAGCTGGAGGTAAATGGGTCAATCCTAAATATAGTAAGCGCATATGCTCCACAGGTTAAGAACAGATGGAGGCGAAAAATGATTTTTGGGAAGACCTGGATGGATTGATTGAAAGTTTATCAAAAGAAGAGAGGATAGTTCTTGGTGCAGATCTTAATGGACATGTGGGCGAAGGAAACATAGGGAATGAGAAAATAATGGGGAGGTATGGTGCTGGAACAAGAAATAAGGAAGGATCAATGGTTGTGGATTTTTTGAAAAGGATGGATTTGGCGATTGTCAATACTTATTTCAAGAAGAAAGATGAACACAGGGTGACATATAAGAGTGGAGGAAAAAGTACCCAAGTAGATTATGTGATGTGCAGAAGGAGAAATCTGAAGGAAATGTGCGATTGTAAGGTAATATTGAATGAGTGTGTCGCAAAACAGCACCGTATGGTGGTATGCAAAATGGTTCTTATGGTGAAAAAGAAAAAAGCAGAGAAAGTAAAGCCAAAGATACGATGGTGGAAACTGAAAGAGACAAGCTGTCAAGAAGCGTTTAGACAAGAGGTGACTAGGATTTTGGGAGGCAAGGATGGGATACCTGATGAGTGGGACAAAACGGCAGAAATGCTAAAACACCTGAAACTGTACTGGGAGTGTCATTTGGGAAACGAAAAGGAGACAGGGAGACATGGTGGTGGAATGAGGAAGTTCAAAAGAGCATAAACAAAAAGAAAGAGGCTAAGAAAGCATGGGACAAAATAAGAAATGAAAATACTAAAAAGGTATACGAAGAAAAGAAGAATAAGGCAAAGAAGGCAGTTGCAATGGAAAAGGGACGTGTGTATGATGATTTGTATGCTAGATTGGAAACAAAAGAAGGTGAAAAGGAGTTGTACAGATTGGCTAGGCAGAGAAACAGAGCAGGGAAAGATGTACAGCACATGAGGGTTATAAAGGATGAAAACGGTAATGTTATGGTAAATTCAGAGGCAGTATTAAAGAGATGAAAGGAGTACTTTGAAAAACTGATGAACGAGGAAAATAATAGAGAACCTAGCACAGAGGAACCAGAAGTGGTTAATGAAGAGGTAAATTGTTTCAGTAGAGAAGAAGTAAAGAACGCAGTAAGAAGGTTGAAAAAAGGTAAACCGGTTGGGTCAGATGAGTTACCAGTAGAAGTTTGGAAGTGCATGGGGGAGATGGGGATAAAGTTTTTGACCAGAGTGTTTCACAGACTATTAATGGGTGAACGGATGCCAGAAGAATGGAGAAGGAGTGTGCTTATCCCAATCTATAAACACAAAGGGGACGCACAGTGCTGTGGAAACTACAGAGGAATAAAGCTAATGAATCATACAATGAAAATATGGGAAAGAATTATTGAAACCAGGTTAAGGGATAGAGCGGAGATCAGCAAACAGCAATATAGATTTATGCCAGGAAAGGGAACCACCGATGCCATGTTTGCCTTAAGAATGTTGATGAAAAAATACAGGGAAGGTCAAAGAGAGCTACATTGTGTATTCGTGGACCTAAAGAAAGCTTACGACAGGGTTGCACGGGAAGAGCTGTGGTACTGCATGAGAAAATCCGGAATAGTGAAAATTATGTGCAACTAGTACAGAATATGTATGAGGGAAGCGAAACAGTGGTGAGGTGTGCAGTAGGTACTACAGAAAGTTTCAAGGTCAAGGTTGGACTGCACCAGGGATCAGCGTTAAGTCCATTCCTTTTTTCAGTAATAATGGACAGGCTAACGGATGAAGTAAGGAGAAAGCCACCATGGACGATGCTTTTTGCTGATAACATTGTGATTTGAGAAGAGACCAGGGAAGAAGTGGAGCAGAGATTAGAATCCTGGAAGTATGCATTGGAAAGAAGAGGATGAAAGTAAGTAGGTCGAAGACCGAATATCTTTGCATAAATGGACGAAATGACGACGAAACAGTAAAGATGGAAGATACAAAAGTGCCAAGAGTAAAGGAATTTAAGTATTTGGGATCAACGGTGCAAGAAAGTAGTGGTTGTGAGAGGGAGGTAAAGAAGAGAGTACAGGCAGGATGGAACGGATGGAGAAGAGTATCAGGAGTAATCTGCGACAAGAGGTTACCAGCTAAAGTAAAAGGAAAAGTATACAGTTCAGTGGTGATACCAGCAATGGTGTATGGACTTGAGACAGTAGCAGTCACAAAGAAACAAGTGGAAGAGATGGAAGTCGCAGAGATAAAAATTCTGAGGTTTGCTATGGGAGTGACGAAAAAAGACAAGATTAGAAACGAGCACATCAGGAGTACTGTTAAGGTATAACGGTTAGGAATGAAGATGAGGGAGGGCAGGCTGAGGTGGTATGGACATGTCATGAGGAGAGACCAAGAGTATGTAGGAAGAAAGATGATGGAAATGGAGTTACCAGGAAAGAGGAAAAGAGGGAGACCAAAGAGAAGATTTTTAGATGCGGTAAAAGAAGATGTGGAGGAAGTTGATGGAAAGGAGACGAACATTGAAAACAGAAAGATGTGACCGAAAAATTTTACGAATAGTCCGTTTAATCATTTCAAAAACCATAAATTTCTATTTTTTAAATAGCAATCTAAGATTACTTTATAATTAAACAAGCATCTCGATCGTGTTGAAAAGAGCTTTGCTCAAGTGTGATTGCATTATAAAACAAACCGTTTTAAAAACCCTTTCAACTAGAGCCGAAAGCTCAATATTGAAAACGATAACAATGTTGAAAATAACAATCAAAAAAACTTTAAGAAAAAATCATCAAAAATTTTTTTTAAAATCAAAAATTCTGAAGGCACGCTAATTACGAAAATGGTTGAAACTTGGATGACCGGTAAATTCCACCCGGGTATATTTTACCGCGGAAATTTATTAGGTTTAGAGGGTTAGGAATTAGATTAGAGTTAGAGTGAGGTGTTAGGGTTACAGTTAGAATTAGGGGTTAGGGTTAGTAGAGTTAGGGAAATAAATGTGCTTGTCAACTACTCTATTCTGTCTTGCAAACTTATAGCTTGATAAATCAACAACAATCAACAAATAAAATGAACAATCAACATGGTGTGATATTGTAGTGGAATATACCGCGATAAAATATAAACTACAGCGGTGGAATTTGCTGCGGTGAACTGTTTCGTGGTGGAATTTACCGCAATAGAATACACCTAGAATCAAAACTTCATTCAAATATTTAATTAACTTGGTTATCTGTGTTGGTGTGTTGTATTTGTTGGCTATGTTTGATTTACATAGAATAGAATTAGTCTAATAAATCACCTAAAAAAAATTAGAAATAAGGACAAATTATACAAACCAGTAAAAGCTGCGTAACAACTCGTTGACTTTTCTTTTTGTATAACCCCCGTTTATTTTATGTCCGTCTTTGTGTAGGTTAATCAAAGTAGTTTTTAGTTATTTTATTCTTTTCTACTTCGACTTATTAGCAATTTGGTAATTTATTTTAAGCACTTAGATTCATACCATGGCGTTTGCAAAAATTTCGTATGGGGGCGTTTGAGAGCCGAAACACGATCATTATAATTCGTGCTGTTTTTTACAAAAGGAAGGCCTGAAGTAACAAAAAAAAGGAGCCAATTTCAAATATTCACTTAAAAAACAATTAAAATTATTTATTGATTCTTGATATTATTAGGTATCTTTATTTTTTTCCTCCTGACTCCCTGACTCACAGGAAATTTTCGGTGACTCACATAAATAAGATGATAAATGGGAAGGTATTTGGCCCAAAACTCCTAAAGATCCAACACTTTAAATTTGTCCTTGGCTGTTGAGTTAAATTTTAACTCGAGAAAATGTTCTTCTTTATCATCAAAAATATGGCCTATTTCGCACTGTAATATGTTTCTTGCTTCTCTTCTGTAGGAGAATTTTATTTGATTAAATTTTTTTTAAATCAGATAAATGAGTTTTTATTTGTGCTTTAATTGGGACTCACAGTTACCGTTTATGAGAGCAAAATCCAATTAAAAAAGCTTGCTGGATTCCGTTGTTCAATTTGATTCTTGCTGAAGTTAAGTTTCCTGTCATTTTGATGATCAAAACTAATAAAAAATGTGTTGTAAAACATGTCAACAATGGCACCCCCTTGAAAATTTACGCACGTCCCCAGGGGGGGCATGCCTCCCCGGTTAAGAACCACTAACCTAAACCATTTATTGACTATGTTAACTCAAAAATTTTACGAGGCAATAAAAGGCTTTCAATTTCATTTCGCAAGGGTATAGTGAAGAAAGCAGTAAATCATCATAACCACATCAATTAACAAAAATATCAAAAAATGTCCGGTTTCGAGACCAATTTAAAAAGTACGAGACCGAGACCAGGTCATTACGAGAACAAGACCGAGACCGCCCGCAAAAGACCGAGACCGAGACCCTGAAAATTGGTCTCGAGACCTTCATCATTGCAACTAACATCACGGGCAGTTTCGAATCATCTCATTTTATTCTGAGAAGGTTTTAGATTGAAATAAAATGCAAGGAAAAAAGGCGTTTGCAAATGTAAACAAATTTGAACGATCTATTATAAAATTTTCTGTTAAAAAATTGGCCGTAATTGATTTTGATAATAGAAAAAAAAATGTTGAAGTTAATGTTACTGGTCAGCTCTATTTTAATGGAGTTTTTAGTAAACTTTACAGCTTGGGGAGTAATGCAAAATTATTTAAGTTTTGAATACTTGTGTGGTGTATCTAAAAGACTATATGAACTAGAAAACTAACTTTTCTGACTATGATTATCTCATCCTTTCTAAATGTAAAAAAATTAATTTAGTTTTAAAGCACATTTTATTTTACACAATTTTAACTATGCTAAGGACATTTAACTCTTACAGAGTTTGAGTGTAATCTGTCAATTGTTACACTAAATACAAATAATTTCATCTTATTTATTTTGACTGTCAATTATTCAAATTCAACGCGATTACTTTTACATCCGCTACTTTCATTAATATCACGATGCATTTTTAAGTGACAGAAACCAAATAACTGCTGAAAGTGCTAAAAGATTACTTTTTTGAATTCCAAAGATTTTTAAGTATTTTTCGCGTTGTTGCACGAAAAACTTACGAAAGTCGATGTCGCATGAAAAAATCAATGACGGATTAATAAATTTTAAAAAAATAAAGAAGTTTTACAAATTTTTGTATAATCATTATATTGGTATTTTATTTTATTTTTTGTCCATTTATGCTATCTTTTTAGTTAAAATTGGCTTAAAGAAGCGAAGAATTTTACGAAAGCTTTTAACTGAAAATAATTAGAAGAACGCCAGAATAGAGGGAAAGAACAAGAGAATGAAAGAGGAAACCGAACTGAGTTATAAATAAGAGTAAAGAAAACAAGAAAGAGACTGACAAATCTCATTGGTAACAAAAACTTTGCCAACAAAATTAAAATGATAAAAAAAGGTTTGAAAGATTTATGTGGCAACAGTAATAGAAGACTCACTGAGGAGAGATCGCGCTTCATTTTAACGACTGCTGTTTCCGCGTCGTGACCGGGCATTCCGACATTGGGAGGTTTGATAAATGTTTTTGGCTCAGTACTCTGTCCAAGTGCTTCATGCTTCACAGAAGAGTCTTCATAAACTTGATAGTCTACAAACAAGAATTGAATCAATTTAAAACTGCATAAGATCAAAAAATAAAAATGTATCATGCAAAAGCTGCGGTTCTTTTTGAAAGTGAATGAGTGCTGGTTAAGTATGCGGTCTACCATCCATCAAATCTGGTCAGGGTCAGGGTTAGGCTTATGGTTAGGGTTAGGTTGGGGTTAGAAATAATAGACCGCATACTGACCCAGGGCCAGAGAATGGTTGATTTCAGACGTTGACATTGGGTTTAACATTAGCAATTATTCATCAAAATTTGACAAAAAATTCATAAAACATTTTATCGTCAAAATACGAGTCCAAAATCTTAAATTATTTTTGTTCCAAGTACAAAATTACTCTAAATATAATTAAGATTAACCACCAAAAGCTGTGGTTAGCCTACACTAAAAAAATTGTCTTGTTTAAACTTTTATTGCATTGTAAAGTTTTCTATTTCTTAATAATATACAACAGTGCCAGGTCACAAGCGCACAAGTACTTTTTGGAGTATGGAAAAGCAGATAGTACGGGAGAAACGAATGTTGCAGGAAGAGTGCTAAAACAAATAAACTCTTAGTAAATCGTTTTCCAGCAACAGTGTACTATTCTGTACATTGCATCAGCATTGTCAGTAAGTGTAGGGTAAAAGCTCAAACATTCAAGCACAAACCTGAAATTTCATACTTTCAAACATGATTTTCTGCTGAAAAAAATTATGCTCGGCACGCTAATTATTGTTCCTACTAAGATCACTTACCTCACTGACATGACCATTTTTCTTCGTTACCGACGACTCTGTATAATTTTTGTTTTTTTCGCGATAATCAAGGTACATAAACATCAAAATGCTCAGTTTAATTCAATGCTTTTTTTAAAAAATGCAGTTTTGTTTTGATTTTAAAACATCTTTATGAATTCTAAAAACCATTTCTTCCCTTCTGTAGGAAATCAAAGTTTTACAAATAAGTTTCTACTTTCTAATTCCTGGATTAAAGCTCATTTCCACTACGAGCGTAGAATGGATTATTCTTTGTTTGTTTTATTGATTTTTTTTGCTTCGTTTAGCGCTCACTTAGATTTTAAGCGCAGAAAGATCAATAAAAGAAATAAAAAATGCTCCATTCCACGCTTGTAGTGGAAACGAGCCTTTACTGAAAAAAAAAAACGTTGATAAAATAAGCGTGAGAAGGACTAAGTTTGAAAATAAAAAGTGTTTCTACTAAGATTAAAATTCTTTTCTAAAACGACTGTTTTTAAAATTTTAGCCTTCACAGTTAAAAATAGGTCTTATTTGATTGAAAAAATTTGCTGAAATGAGTTGAACCAAATTGGTACTGCAAATGGCTGAAAAAATAAATAAATAAGCGAACTATTGTCAAAAAAGTAGCTTTTAAACTTTTTTGTAAAAAAAAACGGTGAAGCCGAATTTGATGGGGATTCCCACCTAGAGCTTTTTTTCATAATCTTAAATCATGGTTTTTCAACCGGTGGGCCAAGCAAGTTTTTGAGGCGGGCCACAGGGAGATAAGGTGAATAATGTGTTGAAATAATATATTCATTGTGGTAAAAGTAATTTTGTTTACATCAAGGGTTTTCAATCAGTTTCATCATCCTGAGACTAAAATTCCTGAATCAAATTTAAATAAAGACCAAAAAAGGTCTTCACTTAAATTTTTGAAGTATTCCGGGAGTTGGAGACCAAACAATAAATAAATAAAAAGTTTTCGTGTAACGCAGTGGGCCGAAACAATTCCGTTTCAAGTATTTTGGTCCACAGTAGTAAAAAGGTTAAAAGAGATTTGACAAAGAAATGTCTTCTTACGAATCTTGTTTATTCGTACTTCTATTTCCCCTCCTCCCAATTAATCAGAAACCAGTTTAAACTCACTGGTTTAATTAAATCTCTAGATTCGAAACACAATTGGTTTTAATTTATAAAGACTCGTGAATTGGGAAATCACCTGGATCACAAAAATCCTCCAAAGATTCCTTATCCAACTGAGATGAGGCAACTCGCCGGACAAGATATAGATGGCTTTTCCACCCCACCAAGAGATCAGCTTTGTTGTTGAGAAAAAGTGCGGAAGAAAGAAAATTGTCCAAAGTGATCTCACTTAGCAGCGTCTTGTCCATATTCCAGATCTTTATTACCCCGTCTTGACTAATCACAACAAAATTTATTTTCCTCATAACACAATTCTTTCGTTTGACATTTTTTGAACAAAATTAAAAAAAAGCTTAAAACAAGGACTGCGCAAATTTTATTGAGCGCCTAATAGATTTACAACTAATTTGACAAAAAAAAACAAGTTGTCCGTACAATTTCAGGATACTTCGCCTTGCCGTTGAATCCCCTTTGTAAAAAGGTTATTGTTTCAATAAAGCACCTTCCAACCTACCAACTGCACGACGCGAACACGCGCTGTTTGCTGCACGCTCCAATGTTGGCGATAGCATGTTGGTGACGTAGAGCAAAGGAGATGCATCTGCGGTTCTCGATTGTCCTTCCGCGTTGAAACAGCAAATCTGTGACTCCGACATCTTTTCTGCAGATATTCATTCACAACGTTTTGATTATGCGCAACAACCAAACAACAATACAATGGAACGATTTCGCTTCTGTGTGTCGATTTTCTTTGTTAGTTATTGCCACTGAATCCGACTTGCTTTCCGTCGAGTTTTTTGCCCAATTTGAAATAAGAAAATGGCATCCAAATGTCCAAAAATGGCGTCCAAAACTCAACTGCATCCGCATTTGTTTCAATCATATGTAGTACAACACATTATCAACATTCAACATGTTGTGCCCACAATACAAATTCACTTCATCCCGTCATTCGTGGTGATTTACTTTCTGACTTTATTCTACGCGTCAACCGACTAGTTTCATCGGATGAGAGACTGTGATCAAGACGCCATTTTCTCCCGGCCGCTGGGAAGTAAATTTTTAAACTTGGCATCCACGCTGTTCGGCGTGCAATATTTTAAATGGAGCATGGGCTATTGTGATTGCGTGCACCAGATTGGCGGAGGCTTTTGAACTTAACCGAACCGCTTGATAAATGTATCGCGTATTTGATTGACAAACAATCAAACACATCTGCTCACCATTATCTTCTTCCGGATTGATGAAGTCAACAATTCCGTTGACGTAGCTACAAATAAACGTATTTTCAAGAAACGAAAACGCGGTGACGACACCATTTAATTCGATGTTGATGGTGCACTCCATATCTGGCAGATTGAAAATCTAAGTAATGAGAAAAAGTTATTTTTTGCTGTTCTTGAGAAAAAGTTATTTCTTACAAGTTTAGCCAGGGACATCAAAACCCTAAATGTAACAAAAGCTTTAAAAACATTTTGCTACAACTTTTTTTTTAATGAAAAACTAAGGACAAACCTTGCAATTCTCGGTTTTGTTGGTGGGGTTTTATCGAAGAAATCTTCGCTAAAACTTTCGGTCTTTTTCGAACTATTGTTACTTTATATTGCAGACTTAGTTATTTTTACAGCATTTTTTGAAGAATATAATGTAAAACTGATTGTTCAGTTGAAAATATAAAAAATTTTTACTGATTGTTGTCTACATCTGTTGGTTTGGTAATCCCCGGTACGCTGTAGTTTCATCAAGTTCTTTTAAGACGTGCCGCATTTTAAAAAGGTATAAATCTCAGCATAGTTAAAACAGCTTCATGTGTTTTAAACCCACGAAAGTTATTGCATAGCGAACTCATATACTTTTGCGAAAAGTGACCCGCAGGCGTAAAAAGCCCAAAAAAACTTGATTAAACAATTATTAACTCAAACCACACGCCTAAGCAATAAACTTGGGTATAGCTTATTATATTTATATATTACAAGCTTAATTGCTTCCAAATTCTGAAACAGGGTCGCCAGATCAAGTTTTTAAAAAAGGCCAAACAGACTGTCAAAAGAAGCCAAACATAACAAAATAAAGTCTAATTGTTTTTTCTCTATTTTCTTACCAAATTTAAAGTTACAGCTAAAAGAAACGTCTTCACTTTCAATCAGCGTCCAAAATCTCTATTTTCTTTTCAAATTTAAAGTGATATCAATTGAGGGATCAGTAAGCAACAAAAATTCAACATTTTTGCTCACAAACTTTAAATATCAAAAAATATACTAATTGACAAGAATAAAATTTTGATTTATAAAAAAGGCCAAACGTTAAATTTGAAAGCTAAAGACCTTAAAAAAGGGCAAATATGGCAACACTGTTCTGGAATGTCATTCATTTTTCGAAGCTATGTATAACAAATTAGACAAATTAAATTATGACATCATAATTATGAACGGAATAGAAATGACAGATACGGATTTTTTTCATGAAGCGCTTTTTAGCTTTTATAAAGTTAAGAGCTCTGTTTTTGAAGTTAATCATTTTAAATCATATTGAATTTGTATTTTGCATTAGTTTGTCAATCTTATTTTGATTTTCTCTCCCAATTTTTGCTAAACTATTTGACTTTCTCAACGTCGTTTAAATTCAAACAGATGGCAAACAACCTTGGTTTAATTTTAAAGCATTTAATTTAATGAATTCAACCGATCTAAGACTTGACCTACCTTAATAGCTGCGTTCGACACATCACGAGAAGATATGCAAATACGGGTTTTATCTGGATCAAACCGGATATCGGACATAGAGCTCTTAGAGACTGCCATTTCAAAATACTTTAAGAAGTTTTTTGTTTCATCCATGAACAAAACTCGTCCGTCCAGTAGCCCCAGAAGCAAGAGGTCGCTAAACAAATCATCATCCAATTAGTAGTTGTAACAAGTCGGTGTGGTTCTGTGCGCTCATCAAACGTTCCGTGTTCAGGGACACTAGTTCTCGATTCGGACAGAGCATTTGATTCTTTGCATATAAATTTCTATAAAATTTGCGATCAGAATATTTTCATAAAAATTTATATTTAGAATCTGAAGAAAAAAACCACCCGATAATTTCAATATCATGAAGTGAGAGGCTGATTAGATTAATGCTTCTCTAACAAGTTGCTTTGAAATAAAAGCACAATGCGCTTTGAAATAAATTTCTTTGAAATAAAAGCACACAGCAAGGTGAAACATTAATGAATATATATAATTTAGTAATGTTTCACCTTGCCGGTACAGTGCTCAATAACACACGGTTAGAGCAAGTATATTATATTTATTCAACACTACAGTTTATAAGTTAAAACCACAGCAGTCTGTTTCATCCTATAGAATCGTCAGGTGGTCACTTATTCAAATAGAATATACGAGGTATATATACATATAGAGGTGTTTATTCATCCCAATGTTCAGTGAGGACCTGCTAATCGGCAAACGTCCTTTTTAGAACGGGGCAATTTTAGATTTAAAGTTTGACCCTGATCAATAATTTTGCGATAAAAAAGAATTTCCAACTTTTACGAAACCTTTTTTATACTGCCGTCTGGAACTTTTTTTACGACCCCGTGGTTAAAAACCCAACAAATCCCACTTCTCTAAATGTTTAAGCTCCGCACCGCCGCTGGTGTTAAAAAATCAATTCTTCCTGCGATAATGCAAAAAATTACTCAAAGCATTGGTTCCTATCACTTTTATTATTATGATTTTCAAGCTTTTATATATTCTAGCCACAAAAAACTGACCATCTTCTCCAACGGCGATTATCCTCCCAGTGCCGTTGACCTCTCCAACCATTTGCATGGACAGTACCCGTGATTTAATGTAACTCCAAAACTCTGCCACCGGCTGGAACTTATAAACAAGAACCTGAAAAATTCCAATTAAGTCATTCAATATAACTGAAATAATTTTTCGGCCATGTTACACATCATTTGGCGGATAGTTTCAGGATCAAGTCACACAGTCATTTTGTGATGATTTAATTGTTTATCACAGGATCATTTTATGGTAAAAATAATAATTTCATAATCATATCGCATGGCCAATTCACGGCAATGTTAAGCTAATGCTGCTTTTGCAAACATAGGAAACTGTTCACAATTCATCATTCTTGTCAAACTTATGTTTTCGCCCGTCACACAAAAGGAACAACTTCTGAGTTGAGTAAAGCTGTTTGATCCCGAAGCATCTCGCAAATAACCTCATGCCATTAACCATAGAAAGACTAAATTAGTTTTGTGACATAACAATGACTGATCTAGACAAATTGGTTTAAAAAATAGTTATTTCTACTCTATTCCAATGCTTAATTGCGACATCGAGTGGCTTCGTAATTATGGTTTGAAGAATTGTTAGCAATGTCCAACATTACTTGGTGTAGGCGAGTTCGGTCCTGATAAGTTCTTTCCAAATTTCTTGTAATGAAAAAGTTGTATCAAGCCTACATAGATCGTAGACTCCGGGTTTTCATAAAAGACAACCTTAAATTATCCCACCTCTTTCGTATTGGCGCACCAGAGCAAGTTGTCATCAATCATCTGCATAGCCTCTGCCCCACGGTCCAACAGGTTGAGGCTGCAGAACAACTCCACAGAGTGGAGAGACCAGACCTTGACAGTTCCATCCAGGGAGGAAGTTAGAGCCAGCCTATTGCGGTGGATGGCGATTCTGAAACAAAAAACAATTTCTTAAATTGATACTGCGCTACGTTTATGTTTTACAATAAAATTAACTAAAATTAATTCTTTCCTGAATAACTAGTGATCCACAACAGAGGGACCCAAGATCAGCAGATTTCGGACCTGCGGTACATATCATGACACAGGTAACGCTATTGTAGTCGATTACATTTACAGTTTCAATATTTCGCTTATTAGGTATGTCATATTCATTTTAGGATTTCATTCATTCGGGGACAAGGGATGTTCATTTCAGAATAATGAGTCCTTTTAAACCAGGGTTCCCAAACTGGGGTACATTATTATGTGAAAGAATATTCTTATTTAAGTTAAATTCCGTGTCTGGAAGAAATAATAGAATCAAACGTCTAGAACAGGGTTTCCCAACCAGGGGTGCAAAAAAGCATTTCAGGGGTGCGAGATGGCTTTTTCAGTTTTTTGTTTTGTATTAAAAATAATTTAATTATGTAGCTATGATTTCGGGAAAAAAATTGAGAGATCATAGACAGATTTTGAGTGAAGACCTTTTTTTTTTAGAGATCACCATGATTTTGGGCATGAATTGGGGGAAAATTAGTGGCTGATTCTAACTGAAAACCTTTTTTTTAGAGAAACGTCACAAAATTTTGGGGGTTCATGCAAACCTGCTACAGTGTCCAAAGGGTACCGATCAACTAAAAGTTTGGGAAACCCTGTTTTAAACCAATTGTGTATGTTCATTTTCATTTTAACATTTTATTCATTTATGGACTAGGAATGTTCATTTCAGAATAAAGAATCCTTTTAAACCAGTTGCAAAATTTGAAACTGGATCCCAATTATACGTTAAACGAAAACAGAAAACTAATGGGATGTTTGCCTCGTGCTGCGTCGCATTTGGTATGCTGGCTATAATCACATCAAATCTAAAGGAAGAAATACGCGAAAAGACAATATCTTTATAAAGATTGAATACAATCACAGTTATTTAGGTGACCATATTTTCGGAGGGCCAAACCTGGACACTCGTTAAAAGAAAAAATTTGTTCCTAAAATTCTTAGTGTTTTCTAGAACAAAAAGGTCTTTACTTCGAATCAGCGTCCGAATTCCTGAAATTTGTCCCAAAGTAGAAATGTTCTCTAAAACAAAAGGTCTTTACTTTAAATCGGTCTCGAATTTCATGATTTTTCTCTGAAAACTAGTAATCTCAAGAAAAATAGGAAGTCTGCAAATGGAGTCTACCTTGGCTTCTTTCCGGATTTCTGCCAAAATGGGCGGAACAGCACCCTAAAACTCAGGAAGTATGGTAAGCCTAGTTATTAGCAACTTTAGTAACGAACGATAACTCATTTCTCACAGGGAAAAACAAATATTGGTAGCAATTTTTGCCGAATTAGGTACAAGTGTAAAAAGTACAAGCTTAAATGCGGTAGCATTTTCAATATAAACTTGTTTTCAATAATTTTTTATTTAAAACAATGTAGATTTCATCAATTTTCAAATAGGATTTGATATTCTGGAAAGATTCTGAAATCTTAAAAAACGATTTGGAATTATTATGATTTCCCTACCAATGACACATCACCACAGGTCAAAATGACAAAGACAAATTGAAATATAAAAATCAATTCAATACATTCAATTTTTTATGTGAACATCAATGTTCTTTACATCCCACTGCAGGATTATTTGTACTATATTTTTTAAATAGTTGTTTCAACGATTGTATGAAGGAAAATCTAAAATCAGTAAATATTTTAATAGATTTTTTTCACTTACGACGTCACAGGTTGTAAGTGGCTTCGGAACGCTTGAATAAGTCCCCCACCAAGCCCCCATATTTTGACCATGTTGTCCATACCGCCAGTTACGAACAATTTTATTGAAGAGCAAAACCCGACGCAGGTCAGCGATCCTGAGTGCGCGCTGATCAAATAGAAGTAGCGCCTTGTAGCAATACGGCTTCATATAAACCTGACTCACTTCTTTATCTCAAACAAGCGTTTGAAGCCTTTGCAAGCGTACACTTGAAGATCGTTTTCCGAGCAAAAGCAGATCTGCTGTGTCTTGGGGAGCAAGATGACCCTGGTGCACGAGGTTCCTCCTAAATCCGGATGGTGGGACAGTTCGACCAGACTGTAAAAGAAAGTAGATTATTCTGGAAGCATGTTTGAAAACTATTCTGCAGCAAATCTTTTATGAATTGAGTGATAGGCCTCTACACTGTGCTTCTTGCGGATACTTAGTGAGAACCACGTTTTTCCACTGTAATTTACATAAAAACAAAAATAAATCTTTCCTTAATTGGAAGATTCTTTTGCGATGAATAAACAAGCTCTGCCACAAAAGTTTATTTGCAACTAAACTAACATTAATTTACGCTTATTTTTTTCGTTTATTTCCCTTTCTTATTTATTGTAACCTAACTTTTTGCTAGGCAAGATGGCAGTTGCATCAAAAAAGCTTATAAATTGCATTGAAACTTTTTTAATCAAAGCCTCAGCATTTTACAGAAGGTGCTAAAGATTCTATTTAAAAATCTTTTCAAGTTTTAACTAAACTAAACAAGATTGAGGTTTTAAAAACTCAACGGCTTATGAACAATGTAAAGCAAACTCTCATACTTTTGTCCATAGTGAATACTTTTATATTTTGTTTTGAAGTTTTTTGTGCAAGTTTATCCTCAAAGTTAGAATAAGGAAACAATATTGTGTTGTCCTGGCTTATTAGAGTCCTTTTAATTATCTAAATAAAATTTTGAAACAAATGTTTCACTAATGACGACCTGTAATAGCCCTTTGACAGGAACTTATTCAATTTGATTGTTGCCATTCGGCGATATTTCCAAACTGTTGTTCCGGTCATTCCGGCGTCACCAAGACATCCAACTCTGCGTTGTACACTGCATGCATTACTGAACGCATTTTCAAATTTTCCATCTTGCATATCGGAAAAAAGTCTACGTTATAAACCTAAAAAATTTGTTCAATTTTCTTATTTACGAATGATTCTTATTCTGATAAAGCAAAACCAAACGAGACAGAGACAAATTAGCATCTTTTTGAAGTGACACACCAGTAACAAAAATTAAACCAGAAAAAGGAAACACGGAAAGATGTCAGAAATTGTTCTTTTCTAATTATAATTACTTTTTTTTAATTATGAAACAAAAAAATACAAAAAACAAAAAAAATATTAAAAAAAAACAAATAAAGTTAAAAACGTTTTTTAACAACCATGTGTATTAGTGCCTTAGCACGAATAACTTTTTATAACTGTTTTTCAAAACATAACAAAAGTTTCAATTTTTGACGAAATAAAATTTTTTTATTATAACTTTGCTAAGTTTATGATGATGCTAAAGTTTGCAGATTTTAGCAGAGAAGCGTTAAAGCATTCGGTACTTCTGTTGCACTACGTCATTCGGACTAAGTGTCAATCATGCTTGTGCAGATTCATTGGGTTTAACCGACATTAACAAAGCTGAGATATGATCTAAGAACTTCTGCTAGTCCATGGATCCCACCAATTTTCAAACGAAAAATGAATAGCTCACTAGCAAAGTAAAATTTTTGCAAAGTAGACTCGATGCTTCTCGCTAAAAATCAAAATCTGCAACAGGCAAGTTTGGTACTTTGGGAAACTGAGACGTTGAGCGTGGTGGCCACTGAAGCAGCTCCATGACGAGATTCCACGGGTGTCCAGGATAACTAATCTAAGAAACAAAGCAGATTTTTGAAAAATTTAATGTTTAACCTTATATGCTAAGCTCAATTGATTTAATTGATTTGAACCAGGGGTGGGCAAACCACGAAGTTCTGTGTGGTCCGGCAAAAATCTCAAGCAAATAACTTCACTCTCTTTTCAATTTCAATTGTGGTGGTCCTTAAATAAAAAATTATCATTTTTCAACCAAATGATTGAAAGCAATTTTTTAAAAATCACTACGATTTTGGGACGAAAATGAAGATTTTGGACATTGATTGAAAGTGAAGACCTTTTTTTAGAGATCACTTTAGTGCTGAACTTTACTGTACTGCACTTTCTAGCATAGTAATACAGTAATACAATGTCAGTTAATTCGCATTGGGATGTAATCAATTTCATTTACGACGTGTCAGTGTTTCAGCCGAAGTCGTCCGTACTATTAAATATATAATATCATTAGTTTTATGGCAAGCAAGTGATTTACTATAGAAAGATGAGTATAGGGAATCACTCCTAACTCTGCCACTATTTTTAATGAAAATGATCAAAATCACTTTTGGCCTGCAATATATTCAACTGACTGAGAAAATGCACACACAGGGGTAATTTAACCTGTGATATTGGTCGCAATCGAATAAGTCTTTGTAATTTTGCACCTAAAAATGTCACTTGCACCAATGGTAAGAGGTCAAATTACTCCTGTGTGTGCATTTTCTCGATCAATTGAATATATTGCAGGCCAAAAGTGATTTTGGTTATATTTATTAAAGTAGTGGCAGAGTTAGGAGTAATTCCCTATACTAATTTTTTTATAGTAAATATATAGTACTATTAATCATACTATTAAAAAACTATTACAAATTAACAGAGACTTAATTGACTGCAACAAATCTTACTAAATCGAAAATCGTGTAATAATAAATTTATTTTTTCAACACTTTTGATTTTTATTTTAAAGTAAACAATCTAAACAATCTAAACAATCTAAAGTAAACAATTTAAAGTTAACAATCTTTTTTCATTTTTAACTAAAAGTTTTACCGACAAAACGGACATATTAAGAAAATTCGCTCTGGTTACAAAACAGTAATGAATTTAAAAAAGAAAGTATAATCGACACATAACTGACCTTTGTATAAAAGGATTGTATGTGACACTAACAATGTCGGTGAAACGTTTCGAATGGTTGTACTCGGACACAGCCTGAAAACCGAAACTATAGTATTTGCAGCTGGAAATCACTTCATCTAAATTTTCTTCATCTTCATTAATTCCTGGATTCGAAGTTGGCATCCGTATTCCCTGTCTACTATTATACATTAAGTATTTCTATCAAATATTACAGCGGAGTCAGTAGGCCTAACAATTATAAAGCTTCTATAAGCTTATAAGCTTATAATAATAACAATTATAAATAAAAATAAAGTGGAATTTTTGTATTAGCATTAGATAATACAGGGAGCTACTTTTTTTTTTCAAAAAAAATTTATTTCCAAGTCTTACTAACGCAGTTGATTCAGGATGTTGTTCTAGTGTTGCCATATTCGAGATATCTTAACTTTGTCGCCTGCCCCCTATCGAGCAGAAGCCAAGAAAATACAATTTGCTAGTTGTTCTTCCATCCTGCTAAGGGTTTTTTAAAAAAAATCAGGCAAGTTTATAAAAATGCGTGATGCGAATAAATAAGCAAATAGTTGAATAAGTCGCAGCTGATGCTCAGACGTAAAATAAATTCTACAAAATCGAACTTTGAACTCGAAAAATAATAAATTAGATGCAAATTTTGAGAAACAACCAATACAATAACCTCACTTTAACACCATTTTGAACATGAGCCATGACTTTGAAATCAAAGCAGCACTTTTTGGAAGTCACTTAATAAATTTGCGGTACCGGTAAACACAATATTTTTTTATAAATATATCAGATGATATTATTTTAAGAAATAATCATTTATCTACTTTACTTACTTGTAGCTTGAATCCGAAACAAACTAATCAGTTTTTAGTGTTTTTACGCAGAGCAACTAACAGTTGTGTTGAGGTACTAAACCAAACATATTTACCAAGTCATCAAGCTATAAAGTCATAAGCTTCAAGCTAATCTAGTTTTACATTTTTATTCTCAATGGAGAAAACAAAGTTTTAATGTAATAACAGTCTTCTTCTTCTCCTTTCAGCCTTTCCCTTCAGTCAGGGTGGCCACAGCGTATCATCATTCTCCACATCTTTCTGTCTTCAACATCCGTCTCCTTCACACCGACTTCCTGCATATCTTCCTTTACTGCATCTAAAAATCTTCTCTTTGGTCTCCCTCTTCTCCTCTTTCCCGGTAACTCCATTTCCATCATTTTTCTTCCTACATACTTTTGGTCTCTCCTCATGACATGTCCATACCACCTCAGCCTGCCCTCCCTCATCTTCATTCCTAACTGTTCAACCTTAACAATACTCCTGATGTGCTCGTTTCTAATCTTGTCTTTTCTTCTCACTCCCATAGCAAACCTCAACATTTTCATCTCTGCGACTTCCATCTCTTCTACGTGTTTTTTTGTGATTGCTACTGTCTCAAGTCCATACACCATTGCTGGTCTTACCATTGAACTGTACACTTTTCCTTTTACTTTAGCTGGTAATCTCCTGTCGCAGATTACTCCTGATACTCTTCTCCATCCATTCCATCCTGCCTGTACACTCTTCTTTACCTCCCTCTTACAACCACTACTTTCTTGCACCGTTGATCCCAAATACTTAAATTCCTTTACTCTTGGCACTTTTGTATCCTCCATCTTTACTGTTTCGTCATCATTTCCTCCATTTATGCAAAGATATTCGGTCTTTGACCTACTTACTTTCATCCCTCTTCTTTCCAATGCATACTTCCAGGATTCTAATCTTCGCTCCACTTCTTCCCTGGTCTCTTCACAAATCACAATATCATCAGCAAACAGCATCGTCCATGGTGGTTCTCTCCTTACTTCATCCGTTAGCCTGTCCATTATCACTGCAAAAAGGAATGGACTTAATGCTGATCCCTGGTGCAGTCCAACCTTGACCTTGAAACTTTCTGTAGTACCTACTGCACACCTCACCACTGTTTCGCTTCCCTCATACATATTCTGTACTAGTTGTACATACTTTTCCACTATTCCAGATTTTCTCATACAATAGCACAGCTCTTCCCGTGGAACCCTGTCATAAGCCTTCTCTATTTCCACGAATACACAATGTAGCTCTCTTTGACCGTCCCTGTACTTTTCCATCAACATTTTTAGAGCAAACATGGCATCGGTGGTTCCCTTTCCTGGCATAAATCTATATTGCGGTTTGCTCATCTCCACTCTATCCCTTAACCTTGCTTCAATAATTCTTTCCCATACCTTCATTATATGGCTCATTAGGTTTATTCCTCTGTAGTTTCCACAGCACTGTGCGTCCCCTTTGTTTTTATAGATTGGGATAAGCACACTCCTTCTCCATTCTTCAGGCATCCGTTCACCCATTAATAGTCTGTTGTACAGTCTGGTCAAAAACTTTATCCCCATCTCTCCCATGCACTTCCAAACTTCTACTGGCAACTCATCTGGCCCAACCGGTTTACCTTTTTTCATCCTTCTTAGTGCATTTTTTACTTCTTCTCTACTGACACAATTTACCTCTTCGTTAACCACTTCTGTTTCCTCTGTCCTAGGGTCTCTGTTATTTTCCTTGTTCATCAGTTTCTCAAAGTACTCCTTCCATCTCTTTAACACTGCTTCCGAATTTACCATCACATTACCATTTTCATCCTTTATAACCCTCACATGCTGTACATCTTTCCCTGCTCTGTTTCTCTGCCTAGCCAATCTGTACAACTCTTTTTCACCTTCTTTTGTTTTCAATCTAGCATACAAATTGTCATATGCACGTCCCTTTGAAATTGCAACTGCCTTCTTTGCCTTACTCTTCTTTTCTTTGTATATCTTTTTAGTATTTTCATTTCTTATTTTGTCCCATGCTTTCTTTGCCTCTTTCTTTTCTTTTATGCTTTTTTGAACTTCCTCATTCCACCACCAAGTCTTCCTGTCTCCTTTTCGTTTTCCGAATGTCACTCCCAGTACAGTTTCAGCTGTTTTTCTTAGCATTTCTGCCGTTTTGTCCCACTCATCAGGTATCCCATCCTTGCCTCCCAAAATCCTAGTCACCTCTTGTCTAAACGCTTCTTGACAGCTTGTCTCTTTTAGTTTCCACCATCGTATCTTTGGCTTTACTTTCTCTGCCTTTTTCTTTTTCACCATAAGAGCCATTTTGCATACCACCATACGGTGCTGTTTTGCGACACACTCATTCAATATTACCTTACAATCACACATTTCCTTTAAGTTTCTCCTTCTGCACATCACATAATCTACTTGGGTACTTTTTCCTCCACTCTTATATGTCACTCTGTGTTTATCTTTCTTCTTGAAATAAGTATTGAAAATCGTCAAATCCATCCTTTTCCCAAAATCCACAACCATTGATCTTTCCTTATTTCTTGTTCAAGCACCGTACCTCCCCATTATTTCCTCATCCCCTATGTTTCCTTCGCCCACATGTCCATTAAGATCTGCACCAAGAACTATCCTCTCTTCTTTTGATATACTTTCAATCAATCCATCCAGGTCTTCCCAAAAATCATTTTTCTCCTCCATGCTGTTCTTAACCTGTGGAGCATATGCGCTTACTATATTTAGGATTGACCCATTTACCTCCAGCTTCATGGCCATCAGTCTGTCTGACACCCTCTTCACTTCCAAGACACTTTCAGCCAGCTCCTCCCTCAGCACTATCCTATCCCATTTTTTCTTCCGTCAACTCCGTTGTAAAATATTTTTCATCCACCTCCAATGTTCTTTGCTTTACTCCTTTTCCACCTTGTTTCCTGTAGACACAATATGTCTACATTTCTTCGTTCCATCATATCTGCCAGCTCTCTTCCCCTTCCAGTCATCGTTCCAATATTTAAAGTACCCACCCTAATGAGTGAGCATCTTCCTTTCCATGCTTCTCGCTGCTTCTTCACTCGCTTTGCTCATCTTTTTTTGCTTTTATTTTCACAATGTTTAGCAGTAGCATAATTTCCACAGGTGCCCTGCTGTGCGACACCTGAGGCGGTTGTTGGTAACCCGGGCCTCGACCGATCCGGTATGGATTGATGATGATTACGCATTTGTCTGTTTTGGCAAAAAAATTTTTACGCCGGATGCCCTTCCTGCCGCAACCCTCCCCATTTTAATGTAATAACAGTACTGTTTTCAAATCATTGTGACGTCATCGACATATTACAAACTAGTAGATAAAACACACAGTTGATGCTGTAAAATACAACGGCCGATGTTCACTTCTAATATGTCAAGTAAAACCTTGAATTATTTCATTTCTTTTGAAGCTTAGGCCCAAACAAGCTGTTTATTTATGAATATAATGGTGGCTTGACTGGAAATAGAAAGCAGCATCCAAGCCTAAGAAGAAAAAGAACTGGTGACAATGTAAACTAGGATTGAAGAAACTACGAATTGCGAAGGCCACAAGCAAATAATTAAAAATTAATTAATTTTATTTTTTTCGTCTTTATCCAAATTTCAATAAAATTTGCGTTGAAACAAAAGTGATAACTTTTTTTTAATTTTAGGTGTCGAGTAGCTAAAATTTTATATTATAGACTTAATTATACTACGAGCATAGCAAAGCCCTCAAACAAAGCCAAGTTCTAAACGCGGTCCAGAGCTAAAATGTTTGCCCACCTCTGTTGTTGACAGTAAACAGCATTTGATTTAAAGTAAATAAAAACTTTTGCAGCTTTCTTTTACAATTCTAGTTTGTACTTCAACAAACATGAATATCAATCAAGCGTTGTCATCTTCTAACTGGAAGAAAGGAATAATATAATGTATAAGAAATTGCATCCAGTCAAACGAAACCTATTAATGCCCCAGAAATTTCTTGCCCAACTTTAATATTTTGCTTTAAATCACGAGAGCCGCTGTTTTATGTGTGTTTGACATTAGTGGCAATGACGCACTAATGGAGGGGATTGAGGGTGAGGAACTCAAAAAAAGTCGGCATTTGGCTTAAACTCGCGGCTGTATTGCCCTATAACAGTGATGGTAGGAGTTTTCAGTTGGTGTGTCAAAAAATTTTTTTTTGTATTTTTTTCTCATCGCGTGTCATTTCTAAATAACAGTTTTTTAATTTTAGGCATATTTATATTTTTTATTATTATTGTAAACTAAAGTGGTATCATTAATTATCATGGCATAGGAGTTAATTATTATCACAACGCATCATAATGCTCGTATTCAGTGACGGATATTCAAAGTTAGGGTCCCAAAAATTAGTATTTTCTAAAAAGAAAAGGTCTTTGATCTCGTATTTTCCTTTTTTTCTCCAAAATTATCGTGATCTCTAAAAAAAAAATGTCTTCACTTCGAATCGACCTTGTATTTCCCACTTTTCGTTCCAACTTCATAATCATCTCTAAAAAACATATACAGCAAAATAAAACTATATGCGGTATTTTCAAGGGGGGGCTTAAAAACGAGGGTGGGTCCGAGGCAACTGCCTCACTCGTCTCACCCAATATTCAATATCCACCACTGCTCGTATTAGGGATTACCGAAAATTTTCTGTTAACTTTTCACTAGCGACACGCCAAGAGATTTTGAACCGTGTCACAATTTTGCCCTCACTGCTCTATAATGAAGTATTTAAACTTAATAGTTAAAAAGAGTGGTGGTGGTGGTGGTAGTAATGGGTTTTGATAGAAACAACTTTTTGATGAGAAACTCGACAAAGTTTCAATAAATCGTAGACGGGAGTTAAAATCCGAAACGATAGGAAATAGTCGGAGTTGACGTGAGGTAAAGAACCAAGATTAAGGATGGCTCATCAAATGGAGCGCGGAAAAGTGAGTTCTTCAACAGAAATAGAAAAGATGATGGTGGAAAAGACCAGAATGAACACCACGTCTCAACTGGTCTAGAAAGTTATAGGCATTAGTTGGAATTTTGAGATCAGAAAGAGAATGGGATTATTCAAAGTCATATACGAGGCGCTGGTTTTAGTGAGAGCATCCGCTAAGCTGCTACCTCGAAGAGGAAACGACTGTGTATCCACTAAGATTGTATAACTTTGAGTAAGATGGAAAGTTTAATGTGTCGGCACGATATTTTGGAGATAAGTATGGAAATGGGACTGATCAGATTCAAAATTGGAAAACAAATTAACGGATTGAAAGTCAAAGGACAAGGAGTGAAGGACACACTCCTACAAGGGATAAACAATGTGGTCTTAGCAGTGTAATTGGCAAAAGACGTCCAACAAACAAAGATAAGTGGCCATGAGGCATTGAAATAGTTCATCTAAGAGTATGTCGTCGTCGTCGTTGTGGTCGTTGTTGTCGTCATGGAAAGGGCATTCACTCTAGTTTCGAAAGGATATTCACTCTATGTCCGATACAAAAAAAATTGGGGCCGAGGGTTTATTTTTTATTACTCCAGGCTGCTGTACTGCTCAAATCAGATACTGGCTATGATAGTGTTAAGCCATCATCGAGTTTCGCCAAAGAAAACTATTAAATTTCATGCTGCATGTGGTGCTCAATATGTGGGGCGTGTTACTGGACGTGGTCTGCGGTTCGTTTAATGGCGCCACACTTTCAATTCGGTAAAGGAGCAAGACCGCATTTGTTCATGGCAAATGCAATCGCTCAACACTAGTTTGCAGGCGATTAAGCTTGACCAAGCTGCTCGGAGCAAGCTCATTCTAGCAGGCCTGAAATTGATTGTGGGTATAAAAACAAAGAGCCTCGATGTATTCTCACATTACTCCGCATTCCGTCTACAATTCGTCCATTGAGAAGCGTGGATGGCAAGTCCGGCAAGGTCGTTTAAAAAATTGCGCACAGCTTGCTCAAACGGGCATCTAGATTTTAGTCTCTCTGAGCAAACATTTGAGAACCTATTTAAAAGACCATACAGAATATTATCAGGGTCCAGAGATCCACAGTAATCCAAGGAGAGTGTCCCTCCTAGTCGGCAAATCTCAGGTGGATTGATGCCTGAGAGTATTGGTAAGTGGTCGATTGGAGTGAGACACAGGCATCCAGTGACTATGCGCAAGGCGTCATTCAAGACACTGTCTATGAGGCGAGTGTGAGCGCTTCAACACCAGACTAATGCGCGATACTCAGCTGTTAAGTAGATCAGAGATAGAACAGCTGTGTGCAGTGCTGTGACACCAGCACCCTATCCTGAACCTGCAAGTCGCCTCAGCAGTGTGATGTGCGAAAATAATTTTTGCGCATTGACACTAAATTGTGACGAAACGTATGCGGTCTGTCCAGTTTTACTCAAAGATAAATAGGGTTGGATATAACGGTAAAAGTCTGCAACAGCAAGTTTATTGCTGTTGCAGACTTTTACAGTGTGAGGTAAAAGTCTATTGCTGTTGCAGACTTTTACCTCATGTTTGGCGTTTCGACTATTTAAATGAAAGGCTGTCGTCACCGTCTTAGTGTGACTAAGCTTCAACCTTCAAGCTTGGAGATACGATAAAAATGTAATCATGTCTTGGCTTAAAGCAGCTCCAGTATGGATTGTAAACTTTGGGCAGATGGAATTAGGACCCGGAGCTTTACCTGGTTTTAAGTGTTGAATGGCAAAAGTAAATTTTTTCTTTGCTCGAAAGTGTCAGGTATTCACTTGGTCTGGGTGTTGTGGTCCTTCAAAGGTCAGACGCTTCCTGAAAAACAAGTCAAGATGACTTGCAATCAACAGCCTCTATCTCCCATTTTTAACCAGCTGAGATGCAACAATATCAGCTGAAATGGGACAGTGACGAATAGAGTTGTCGTAACCTACCAGTAAGGTTGTTCAATATACTCCATGTTTTTCAACTAGAGCAGGGATTCTCAAACATTTGTTCCTCGGTACCATTTGAACACTTTATAAGTTCGCATTTATCCCAGAAATTTTGTCACATTTTAGCGCTAAGCTCAACTTGCTCTGATGCATAAATTGCTTTTTATAGCCGGCAATTTATTACAATCTTCCAAATAAAACTTTGAAATCGGTCGTTTATAATGATTAGAAGCGTTGTCTTTAAGGTTTATTGTAGCAGTTTAAACTCAGACGCTTAACCACTTGATCCTATTTACATTTGTTTACTTATTGAAATAAAAATAGAAACAAAACATTTAGAATATTGTAGAAAACTTATTTTATTATAATTAAAACAAAAGCTTAATGTTATCAAACTGATATTTGCGGAACATTAACGTTAAATAGTAGGATCTGTGACAAAAACACATCGCATTATGAAGTGGGCGTAATATCACGTGATCATGCAATATGGAACAAGGTGTGCAATTCAAATTTGTATAGAATACGAAAGTTAAATTATATGTTTGAAACCAAATTTTATAACTTATACAATAATAGTTGAATTTCCTGTAAAAAAATTTTTTTTGAAACCTTTTATTATAAAATACACAAAATACTATTACTAAATACGGTACATGATATATACAAAACAGGACAAGATTATTGGATTTTGAAAAACCTGTAGAAAAAGATATGAAATACACCAGAGAAAATAGGGACACATTACATTACAAAGGCACATTGCAGTCGGTAATTTATTTGTATTGTTTTTAAGTGTAATTTGAGTATGTATAGTTGCGTGTAGAGCAACAATAAGAAGAAAAACATAATAGTGATATGATACAGCACGTAACAATGAAAAAAATACACTGGGAGAAAAAAACGAAAAGGAAAAAGTGTCTGATATTATTCCATTTTTGCGAGAAAACTATAATAACATAGTGTAAATAAAACATTATGATTTATAATGGTGGGAAGTCTTGCTAAGTCCTTAAAAGGTGATAGAATAAATTAACACATATTATGATATAACATCGAAAATACTGAAGAAAATATTGTAATATAAAATAAACTAATTAGTAAAACATATTTGGATTTCTTGTGCAAGATCAGGGAAAAATTTATCCAGAAGTATTTAAATTTTGTTTTGATTTTGTACGTTTCTTCTTTTAAAAGGGAAGATGAAATAGGGGTGGGGGTGAGATAGTTGTTGTTTCTTAGTTAGAAAATTGAGAGCCGAATTAAAAATGATAATTTGATAATAATTATGTGTGGCATTCCGGTTGTGTTAGTAAAATTATAAAGAAGTGTATATTTAGGTAAAATAATAGGTTTCCTAAAGGTTTCGAAAAGGAAGGTTTCTAATGAAGAAATTAGTTGTTTAGTGGGGAGACATTTGTAGAATAGATGGTGGGGATCGTCTAGGAAAGAGAAACACAATTGACAGAGGATTACAGGGGAAAAAGTTATGTTTGAAAAAGAAACAGTCCCAAGCATAACGTTTATAGGCTGTCCTGAAGGTTATTTCTTTTTCGAAGTTTGAGAAAAAAGAAGGACGGGGTTTGAGAAGTATTAAGCGAAACCAGGTGTGTGAAGGGTATGTGTTTGTTGTGGGTAGAGGGTTTGGATTTGCTTCAAGAAAAATTTGATAGAGGGATTTAAAAGTAAGTTTAGGTAGAAGATCTAACGGTATTGAGTTTTTCTGAAAGAGATTAAGGGTTTTTTCCATAGGGGGTTGGGATTAGGGCGGTGGGAATGAGAATTTGAATGTAGTTCTGGTTTAGAAGGTTTTATTTTTGTTCCTAAATTGTATGTAGCATAGGTCATCCAAAATTGGTGATGGGGTTTGGAGATTTGAAGAAGATGAATTATTTTTTATAGAAAACCTGTAGAGATTTTTAGTCCAATAGCAGGGAGGGCTATGCCACCGTTGTGTTTAGATAGGTATAGGGTGGATCTTTTAATGGGTTCAAAAGGGGAGTGGTTTCATAAAAATTTCAATAGCAAAGAAGTTAAAGTCTTGAGTTGTTTGGGAGAGGGAAGGATGATTTTTGATAGAAAGAGAATCTTTGGAAGAAGGTATGCTTTAAAGGAGTTAACTTTGGAAAAAAGAGAGCCTTTGGGGTTAAGATTGGCAAAAGTAGAATAGGGAAAAGAGCGAATGAGGTCTTTTCAGTTTTTTGGCAGATCTTCAAGGCGAAAAGAGAAAGTATCCCAAGAATTTTAATAGAGGATAGAGTTCTACCTTGCGGGAAAGAAGATCGAAAAGATGATATTAGAGCTGGGGATTTAGAAATGATTGAAGTTTTGTAGTGATTAATTTTGAGACCTGAGTAAAGAGAAAACTTATCTATAATATCACAAATTGAGGAGAAAGAATCGGGGGATTAGATAAAAAGAGTCAAGTCATCTGCATAGTGACAGACTTTAAGTATAGAGGTACAAAGGGAGATTTTAGATGAGGAGTGAATTTTTCGAGTTAGGGCTTCTATACCAATTATGAATAAGAGCATGCTTAGTGGGCATTCTTGTCGGATTCCACACCTAAAATGAATAGAATCTGAAAGGGAGCCGTTCAGATTAAGTTTGGCAGAGAGATTAGAAAGAAAAAGTTTAATCCATTTTAGAAGAGAAGCTGAAATTCCCAATTTGGAAGCAGTAGAAAGGATGAATTCATGAGATATAGAATCAAAAGCTTTATAAAAGTCAATTTGAAGAATAGCTAGGGGTTGAAGAAAGTCATTTTTGAAGTAAATAGCAGAAAGGATATTTAGGTGGTTATTCAAAATCTGTCTGTTTGGGAGGCCACATTGCTGTTCAGGGGAAATAATGGAGTTAAGAATAGGTTTAAGTCGAGAGGAGATTATAGAGGAGAGGATTTTATAGTCTGTGCTAAGAATGGCAATGGGTTTCCAATCATTTATTGTGTTTGGGTTTGGTGTTTTAGGAATCAGTTTTATGAGAGCAAGGGATTGAGTGGAAGTGAGTTGTTTGCGGAGGAAGGAATTATTAAAGTTTTGGCAGAGAAGGGGAATTAGTGAAGGGAAGGAAGTGTAGAAATTCGCTCTGAAATTGTGTAGACCTGGTGCGGAGTTTTGGTTAAGTGTTTTGATAGTATAGCGAATTTCTTCATTGGTAATTAAGAGAAGAACAGGAAGAGCTTTATCCAAGAATTTTGTCGTCAGGAGGTGAGAGTATTTTGTTTAGATATATGGTTAAATCAAGAAGGATAATCGCAAAATTTTTCAAATTTTGAAAAAAGATAAAAAGGAAAGGAAATTAATTGCATCTGTTTGGTTTGAAGTAATAGTTGAGGGAATGTTAGAGTCAGGGGGTAAAAAAGATTTAGATTGAGTTAAATTTTCTTTAGTATTAGCTGAAGGAGAAGGGTTGTCAATACTAGAAAAAGGGGATATTCGAGATCTGATTTGAAAGATTTTTTGTTTATTTTGTTTAATTTGTTCAAGTCGAAGTGTAAATGTTTGCAATTTGTTCGTGTTGTTGCAGAAGTTGTGCTTGATATAGTCTTTTGCTTAGAATGTTTTGCAGTCTACGTATTTTTGATTTTTGAGATTTTAAATAAAAAAGAATGCAATGTTTGCTTTTAGTTTTGAAAAGATCCCACCATTTCGGGGGTTGTTGAATGGGATTGGAAGGGGAAGAGAGGGTTTTAATAAAAGATTCAATAAAAAGATTGATGTGTGGAAAAGAAATAATAGAATCATTTAGCTTCCAATGAGATGACTTAAAAGTTGTTGTACTGGGTATTTTTAGAGTAATAATGGGAGATTTATTATGGTAGGAAAAAGGTATACTATAGCAAGAGGTGTTGGATATTTTGAGTATTAAAGAAGAGGATATTTAAATACGGTCAAGTCTAGATGTGGGGCGGGATCGTGAGAAAGAAAAGATTTTTGTATAAAGGTAAAAGTAACGGTAAGAATCAGTTAGGTCAAAGTTAGATATTAATTTTTGAAAGAAAATCTTGTTATTTACATTTGGAGCAAAGTAACCAGTACTATCGATGGAGTTAAGTACGACGTTAAAATCACCGGCTATTATTAATTGTCTGTTCTGGAAGTCCAAGTTATTTAAGAAAAATATAATGCTTTGGATGGCTTTGACTCTTTTTATTGCTTGTGAGGAAGTATTTCTAGATGGAAGGTAGCAATTTATTAGGGTAAAGTTTACATTGTGGAGGGTAAAAGATATAGTTTGGATATAGTTGGGAAGGATTGCGTGTGAGGTGATCATTTGTGGGGTGAGGTGTGTTTGTTGAGTGTGAATAAGTATATGAATAAGATGAGATAATTGTTGTTTTTAATAATGTGTGTTTCCTGTATGAAAAAGAAATGAATATTCTGTTGAGTAAAAAACGTGCAAGATGAGTGGAGGCTTTTTTAAATCCGTTTGTGTTTTTTAGGTGCATTAAAGATTGAAGCAATGGCAAACAACGTGCCCAGTATTAAGAACAGAAAATATTGTAATATCGGGAGAAAAAAAGATAATAGTTTGCACCGAAAAAAGACGAATAGGAAGAAAGGAAATTTTATATTTTCGAGAGTGAGAGAGAAAAAGGAAAGAGCGCCTTGGCGATATGATATCTGTGTAAGAGTGACCAAAAGAAAGAGAGAAAGTAAAAAAAGGCGCTATCAATTTAAAGTGAGTGTCTAAAGGAGCGCTAAAATAAAGAAAGAAATGCAGAAATGATAGAAAAGAAAAATGATTTAATAGTGTGTTACATGATTTAAAAGAACTTACCAAATAAGCAGTTGTTATTGATAATTCGGCGTTTTTGAATTTGAAGTAGCAAGGTTGGAATTAATCACGTGATCAGAGATTAGCGTTTCAAAATATAAATTTAACAATATATTAATAATAACAAAAAAACAAAGAGGACGTACAATTATTTGAAAAAGACTTACATTGACTGCCATTTTTGTTAATAGCAAAAAAAATTACGTTTATTAATAAGATAAAGTCATCTTTAGTTTCAAACAGGTTAAGTTTAAAAAAAAAATTAGATACTATAAGTCAATACAATCTGTAAAAAAAATTATATATGCTGTTTTTTCTTTCCTTTGGGTAGCTTTTTTCTTTCTGGGTTTGATGGTGATTGTTGTGTGGATGATTAAGGGAAGAACAAATTTTTTCTCTTTAAGCTTTCTGATTTTTTTTGGTGAGTTTGTAGTTTCGTTTTAAATATTTAGACATTTAGCTTTTTCAGTTGGCATTTCTTTAAATTGAAATTTATTAAAGAATTTGATTATCTCTTGCTCGCTGATGTTGATTGATGCAGTGCTAGGTTTGTCTGTGAAGTGTTTAATATCATTTTAGTTCAGCTCATTAGGATCGAGAGATGGAAAATTTTCCTTGTTTTTTCGATAGCTTTTTTGTTTATTTTTAATTTGATTAGAGAATGGATAAAATTTGGTTGATTTGTTTTGGAGCTGAAGCTGATGGTTTTTACGTAAGTTGGTTTATTATTACTAGGCTCAGTAGAAGCTTGGCTGCTTTGCTTTTGCTTATTTTCTAATTTTTTTGGACAATTTTTGATTTCTTTAGAAGTTGTTTTACAATAATTACATCTTTCTTTTTGAGGTTCACCATCTACACCGACTGAGATGAATCTGTTTCTAAAAATGAGGGCGTCGGACACATTCTTTCTTTTAAAATTTTCAATCAAAAGATGAAAATAGGGATTATGGATTATGGGGCATTTCTTATGTTTTCCAAATTTATAGTGTTTTACCCTTCCCCAGTTATTTGCTATTTCTTGAATATTCTCATTAGAAATATCAAATGGCATTGGGTAAAGAGTGACAAGTTGTCGAAAACCCTGGGGTCGGTTGACTTGTATTGAAACGTATCCCGAAAAAAGAGGCTAAAAAAAATCAAGTGAAAGGAACTTGAAAAATAAATCCACCTAAGCACTGGTTGACTGTCTTTCTGTAACTTTAAACTCAGTTGCAATAGCTAGCTATCTGCTGAACAAGCTTATCTCGTCGCTCTTTCACTTTGCTGAACAAAATATAAAATTATATTTTTAACTATCCAATTAATCGCTGCAGTTTTAGCTACTAAATTTTAGTTTAACCCTTTAACTCACAACTTATGGTTTTTAAAAAAATTAATTTTTTTTTATCATAGATGCAATGTTTGGAGATGTCTTAAGCACTTAAAAATTATTTCTGCTGAAATACGTTGGTAATCAAAAAGAACTTTTATGTATCATATGTGATGCATTGTGAGCATATGACTACATTTTCATTATACCTTTTTAACGTGAAAGGTTTTTATTACAATGCAAAAAAAGATGAAATATCGTTTTCCTGCATATTGTTCAAACAGTGAAGATTATTTTCGAGCATACTGAAGCAATTTAATGTCATTGCATCAGCAATCAATTTATACTGCGTTTTTTGCTCCAATACAATCTTATATTAGAAAATGAAATTGATCCCGATTCAAGATGTATTCCAAGAAGAGTTTTCGTCTCTGGTGGTATTGCTTTTAGATCTTTGCTTTGAGTTTAAAAGTAATACATTTTGGTTTTCTCTCACATATTTTCAATCAAGCAATTGGTCATAAATTTTGTAAAATAAGTACAAACCGAAACAGATCCTGTTGGAGAAGCATCGCAGACTTCTTCTGCAAGTGCAGTAGGAATAAAGTCTTTTTTCATAAAACTTTTGGTGTTTTTCTTTTTATTCTATTTGCAAGGGCCTCTTCATCTATAATTTCATGCAATGCTGGTGCATTTTGGATTTCAATTACAGGTGGGCTTTCAACAAAATTGCGATGCACTACTTCTGGCACTGGCATTGCTTTTCCGTTTTTACTTTTTTTGTCAGTAGGCCTTTGCTAGTAGGCCTACCAACTAACAGCATTGTAATAGCTTGGGTTGATGTACAGACATTAATCGGATTTGTTTGTATATTATTATGACAAAATCAACGCAACATGTTCCGTAATTACCAATTAAAATACTCGAGTACCCATTTTCATAAAAAATCAAAGTGTAGCCCAAAAAAAATGAATCCTAAAATAACTTTGCCGATTAACAGACCCTCGCTGAACAATTGAATGTGTAGATATCCTTTCGCTTCGGCAGGTTTGGTTTCGTTCTGTCATGTTCAGTAGCAAGAGCAGACGTACTTACGACCCAGGCTGCGAGAAAGCACCTGCTTCTTTTGCCAGATGAAATGACTCGAATAAAAAATTAAACTTTACTTGGTGACTGCTGCTCACAAGAAATATTTTTGTTACAAACCAAAATGTATTATACCTATATTTTATATTTTTGCATTTTTACTTTACTTTTGAGATAAAAAAAATTTGCCGGTAAAATTTTGAAACGCTTGCTTTTTTTTAAAAAATTGCCGGTACTCGCTTTTTTATTGTCGAACAAATTCCGTTGTGAAAGAGTTAGACTTTTCTGGTTGTTTGTACAAAAGTTAACACTTTGTTTGGCATTCTCAATTTTGTTTTAAATACAAAGATTGTTGTTTTATTTGTTTCTCAATTTTTTTAATACAACAGTATCGGTATTGACTTACAAATAAACACAAGAAGTCAATCTAATTTTTTTTATCGTTTTGTAGATTGAATATGCCCAAACAGTCGTTCAAGCAGGTTACAGGTTTCCACATCTTTGGAATGATGTCCCATGTATTTTCAGATAGTCGGAGTCTTATAAATGTTTTTGTAAAGGAATTGTAAAATCTCTGTACTGGGCCACAAGCTGTAGCGCCGAGACATATGTCATTCTTCACGCTCTTAAATAATGTATTTCTCACTCCTCATTTAGTGCCTTTAACTCCCTCACCTTATTATTTAACTTTCAATCTGTCCTGACTACTCTCTTTAGCCCCTTGCCTTATTTAATATGTCACAGACTTTGTTCGGGAATCCCAAAGGACCAGTTGAGCTAGGTAATCCCAATACTTTCGCTGAAACAAAGCTGTGTCTAAATTTTATTTTATTTCAGCTCAAGAAGTAGTCTTGCTATGAGCCTGAGGTTTTTATTCAGTTGGTTTAACGAAAGCTCGGATTGGTTTTGTTGAAGACTCTTCCTTACAACAAACAGAGACCACTGTCTCTAATAAGAACGAATATATTACAAAAAATCACGACCGACGAAACTCTACTCCACGCTTTGCCACACTGCAAAGCGAAAATCAACACTATAACTTGATTCAATCAACTTAACTAATTCTGTAGAACACAACTCCCAACCACTGGCGCAAAATAAATTCAACAATCGTCAACCGACACAAAATCTAATGGTCTACCTCCTGTGGCCAAACAAAATCGCTTTCACTGGAGCCGTCCCTCGAGTCGCTTCAAATTACTTCACAATAATAATAATCATTCGCTACGCATCGGCTTTATATAGAAAAAAGATCAAGTGACGCAAATTTCTCGTAAACGCTAGACAATTCTACAACTCCCTAGAGGATACGCTTATACGCGAATATTCTACTACATTCGAGATAGCAAAGCTTGGACAAAACATATTATGTCATTCTGTCGGCGAAAAGAGAAAAAAGATACATGTATCGAGCAATAGAGAGCGAATCGGACGTATATTACATACTACAAGAGCAGCGCTCAAAGAGACGCGAAAACTACGAATTACTTTTAACGGGAATAAAATACATCGTTGCGATTAAAGTTATAAATAAAGTGTGACCTAATACCGATGTTTCTTTCTGACACCCTATCTCTTCTCAAATCTTTATTTGACTCTAAGGTAGTTCATCTTCAATAAATGCCTGATCATTCTTTCCTCCCAGGCAACAACTTAGCTGATTCTCTTGCTAAAGGCGGTGCCACTCATGACCTCTACTTCATACCACTCTCCCTCTTACCTCTTATTTCCTCCAACGTCTATTCTTCCACACCAGTTAGAGAGGCGGTATCCCATCTGGTTTCTTTTAGCATCAAATCCATCCAGTATCTTCTGAGGAGCTTACTCTCCTTCACTCTGCTCGATAAGCCCACTCTCTACACTCTTGCGCTGCAAAGGGCACAGTATTCTTTTTGCTACATACTTTCCCTGGATTGGTCGAACCAAAACTCCTTCGTGCAGCAACTGTGGTTCTGAATCACAGGACATCTTTTATCCCTGTACTTAACCCTCTACACCTGGCCATTTTTGGCCACTCCATCACTATCTTAGACTTCTGGTTTCGTTTATGGGAGGTTGTCCGACTATTGGGACTCCATGGAGTTGATTAGCACCCTCATTCCGAAGAATGAGTCAGGTAAGCCCTCCACCACCATTACTACTAGCATGCTAAACAACCTAATACGCGCAATAAGCCAGTTTCTTTAACAAACTCTCTTAACGTGAAATAACCTTTTTTCTTTGTGTGAGCGAGACTGCTAAGAGACCGAATTTCTTTGTTCTAATTGCAGCAATTTCACAACTATTTGTGCAGCGTCAGAATCTCAAGTTGAAACACACTTCGGAACAGTTTTAGTGGTTTTCTATTAACAACGAAAATTATTTACAAAAATGAACGTTCGAGCAAATAATAATAAACAAAAAAAAAGAAACACTCACCAACAGTTTTTTGAATCACCAAAAAAAAAAACGCCGACACAAATATTATTTCCAAACAGTAAAATTTTGAGTTACAGTAGCTTACAGTATCGTCAGCCTTTCTAACTTCAAACCTTTTTTGAACTGGCGTTTTCTTCATTGCCACATACTGGGCTCGCGTTGTGACGTATCACTAAAATGCTACAAAAGGCGCTGAAATAACCAAACTCTTGCGCGCGTTCTCTACAGTTGCGGTCCAAGAGTATTTACGAAGCGTCGCATGTACAGGCGCTCAAACTTGCTGTAACAACAACGTTCTTTCTTTGCTTTAAGTTGCGCGCATGTTCGATCAGCGGTGAGCTCCAATTTGTGGTTGGAGCTTGTAGAAATAGCTTGAGCTTTGGTTGTAGGTAAACAGCCATAGTTAAAACTGTTTAAGCTTGATTGGATTTGGTTATTAGTAAATAACCTTAGTTTTGGTTACTGATACAAGCTAGAGGGTTTAGCTGTAAAGCAGAAGGTGTTGGAGCTTGCTTAGATGAAGAGCAAGAGCAAAAGATGTTGGAGTCCTAACGTCAGATATTGAAGGCAGGAGGAGAAGCCGCAAAAGCTGCAACTATTGCTGATTTTGGGTCATAAAGCAAAGACCATATATCACAGTTAAATGACGTCGCTTCATCCATGGGAAGCCGTGAAAAAGTTGACGCCTTTTTGAATAGCATCACCGGGAATAACGATGAACCAGATTTTGACCGAAACGATGGTTCGCCTGCGACAGCTGCTTATGGGCCAATTTCAAATAAACATTTTGTGCCCCCGGGAGGCGCAGCAGGATCGGAAATTTCCTCGACATAATTGAGAGCTGATGGGCCAGATTTTCCATTGTTTTTTTGGGTCCGGTTTCTCAACAGTTGTTTTATAAACTGGCCTTTGATCCAAATGGTGCTGCGAAGACGAGATATTTGAACCCTCCTGATAGAAGCTTGCTCTCCAGGTAGAAAACGTGACACTGGTTTCCGATCAGTATGTGAGTTATTCACATTGTGTCATGTAGCTGAAATGTTAGTTCGATGCTGGGGATCGGAATTGATATCGAATTTAAGTAAATTTTAGCGAGATTTGCTGGAATATTTTAAAGTTATTCAGCATGTTAAAGATAGAATGTTTAGTATCTATAAAGAGAGTGACCCAGGTCTATCTAGTTGTGTAATGTTGGCACCCGAAAGAAGTCTATCAGACGCGTTGTGTCTTTTTCATGAAACATTCGGAAGTCCTCAAGTGGCTGTTCGGTTGTTTATAGAATCGGTGTGCAATGGAAGCCCTATCGCTAACACAGAAGTGGGATAACCAAATTTTATTCTGATCTAATTAATTGTAAAATACGTAGTTTTAAAAGCTGTAGGGGCTTACAAACTTTTAAATGCTGCTTCAACAGCAGAGAGAATATTTCTGCGCCTTTCTAATGCTCTTCAAGAAGTGTTTGTTAAGCTAGCTGCGGAACCTGGTTTTGATTTGGACGCCCTGCCCTTTGACTCATTTATCGATCATGTGAAGAATAAGCATAAATCAATGTTCTTTAGATTTGGATAATTATTGCAACGTCATAATCATAAAATTGTACTGCGTTCTAAACCTGATCATAAAGTTAAAGCTAATCTAGTTCAAACTGTCCAAGGAGGCAAAAAATTGTTACTTTGTTTTTGCTGTGGCTCTGTGGAGCATCGTATTGCTTTGTGTGAAAGTTTGTTAAAGCTATCGCGACCAGATCGTATAGCTTTGGTATGGCGGAAACACTTTGTGTTTTAATTGTGTTGATGGTAGCCATGAGGCAAAGGACTGTAAAACAAAAGTGATCAAAGTAAGGTTGGTATATAACTCATCACTCTGTTTCCGAGAAGTTTTGTGTAGTTTTGACTGTCTTGAACAATTCAAAGAAAATTCATTAAGCCAACAGGTTTTGCAGGGTCCAGACAACATAAACAATCTTGTTGGCGTATTGATTCGATTTTGCAAGCTCCCCGTTGCAGTTGTTGGCGACGCATGAGCAATGTTATGCAGGAAAAAGTTGATCCACTTGATGAAATTGCGCTTTGTTTTCTGTGGTGGACGAATCACGACTCGACTAACGATCCCAAGTAGTATTAGCTGACAGTTCATTTGCTTTGATCTGACCAGCTCTCCTTCGGTGGCGGATTTCACCCTTCAACGTACGGCCAAAGATAATCGCTCGCAATTGGAAGATGATGTAAGACAAGTAGTTTTTGAAAATATTTGCATGGATGGCTTACTTGTGTCCTGACGAGGACACTGCAACAACGTTGATTAAAGAGTGGTTTCACTGTTAAAAGAGGGAGGTTTTGAGCTGGCCCAATTTTTAAGTATCAGTGTGTCTGTTTTAAAAGTTCTCCCTAATGATTTCTTGGCACCAGCCTTGACTGAAGTAGATTTTCGGGTAGAAGAGCTTCCGGGTCATTAGGCGCTGGGGTTAGTATGGGAACCTTAAGGAGATTATTTAAAGATGAAGCTTGCAATGTTGAATTATCCCCCAACTAGAAGAGGCCTATTGCACTCGTTATAAGCGTCTTCGATTGTTTGGGAGTAGTTTTTCCCTTATTGCTGCCACTGAAGCTGCAACTTTAACAGCTTTCTAAATTGGGTCTGGGTTTAGGATGCATAAATACCTAATGAAAAACGGGTAGCCTGGAAAGATGTATAAAGGGGTTTCCTAAGTTGAATCAAATTTGTGTCCGCTGACTTTTCAAAATCTAACTAATTCAGCTGAAAATCAGCTTCATGAGTTTGCGGATGCATCTAATAACGGTATTGGCATTATTTGCTATTTACGTACTTGCATTGATAATAATCATTTTATTTTATTTGTGCTGTAAAAATCTCGTGTCGCACCTTTAAAGCTTTGTCAACTCCCCGCATGGAGTTAAGCGCTGCTATGGTGACTGTACGTTTGGCTAAATTTGTGCAATGTGAGCTCGATTTATGTTTAACGGAGATGGTATTCTGGTCCGATAGTACCAATGTATCAAGCTACTTGCGTAACACATCCAAAAGAAAACCAGTATTCAAAACCAATCGTATCAATTTAATCCATGAGTTTTCCTCGGTATAACAATGGCGTTGGATTGATACTGCACACAATCCAGCCAATCTATAATCAAGAAGTGGTGCCCCTTCGCACGTTTGTAAGTCTGAGGAGTGGCTAAAGGGTCCCATCTTGTTACTTAATTCTGAATGCACGTGACCAACAAAGAAAATTTTGTCGAAAAAGCCCTAAATGGGGACGTCAGCCGCTAATCTCTAAGATAAATCTTTGTGCAAACTCGTTAGAGGTAATTTCATTGAAAGTGGGAGCACTTATGCCACACTTCATTACTAATAATTTTAATCATAACAATGTAGTTTATTCCCATTAAAAGTAATTCGAAGTTTTATTATGAAATAATAATCGCGTCGCCTAAAGCGCTAATCTTTTACTGCATAGTATAATACCTCGATTCGTTTGATTTATTTCTTGTCTTTCTCTCTTTTCGCCGACAGTAATGACGTAATATGTTTTTGTCCAAGCTTTGCTATAGCTCGCTAATTGTAGAACATCCTGGCGCATTCGAGCGTAGCGCGTTCTCCAGGGAATTCGGGTTGAGTCTCGAATATACTAGTAAATCTGCGTCACGCGATCTTTTGTCTATATAAATGAAGGCGTAGCGAGATACGACGACAGATACGCATAAAGCGAAAAGGTCGCTTTGTGGGAAAGTAGAATTTGGGGCGAGTGTTAAATTTATTTTGCGCCAGTGTTTTGGAGTTGTGTTCTACAGTACAGTGGTAGAATCAATTGTGTTTGTTAAATCAAGTTATAGCGTTGATTTCGCTTTGCAGTGTGGCAAAAGCGTGGAATAGAAATTTCGTCGGTCGTGACTTTTATAATACATTTGTTTTTATTAGAGACAGTGGTCTCTGTTTGTTTTGAAGAAGAGTCTTCAACGGATCAATTCGAGCTTTCGTTCAAATAAACTGCATAAAAGCTTTAGGCTCATAGCAGGCTACTTCTCGAGCTGGAATAAAATAAAATTTTTTCAGCTTTGTTTCAGCGCAGGTATTCAGGTTATCTAGCTCAACTGGTCCTTTAGGATTCTTAAACAAAGTCTGTGACAACTTGATTGCTTGATAACTCGATTTGGTAAACTTAGTCGCGCTGTTCGTGCAACAGCGTGGCTAAGTTATCACTTAAATTAAACTCTATCACTTAAATTAAACAATGAAACACTTCCAACAACAAAACACCCAAAAACTATTGAAATTACTTTTAACCCCAAACTAACACATATATATTATTATATATGTTAGTTTGGGGTCTATATATATTACTATATAATATATATTATTATATATCATATACGGCTCGTTATACCTAGGTATGTTAGTTATATATTATATAGAATTACTTTTGACCCCAAATTAACGTTTTCACAATATATAAATCTCATTGTCATTAAAGCAAAATAAACGCTTAACATTCTCAAAGCACTTACTTCAAATAAATAGGTTAAACAAAAAGAATTGAGCGCTTCTACATCTAAAGCTATCATTCGCCTATATTGAAATATGCAAACACAATATGGAGCTTTATTGTATCAAACACCAACATTAAGAAACTGCAAACCATTCAGAACAAAGCTTTGTTTATTGCTACAGATTGTACACGAGACACAAACATTCAAGGCCTGCAAGACAAAACCGGTGTACTACCAATGAACACCAATCTCAAACTCCATGTTACCCATTTTTAACAAATAATTCAAACACAAACACATCCTTTAAATTACCTTAATGCACATATAGATTTACGAATTAATTGTGTGACTTTTAAACATAAAAAAAAATATTGTTAGGAGCTGGAGCCAACAAAAATTTAATTGCTCCGGCTCCAACTCCGGTTCTACAAAATATCGGAACTTGTACAAATTTTTACAAATTTATTTTACAAGAACTTACAAAAAGCCTACTAACGACAAAACGAAACTTAAAGACTTCAAAACGTTAAAGTTGTTTTTCTCAACTATTTACACAATACAGTAAAAATCAAAAACGTTTCAAATACAGTAGGTAGCAATTCTTTCATTTATAATCTCTTTTTATTCTCCTGACTCGCTGGAAAACATCGGAGTTGCTATACTTAGGGCAACCGTCTAGTGATTACACAGGACTGCTATCTTATATTTATATTTCCCACAAGTTTCGTGACCTGCACTATATTGCTGTTAGGTTAAAATTGGATTTTTTCCCAGTTTTTTATTTAAAGAAATGACTGAAATTGAGAATTGCTTGCAAAGGTGCCAATCAAGAGAAATTGTCTTTCCCATGAACACAATTGACGAGAGCAGATTGTAAACTGCAATCGTCATTCGATCACACTCCCGCCATAAAACAAAATAACTTTTTGCTTACAAACTTTTTTTGCAAGAATATAATTTCATTTTTTCAATGTCACAATACAGCGACAAGCTTTGCTAATCAAGAAAAATTATGAAAATCTACAAAATTATTAAAAAGTCCTTTTTCCAATGCCGTCTAAACTAATCTGCAGTTTTTAATAAAGCAGATTAATTTAAAATAGTTTTAATGTTAGATTACAATTTTTTGCTGTACAAGAATAAAGCATTTGAAATAGTCATTTTTCTACAGCTTAATGGTTGCAATGGAAATATTTGCTGCCACTATGAGCGAATTATATAACAAAAGCACTAGTCACAAAAGAGCCAGTGCAAAACAGCTAGCCGCAAAAAAGCGATTACAAAAAAGTTAAGTCTGCAATAGAATTGCTAACCCTTACTGCTAAGCCTTACCCTAACCCTAACTTTAAATCTTAATTCACCCTAACTCTGACCCTAACTCTGACCCAGTTCTTTTGAACTAACTCTTTCGTTCGTAGCTCTTACTTATAACAAGCCTGTGTTAAATTAGTTCGAAAAAACTACAAACTCCTAAAACAAAAACATTTTTAGGAAGATCAATTACTACATTCTTTACAAAATAATCAAAGAAAAAAAAAAAAAATTAAAAGAAAGTAAAGCATAGAATAAAATAGTCAAATAGCAAGAGCAAAATCTGCAGTTAACTGTAAAATACTTTGCAAACCTACTCTTGTTTTACGTCACAACGAATAAATTTAGCGATTGCTGCTTTGTTATTAACTTTAAAAATTAAGTTTTTAAAATTTCAAACTTTCTTTAATGAAACTTTGTGTTGATAAATTATTTCAAATATTAAAGAAATTGAAAAAAAATCCAGCAAACGACAGCACTTTTCGAAACTCAGTGAACCTCAATTGTTTTGTAATCGATTCGACTGACGAACTCATCTCAGTAGGGCAAAGATTCTGTTTGTCCACTGAAAATTGTTTGGGCTTCAAATATTTTTCATTTCGGGTTTTTTGTTCCTGAACAAAAGCTGCACAACTTTGAAATTAAAACTAACTTAGCGTGAAATAACCTCTCTTTTATAAAGTCATTAAATCTGCTTTAAGCCTGATTTTCACGTATTACGTAATCTATGCAATCATCAATCTAATATGTTTGTTTTCTATTTGCTGACATGATCAGTTGGCAATAAATGGTTTTAAGTTGAGTTGTTTTTTGTGTTGCGTGCTATCTATTATTCAATTTGCTTTTTTCAGCAAGATGACGGCCTGAGTCTTTTAAAATGTTGATATTTTTAGTTCGATAATTGCGATTGATGTTTTAATTTCTAATATTAAGCTTTAGAAATAATGATTATTAGTTCATATAGACAACCGGAAAAAATCTGACCACAATTAACACACAACCTTAAATTGTATAAATAACATATAAAATCGAAAATTACAACTTTTTCAATTTTTTTTTAAATGTTACAATTATTATTAGAATAAAATTTATTTAAACAGCTTTGAATAGAACCTTGTTGTAGGGCATATTAATAAA